>JABJVR010000007.1:5008772-5044896 GCA_025773905.1 Chitala chitala | reverse complement strand
CCAATGTGTTCTGGGATGGGCTTCCCCGTGACCCTTAACAGGACAAAGTGGTATAGAAGATGACTGACTGACTGACTAATATTTTAATCCCAGTCTGTAGTACTGGTATACAAAGTCTAACAAGTTTACCTGTACAAAAGAAGTACATGGATATACATGTTTTCCAAGCCACTTGAAAAATGAATATGCGTTTGTTATATGTATGTATTTGACATCCATCTATTCATCCATCTAACCAGCATGTATTTGGGGCTGAGGAAGACACACGCCACTGACAGTCTAATATGATCCCACATCCCTGGAGGTGTGAAACAACTGAGTTACTGACTGAGTTACTGTGACACCTAGTCATGTACATATCAGTCAAGTCAGAAACACCTACCGCAGGTAAAAACCAATTTCTACACTTACTTTTACCTTTATATGTTTAACAAACCCCTCGAAAGACAAAATCTTGTCAATGTCAACAAGTTTAATTTTCATTTAAAATGCATTTGTGTACACATTTAACCAGCTTTAAAAAAATCACACAAAATAATCAATGAAGTAATTATCTATAACCTGAATTAAAGCCATGTGCACATTATCTATCAGGTATTCTACTAAACATGAGTGGACAAATTAGCAAAGCAAGAACATTAAAGCAAAAAGCTAAAGCGTGTTACACGTGTTTTTCAGTAAGAAAGTCATCTGCGAGGGAAAAAGCTGCTCGTACGTATGACTTTCATTTCCTGTTACAAATTTTCCAAAACGATGTCAGACATCTTCTTCCATTCCTGCTGACTTTGTGGGCCTGCACAGGATCCAGGTGTGATACACTCGATCTGACAATAACAGTGACGGAGGAATATCGTTAGAGTCTGGCAGCAGGTAATCAGTCAGAGTCTACGTCTGACTTTAATTCATGTAGATGCCCACCTAATACTCATTATAGAAATGTCTTTTCTCACCACTTTTCTGCTGATTAATGGGAGTGGACTCTTCTCGCCTTTTTTTCCTTCACAGCATCTTTGTACAACTTGTAGGATGGATGGACTTCAGGTGAGCTCAAGCTGGCATGAAATAGTCACCGATGTTTCATCTGTGCCCCCAAACACTGCCGTTATTGGCTCGACAGCACGAGGAATTTGTTCTCTACATTTGATCCATCTCCTGAGGGTGGGGGGAAGCACTGGGCAGCCATTTTTCAGTACCCAGGGGAGCTGTGTGTGAGACAGAGTGTCTTATTCAGGGACACACCTGGTGACTCGGCTGGGATTTGAACCAGGAGACTTCTGCATCCCAGCCTGACACCCTACCCACTGTCACCAGACTGCCAGATTTACTAGCCTCGTTACCTAGTGGATGTTATCAATTCTTCTGATCCATAAAAAAAATCTGACATATCTACAGAAAAGCACAGACTGAGCCATACTGTTACATATCCTATTATAAAAAGGGACAGTTGTACGGCCTCAAGAAGAATACAGTGAACAGATACACGTGACACTGGCATTAGAGGAGAATGGAGGACAGAAATACTGAAGAGCTACAGCCCAGCAGGTTGAGGCAGAGAGAAGCCTGCACGGTGAGGCTCTCCACGCTACCATTCTGCCAGTCCTCATTTGCGCTTCACTGGTGCCGGGCTGCTGTAAAGCCACAGCCTCTGCCGTGTGCCAGCATGTGTGCTGGAACGGAAGAGTGCTGCCATGTGCGCCCCCCCCCCCCCACCATTCCCCCATGTGGTGATGCTGGGGGGGGATGAGTTTGCTGGGAACGCTTCCCCTCTGATTGCAGCCTGCTAGGACCCAAAGTGGGACTCGCATGCCGATAGAATGACATCAGTCCTCCCCGCCCCCCACCTCCTGCCAGTGAGCCAATCAGCAGCAGCTCTTCTTGTGCGTCCGCTGACATGTACATGCCATCCTTTTTTATGATACGAGCTGGAACTGCTGGACTCTGAGGTCCAATACTCTGGCTCTGAAAGACACGTGTCGTGCATTTCCACTCTTATTTATGGTCACAGCTCCCTTACTAGATCCTGTGTGAAGATATAGAGGAAAAAGGAATGTCGCAATTTTAAATCTAAATCACCTAAAGTGGGTTTACTTTAAAATATAATTTTTAAACATGACATTTTTATAGGTAATGTTGAACATTAAAAAAAAAAAAACAAAATGGCTTGTATCTAAAGTATTTCAATAAATACAATTTATTAGATTTTGGCCATGACAGATATTTTAACATCAAATGTTTTAATGTAAACAGAAGGCACCAGTATTTATAGTATTTTACATATATAACATTTATCTTCACCAAACAATAATGTACATGCTAGGGAACAACTTGGCTTTGATGTATGGGTACCTCAAAGACTGAACTTCTTTTACCAGTGATTTAAATAATAAATTAAAATAAAATAATTTGTTGTTGCATTCTTTAAGTCAGACCCCTTTATTTTTGCCAATATGAAAATGCATCTGAGCTAACACAGAAACTTTTAAATAGTTGATCTCTAGTCCCATGAGGTAAGAAGATCCCTGTAGCTCTCTATAGAGAAATGAGATCCACTCAGATATTTAAGACAGCAGTGACCTAATGGTTGAAAGGAGCTGATGTATGACACAGTGCCGTTTCAGTATGAAGTGTGCAGATCAGAACTTAATCCCGTATTTGTGTGGGAAATACCGTGTCTGTTTGAGGGTTACATGTTAGAGCAATTATACAAAATCGCAGACCGCTGGCTGTTGGTAGTACTGATATATGAAGTCTGCCTTCTGATTTTGCAAGATGAGAGAACGTGTGTGGTGGAAAAAAAAAAACACCAGTGGGTTTCCTACACAGGTTCCTTTGGCTCCTAACTGTTATTTTCCCACTCAGCTAAAGTCTCCAGGCTGCAGGGACTTTCATTCACATTCACACACAAGCAGGAATTCTGGAAATTATAAGAGGAAATTCCGGGAGTCCCCTGACCTCCTTTGGGACTCCCGACGCTTGCCGTCTGACCATAAACGTGGTCCCATGCAAGAACCCAATTCCCAGAGACGAGCTGGTTACAATGACAGTCACACTTAATGCCACAATTATGATAATTACTGAAAGGCTCAGATGGGAGAATGAGAAAATCCGATTAGGTGGCCCCCCTACATGATCAAATTTTAATCTGATGTCTTCACCCTAACCTGGATTGAAAATAAGAGGCTTCTTATAGTCTTATGCATTAACAGATTTACACTGGCTGAACTCATAGCACCTAATAATATTGGACATGCCAGTGAGCGTATAGGGAGACCTTCCAAGAATCAAATCCACTTACCATAAACGCAATAAAAATAGCACAAGATATATAGAGAGCAACTTTCCATGTTCAGTTGTTTTATTGAAGCGTACTGAAAAACCAATTCTCAATGGGAACTTCAATTTAAAAAAATCAGTTTATTTAAGATGAGTATTTTTGGAACGTTTTGTGTACAGAAAACATATGTGAATGGTGATTACATTTAAAATAAAAACATTGTTACAATATTAAATTTGAGAACTGAGATTTTGTTGTGATAAAAATTGGGTGAGAGTTGTACTGTGCAACTGGACTTGCGTGTACTGTTATTCAAACCTAAATGCTATTAAATCAGTTTGTGATTGTATCATTTTTAACATTTTAACACTTTCTTTGATACTGAAGTTTGGAAAAGTCAAAAAGTATTTAGATTTCTGTTGTTTTCGGAATGGAATGACGGTCCTTGTTGAATTTTGTTTGGCTTAGTAATGAATAATAATAATAATAATAATAATTGTTATTATTATTATTATTATTATTCATTAAAGGGCACCCTTCTAACACTCAAGAAAGAAACCACAACATAATAAATGATTTTTATATCCTTAATAACAGTTCACTGACAAAAACCTAAATGTAAGAAAGGAACGGTATCCTATGAGGATAGATATCTATATCAGTGTGTGTTTCTGTGTGAGCACTGCAGTGCCGGAATATAAATGGAAACATCCTGATTTCACTTAAACACTGTTATTCCACTGTAAAACGATGTTTACTTCGCTGATAATTACTGTGCATGTTATGGTGTCAGTCTCTGTGCCCTGTGCCTTTCTGTTAGTAATTATTGTTGGACACTGATTAAACCCTTCGTTTTATTTTCAAGTTATTTTTCTTAATTGTAGGCATACACCCCTCTCTGAAATGAGTGAGCACTTGAATGGTCCCTCAATTAATTTACAGCAGTGGCTAGGATACATACAAACGACTGATCACCTTCATACCCCAAAAGGACAATTTGAAAGAGATGGTATGAAAATACTGCAGTCTGGCATTTGACTACAGCAACGCAGACCAAAGGAATCACTGGATTATAATTTGACCTTCCACTGAGAGCTCAGCGCCTCAGTGCCGTAAATGAAGATGAATTTGTAATCTGCCTTAATCTACAAAGCATATTTTGGTTTAAATAAAAAAGGATTATGCCACAGATAAATCCCCCCTGGCTGTTATCCATCTGTAAACCATATTGTTCGCTCTGTTGTGTAACAGAATAACAGATGTCCTTACCATCTTGGATTACAGACAAATGTCAGTAAACAGATAGTGATGATTATGCTATACAGACAGCAAACGCACACAAAATCTTCAATGTTTGTCATGTAAAATTTAAAATATAAGCCACAATTTACACAAAAATCTGATATAATTGTATTTATTGGGGAATTGTTGTGCAATTCACCACAATACAAGGACAAGAATGAGAGTTTTGTTTGTGAATGTCATATTTGAAAGCAGGAGTCCCTGGGGTATCCTGAGTGATTCTCAGTGCTAGTGACAAACTCTGGTAATATAGTGGGCAGGTTAACCTTGAGGATGTACAAATAGACCAGAGATTGACAGTGGCCTCCTGTCACCAGCTGATGCAGTGCAGCCAAAATGTCAGGAGGATGAAGTGAATTTAAATTAAGGCAGAGTCAATGTGCTTCAACTGTACAGCTTCTACTCTTATGCTTACCAAATCCACTAAATCTCCATGTTCCAAATGATTTTTTTCAATGCTGAATATCGCCGTTAAAAATTACTTGCACAAGGGCTTTCAGGACACATCGGGATGTTCAAAATTAAATATGGGCAACTTGCTTTTCAATGCGTCATCCTGGCTGAGAGCTGATTAGCCCAGATTGCTGGCAAGGGAGGAAAAGCACCTACCTGTAGTTACCTCTGTAAAAATCTGCCTAAGGGAGGGAGGTGAAAGACTACAGCGGCCAGCGACTGCGAGTGCACAGTGGGTAATAACCAGTGCGAGGTCGCAGACCTAACACAAACACACAGCCATATAAATCAGACTGAAAATGTTTAACAAATTAAAGATACAGAGTGCAGGCAGTCTGGGAGGGACTGTGTACTACCCATGAAACAGAAAAGATAAATACATTTAAATCACCATACTACAGACACGTGTACATGCACATACGCACGATGCATACATGTACACAAACCTGTATCACTGTGTAATATGGAGTTATTTTTAAAACTTACATCACTAACAATTACAGAAGGTTATATACATAATGAATGCAAGGTTAATTTTGTCAGACTGTCATAAAAAATACAGCATTTTATTCACAAAATAGTTTTTTAGTCAATTTTACACTTGTTTTGTATTGCTTTGTCTGAGCAGAGCTTAGCCAATAAGAACAGACATTTTAGGCCTTATTAAAAAAAAGTACAAGAGCCAATAATGTGTCAGTTTGTTTGATGGATGTGTAGTACAGCACAGGTACACACAGGTGTCCCAGCAGTCTGTATTCTGGCAGGGGGCTGCCTTAAGGTGGCCTGTCCAGGAAAGGACTCTAAACCGTACTCAAAGCTCACAATACTCCACTTATTACACTCGGCCTTCACACACTCCACTGTAACAGCTGTTAAGGGGTAAGGTTTCAAACTGATATATCTTAAATCTGATAGAGTATCAAATTGTTTATAGTATACGTGATAATACCAATAAGTCACATACAAATGTCCATGTGTAAAAATTATGTTTTAAAATTACAAAATTACAAAATGATAGGGTAAAACCAATAATTTATGCTTGAAATTTGGCATGACCAGCATGTGGCTTTCACAGCCGTTTTAGGTCCTACTCATTTAATACATCAACTGCCAGACACATTTTGAAATTTACAATTTTGTCATTAAAAAAACAGACATTGTATAAATTGGGAACTAAAAAGCCGTTGTATCCAGTATCATAAAAGCATCATTATAAAAATGTATAAATTTACTCTGACATTTTTTAAAGTTTATAATAATAATAATAACAATAATAATAATAATAATAATTATTATTATTATTATTAATTATTATTATTAACAATAATAATAATAACTGCTTTGAATAACATAGATTTATTGTTTCATCAACAATGATTTTATTTGTTAATTTTTCTGAAATATATTCATTTCATACTGTAATGTAAACTGAAATATAAATATTTTTTGGGTGGACAATTATTTCTTCTGCAATGGTAACAGAACAGCTTTTACTTTGCTGAAATGCTTTATTTAGATCAGTATATTATTTATCCGACTTTATGTATTCAGCAAGTTATTTTTGGCATGTCAGTGAAAAATAAGCCCCAGTGTGTAGAACGTGTTGGTGATACCCTAATGAAACATGCTGCCTGTGCCCACAGGTGGATGCCACGCGTGTGGAGAACTTGGCCTAGAAAGCACAAGCTGATGGCGAGAAATGAAAAGAGTCCAACGCACCCGGCGTCACGCGACTCTGATCAAGTCCCGGCTGGGCAGAGGCCTCGTACCCTCACACAGGCTGATCGCCGAACGCAAAAGCTCTAGAAATGGAGGAATTATACAGCACGCAGGAGACGGAAGAGCGGAGGGCAAACGTTCAGGCAACATCGCGTCAGTCCAGAAATAAGATTACTACCCAGGCACAGAAGGGACATCAGACTGAACGCTGCTGCAGTTTGACATATGAGGTAATTTAAATGAAGACCTCATGACATGGAGCTTGTGACATCGCCACCAAAAACGGTCTCTCTGTGCATTGCTAGACTGAGAAGCGAGTTTAAAATGGACATAGGCCGCTGACATATGTAAATATATCAACCAAATTAGTCGTTCTTATTTTTTCCAGGGTATATACAAGACTTAAAAGTCCCATTTCAAGAGAGAAGGGCTTTTAATGGGATCCAACTATATTCTTAATCACTATAAATGCATTGAAACTTAAAAAAAAGCAGTTTAGCTGTAGCCTGTTTAAACTGCTTTAATTAATTTAATTATCATTGAGCAGGAAATCGTCCTGGCCAGCGGTTTGCTTTTATTTATAGATATAAGCCATATAAGATTGGCCCATAGTTGTGGCCAATGTTAAAACACGAGCTGCTAAGTCACGCTCTGGTAATCCTCATCATCGTTTTGGATGATCCTATTGTCTGATTTAAGACTAGTAAGCCGTGGTGGATGGGAAGATCAGAAAAACTGATTTTTAGATCAGCTGGAGGGCCAATGGATTAAGAAGACAAGAGACCTGAGCTACACACACCAATGCAATGAGTGGTGTTATCCAGTGCTATCAGCAACAGGCATGTCCTGTTCCATGTGTGGGCTACACACACACACACACACACACACACACACACACACACACATACACACACTGATGTGATGGAGCAGTGTAATTCAGTGTAGGCATGTGTTGTTTGGTGTAAAAGCTACACACACACACACACACACACACACACACACACACACACAAACACAACTTTTCATGTAGCCGCCTTGTGTTTGACTTTCTGCTCTTACATCATCAAACTGATCACGGCATGCATGGACATACGCACACACACGCTCACACATGCAAGTAAAAAATACAATATTATTCTTCGGTTTTGTCATTTACAAAAATAAACAGATTGAAAAAAGAATTTGTTCAATTTGTTAAGGAATTAAATTTTAAGAATTAAAAATTTGCTTAGTTTGGTTATATATGAGTCGTGCATGTTCAATATTCAACCTTTACATTTAAGCACAGATGAATTTTTAAATACCACAAACTAATCGTTAATATTAAAGTTGCTAATAATAAATACGTGTTATATATACAGACGCGAGTAAAATAAAGTATTCCGTCGTATTTGCAAAAATTTTCCAATAAAATATTTTAGCGTCTATTACTTAAGAAAACACTGGAAGCGACATATCAGCTCTTAATGACATATATATTTACAGTAAAATCCCTATTAAAATGAATAAAATCAAATTTTATTAAAATGTTTCTGAAACCTTCAATAATTTTCATCAAGAAATTATTAGATTTGCTAATGAAAAAAGAAAAGCAGTCATTTTACTGGACGACTTTATGTATTAAAATGCAATAATAATGATATTAATAATAATGATAATGTATTTGATAATCATAAAAGAAACGTATTATTAGATTTTTTTTTTTAATTGTCAGATTGGTGAACAGGAGAAGTACCCCAACTGTAGGGTGGTCTCTTCACCCCACAGCGCGACCTCAGGTACCTTGTCCCCCATGTCCCGCAGGAGAGCACTGCCCGACCGCGCTCTTGCTCTCTCTCTCTCTCTCTCTCTGCCTGTTTCCTCCCGAATCGTAGTGCCGCTCTACCACCCACCGTATGCTATCATTTGTTTAACCCCATTCCATTCACATGGAGTGTAAGCAATAAACTCCCTTCCCCTCTTGCTTACACGCCGTCCCGCTTATTCCAGCACCACCGTCCACTATCGCCCTTTATCCGTGTCCCGCGGTCACATGAAGACGGGCACGTGGGAAACTTAAATTATTTCAGCTATTTTGTCCCTCGAACGTTCGAATTAACAGCGATGCAGACAGACAGTTGCCGTTTCCTCTTAAAACGATTACGAAATATACATTAAACAACAACAAAATAATGCATTTAACACTTTTAACCAAATAATTTCGGTTACAAATATTTCATCAAAGTAAACAGCCTGATCATTCTTAATGAATTCACACATAAATATTTAAACACAAAGAAGCCTTTTAACCATCCTCTACTTTTTTAAAATGTAAACGAGGCCACAGTCTTGATAAGATGACAAATCGCCTCCAAGTCCCCTGTTAACCCCTGATTATTAGAACGCAAACTCAAACCATCTTTCCAGCCCATAAAAACGATCTGCAGTGCTCTTACTTAAATCTGCAATGCCTCTAAACCTTCTAAAGGATCATCTTTGCCATTCATATTCCACACAAGGTAGGAAAACCTAACCATACCTCAACTTTACCAGGTAGTCGGGACAGCAAATATTCCATTTCTCACTTACACCTACTAAGAGAATAAAGTGTAGAACTAAAGCAGGATAACAGCAAACACAAGCTCCACCAATTAAATCCCTTTCTTTTTCTCCCATTTTTTTCCCTTAAGGAAATCCCCACTTATTTCTAAAACATTTGCTCCGACTCAGGAAACAAGTGAGACTTTGAACGGTTTTCTTGCGTACAACATGAGTGAGGGACGCATGGAAGCTTTTGGCTTCGGACGCGTTGGGCTTTAAGCGGTGCTGAGGGACAGCAGCGCCATCTACTGGGCGCGGGAGGGGCTGGACAGCGAGACAAGTTTGTCGTATTCCAGTGAGACGTGGAGGGTCCGACTCACTAAAATAATCATTTTATAAGCTTTTCCTCATCACGTTTCCATTTGTTGTCCTCACGACAACGTTCTTTATAACCAGCCGGTAGTTTTTCTTTTAGCCTCAATTTCCTACTGAGAATCGCTATTATTAATGACTTGTTGATTGTGCCAAGTTGATTGTGCATTCATCACGTTTTTCAGGCAAAGAGAGACACATGTTTTAATTGGGAAACGAAATACTTAAAAACAAATTCAAATGCCCCTTGACCTGGACAGTAACAGTGTACAGCTGGGTAAACACAGGGGGAAAGACAGGTAAGTTTGTTCTTGCGTAGTCTGGGAGAAAATGAAAAAGATCTTAACTTCGGTTTAAAAACTAAAAAAGCAAAATAAATGAAAAACTTGGACATCTTCCAGCTGTAAAATACATCAGACGTTTTTTCACAAGGTCAAGACAATATGGCATAGCGTGAGAATAAAGAATGGTTGTCAAACCCGTAAAATTGCACAGGATTTCGTTATGTTGTGAGATTTGTTTACTCTTGGTGTTTTTGCCTTGTAAAATGTTGTGCAGCAGTCTTGTACCTCATTGTTCAGAAGTTACTTGCAGTGGAGCTAAACCTTAAAATGACACTGTGTGGCCATCAAAGATCAAGTTATCCTAGGGCCATGTATGTGTGATGCACTGAGCCCTCTTTGGGGGGCGGGGGCATTCAGTCACTGATCTACTGGTCAAGACTTCATACTGGAGAGCAGCCCTGAACACCCAGAGCGCTGTGACGCACGGTATGGATCCTCTGGGATGTACAACACTGTGGAGCATTACCTCATGTCACCCTACGCAGAGAAACATTAGAAGACCACCGGGAAACTTGTGCATACACTGCATATACACAGTACATGGCATCTTCAATGCCCTTCACTACAGAGCTGTATATCCACTCATGAGGGGAAAGAGCATGTATCCACGCATAGAGCATGTACTCCCCTATGTGAAGCTAGGCATGTTAGTTGTTATGTAAATCTTTACAGATGGACGAAATCATATTGTTCAGTGGCAGGACAGAAAAATGTTTTGTTATGACTGACATTTAAATGAAAGTCACTTGGATGATCTCAAATTTGTATGAACAAGCTCTGCTCTATTTATTTAGGAGGATGTTCAAAGAGTACAAAATTACAGGAATTTTGGAGGGGATTATTGGAACCGTGCACCCTCCGCCCTCAGCCTCATTTCTAAATGAACCTACACAAACGTGCACTAATCATGACAATCTGCTTACAAGCTAAAAATCTACGTGTATGTAGAGTTAGAGTTATCTGAGACACGACTTCCCTCTCAATCGTAAAAATTTCAAGTGGTTGTCAAGACGAAAGCCCGAATAACAACTGTGCGTGCACATGCACATGCACGCACACACACACAAACACACACACACTCATGAACATGAACACACACAGCTGTTCGCAAGATGGAAATAAGAACCAGTTTCCAGTATCATTTTTCCAAATTTCATGAGAAAATCAAGGTAAGTAAAACAAATATTCTTATAAGTAACAACAATGATATATCGCTGACTGCAAAATACTACAGTTATTACAGCTGTTGAATCTTGGAATAAAATTTTTATTCACCTTTGCTTACACAATATTACAAAACACTTTAAACACATTACAATATGAAGCGAACCGTTAACTGCATAAGTGTCAAAAGTTTGAGTTATGCAAAAACAAAAAAATGAAATTTCCTAAACATATGTTCTGAGAGTCGCACCTTTGCTAAATATGTTTGAAGCATTTACACACACGAGTAAAGGTGAGAAGCACATTAACCAGGAGATGCACACACTTATGCAGTTTTCTCCTGCGGATTCAGATTCTACTGTGCAGTCTAGACATGCACCTTGGGCAAGATAGACTCAAGTAATTTCCAGACCATAAGTAATCACTGTTGTAGTAAGTAATCACAATGCTGTTGTTACATTGTATTTGAATTGCACTGTGTCCTTTTGTCAAAAAACTGATCTGAAATATAATCCTGCCTCTGTTTCACACATATGAGTCACCACTATGGCCTAGTCAAACACTTTCTGAAAACTCTGTGAAGTCTAGATTGTTCATGTTTGTCTGGACAACAGAATATGACACAGACAGTGTTGTGATTAACAGTTTAAGGACTGAGAGGTTTCTACTTCAAATGCCAGCCGGGACTCAGAGATTGTATTTGGGAAGGTACCTAGTTTGAATTTGTCAAGTAATACATGAATCAGCCTGTATGAAAGATATGTCATGCTGGAATAATCAGTTGCTTTCAATAAAAGCATCTTCAACAGATGGTAATTACAAACATGCAGAATCAGTCAGGTAGCAGCAATCTCATTGCAGGTAAGATCAAAGGTCACCGATAAAATGGGCAAAGAAAATACGCATGTGGAAACAGCTCATTTTGGCTTGCTGTTCAGCAGTTTGGGATATCTGTTGTTTGTACACAAATGAGACCATTCTGACACTTCCTGCACTCAGGCAAACAGCCAATCTGCACTAACGTGGCTACATTGTTCTTGTAAGTGTGAATTGATTTATGTTGAGCTAGAGGCATCCCAGGCAGCCGGAGAGAGCCATTGGAACTCGATGCCAATTATATATGTTTGTTTCGGGGTGAAGCGGCCCGCTTGGGGTCCAGGATCAATGGGGACATCAAAGGTCAAAGCAATACATTTCTTTTAAAAACTTAGCGAGCCATCAAGCATGGCTTAGACCACCCAATTAGATCCAGCCGGGAAACAGTGTGGGTAAATAACTGCAGCCTGGTTTATTTGAGCACATGTCGCTGTGAAGGCAGAAACGGGTCTTTGCGTGGCAACACTAACACAACATACATCACGGGTGAGCACACGTGTGTCCAGAGCTCTGTCCCTTTGCACAAGTATGTCACTACAACATCACATAGAACATTGGACTGGACTCTGGTTACATCGCATCACTGCTACAGAGAGCTGAGTTTGGATCTCATGCTGGATTGACCTTACTGAGTTTGCTCACCGTCCCCATGGTAACAGATGCTGTCTCCTTGGTCAGACTTCTTGGTGCATAAAGTAAACTATACTCTCAAACTGTATCCAAGAGAGACTGCTCAAAATAGGTGTGGTCTTACTTTGTAATTAAATATGCCTTGAGGATAAGGCAGTTATTGATAAGGCAATTACATGAATTTGAGCTATTACACTGAATGTTGGTGTGAGATGAAGGTTCACAGTGGAACCGAGTGCCTCTGGGTTGCTGCTGTAGGGTTAAGCGGTTTAGAGGTAAACGGACTCCAAGCACAACTTAGTAGGTTCAATGATGTTCCAAATATTGTCTTAAAGGGACCCTATAATTTTCCCTTTAGTACTTGCAATGTTGCCACTAAAACGCAGATTTGATTTCAAGCCATATTAATTAGCCCAGTCTGGAATCCAAAATGACAACAGCACTATGCTTGTAATAAGGATTTCCTTCCTAGCGAGCTTTATAGATCCTCAGTGTTTTTTCTGCTCCAAGTCTCTGTTGGCCATTTGAATCCATATTAATTTCCTCTCTGGCAGTTTTGTGGGTGAGTATGGACTGCGCTGTTTCACATTTAATCTGTCAGTAATTTAGTAATGTGTAAACTAATTATGCACAGATATTAATGTAATTGGTTCTGGGAGCTGTAAAAAAAAATCAATGTGTTTGCAAGGAAAGCATTAAATTGAATTGAGTTATTATAAGCATGTGTCAAACGCTGATTATGTTATGAACCGAAAAAGTGGAAGTCAGCCACAGGTCAATACACAAGCTTCTCTGCTCCATAAAATCCATGCCGCTTTATTCAATATTGCGGATGAGGGAGCACCCTCCTCTCCACCCTGCTCCACTCCGCCCCTCCTCCAATGGCACATCCCAAACTGTCACCCCCCCCCCCCCCACCTCCATTTACATTGCTTAGGACAGCTTTCATAAATTCCCCCTGCTAATCAGTCATAACCCTCACTGAATACAGGCCATATTGATATTATTTGACATAAAACCTGATCCTGTGGCTTAACCGCCCTCCCAGGGATAGTACAGGCTGTGACCACATTAAAGCAAGCCTTTGTATTGACAGAAAAACACACAGGTTTACCTCAGCTTCACATGGCTTTTCTTGTTCTAATACTGTTTCCAAGTGCCTGATTTCCAAGTGACTCCATGAGGTGGGGCATGTGACCTGGACCATCTTTAGCCAAGTGCTATAATGTCTTTCACAGAAACGGTAGGACAATTTCAAGAATGTACTGTTTGGATTTCTTTACATGTTCACTGCATCCTTTGAAGTGCCTCTCCTGCTTCTCCATTAAGTTAAAACATACAGTCTGCAAACCGATCAATACATTAAGGCATCCAATGGGAGGTTTAATTCGGAATCGACTGGTTTTTAAAGCACACTCATGTCCCCCATGAGAAATTATGTATGTGCATGTGCGTTATGTGTGGTTGTGTGTAAATAATTGTGTTCATGTGTGGTTGTATATAAATTATTTTGTGTGTGTGAGAAAGAGTTCATCTATGGTTATATGCAAATGATTATCTGTGTATGTGTTTGTGTGAGTGACAGAGAGAGTGCGTGGTTATGTGTGACTGTATTTTGTGAGTGTGTGTGTGTGTGTGTAAATGTATGTATAAGACAGAAAGTGAGTATATGTGTGGTTGTTTGTGACTGTGTGTGTATGTGTGTGAGAGAGACAGAAAAAGAGAACGTGTGGTTATGTGTGTCTGTTCTGTGTGCATGTGTGTGTTTGTGTGTGTGTGAGTGAAGCCAGGGGGATGTACCTTGCAGACGGCTCGAAAGAAGTCTATGGTTTCCTGCTACACCACACATCTCAGTTGTTCATACCTACATTTGCAGACACTCCTCTGTTTATTCTCATCTGGGGAAACACCTTGGATGTTAGTATACAGAATGCTGACATCTGATAACACTCTGCTATCATGCCATGGTCTGGGACCTGCTTGAGCTGAAGACCACTGGGAAATGCGTGCCCTCACGTCAGCCAGGTCAGCGAATACCCAAACTCCTGTAGCAAATGGATGATGTAGGCTTCCTTCACCATCAAGCAAAGTGCTAAAGTTGACAATCTCCACGAAAGGCCCCAGCTGGGGGAAGAAGAACTGTCACCCATGTCACTTTGACTAAACCTTCCAGCTAAGCAAATAATGTCATAACACCATACGCTTTAATGGATCCAAGGGAATGAGCCATAGTAGCAGGGCGGGTTTTGGGGAACTGCTAAAACCACTCAGAGAACATCTTTGCAAATGGCAGTATCATTTCAGATTTATGAGTGTGCTGACTGATATGCCATACATGTAGCAGGAAGACCACACACACACACACACACACACACACACACACACACACACACACACACACACACACACACACAGGCAAAGGATATTGGACAGCAGTATGGCCTGAGACAATACTCAGCCAGACGTCACAGTAACAAAGTGAAATGGAATTAACAAAGAATTTAAAGAGAACATACACTATTCAAAGAGAACATGTAGTTGGATTGAAATGTAACACCATAACTAAGAGAAAGCAGGTTGGTGTATTTTACAAGACATAAAGCACAAAAAAATAATAAAACAAAGCAAAACATTCCGGTTTCTCATAAGCTAAAAAACAAGAACTCGGCGCTGTTTCAGTATTCATACAAATATACTCAGTGAGAAAACACAGAGTAGGTAGAGAATTGGCATAATCCAGCAAGACTCGAAAGACTCAAAGTTTCACAGGGAGCAAAAACAAAATGATTTGGCACAGGAAGGGGACGCTGTTAAAAAGAAGCCAGTGCTGGTTTCATTTAGGGTGCAAAAAGATGACATGCAGGCACGCCCTGCTATCCATGTTGGTTGCTGATAACACCTCCTGTATCATTAGACTTTGGTGTGGTCCTTCAAACACCATGCAGTCTAAAAACAGGCAGCTGAAATGGTCCGTGTGATCAAAGCCGACAGACCCTTCTGCTTGGAATGAGGGGGCATCATCGCATTTCCAAACACTGATGAACGTGCCAATTTGGTAGATTAAAAACATGTTAAAATGCTGGATTAGCCCAATGTTTTATGTAAATGAAAAGGAACTGTTCTCATAGTCTCATTTGGGACTGAGCTTCAATCAAAAGTAATGAAAATCATATTGGCGGCCTTTCTCTGGGAACTATTAGAGCTGTCAAGTCACTTCTGTTTTATGATTGATAATCTTTTGTTTACAGCATTTGAAAACAGGGCAGATTTCAAAACATTGTTCCACAGAATACATAAATAACCAGAGGTTAAATAGAAAACTAATTTGGAGAGAATAATTAAACATTTGCCAAAAACGGTTCGACCACCAAACAATAATATGTTCTGTTTCCATATTTGCCATGAAATTAAACACAGTTTGAAACATTGAGCCATATATCTCTGCTTGACAGGTTTCGCTTGGAGGGGGGGGTACACTTTTGCTAACTTCGCTCCTTCATATAAATGGTTTCAATGTTCCCTGTGAAACTAATTAAAATGTTTAAAAACAAATGTTAACAATCTAAAAAGCCAGTTGTAATGAAATGACAGGTCTTTTGGCAACGTACCGTGTGCATTTTAATGGCCTATCACGCAGCTTTTGGGAACCTGTACATTTGCTAAATTTTCGTTTAGAACCATTGTCATGACTGGTCGAACTCATAAAGCTAACAGTTGTAAACGAAACAATTCTCTTTCAATAAAAAGTTCAGATTTTGTTATGCTCTGTTTTCCTGTTCTGTCAGCCCAACCCACCCCACCAAACCAAACATGTGTCAGTCTCCCCTCTTTTAGTCTTTGATACTTTTAAGACGTCTGGCCGACAGGAGGGTCGATGGGAGCCGACTGGAGGTGGCGCTCCGCTGGGGCGCCATTGGGATGGCGCTGCGACTCCTACACTGTGAGGAAACTTGCGCCTCCTTCCCATGGGCCTCGGCAATGGATTTCTGTTATTGTTGGTGTTCTAGACGGCCCCCTCCTCACGTCCCCCCTGACCACTGCCATTTCCCACTCTCTTAAAAGAACTCTTTGTTCTTTACCCATAGCCCAGGCTGCCAAAACGCACCACTAATGTGACTTTTCATTAATTATGAATGCAATGACTCTTGCCTTCTTGCACAGCCTTCAGTTGTGCAAAGAAGACAAAATGTACGGTCCTGACGCTACAGAATGGCCTTTCAGTGAGCCTTTTACAAATTCATACCCAGATACCACCATTTAAGTGCACCTGACACTGGGTAAACGCAGACGTCCTATCTGCTGTGATAAATTATCTCAATGAACGTTGGTTCCCATGGTGAGAACAAAGCTCTTGCTCTGTCCCCTGTGCTTGTTTGACTGTACCAGCTGCAGATTCAGCATTGTCTACAGCTTCTGTGTTTCTAGCCACTGGGTTTAAAGTAATCGTCTTGGTCGTGCAGCGATCCACGTGATCCTGACGTGTACTGGAAGAGAACACAAGCGTGTTTATTATCTCAGAACACCGGCTCTCCTGTTTCACTGACTGACCCCTTTTCTTTTCTTCTTTTCCTCGTTTAGAAAAGCTTGATTTTAGCTTTGAAGTCTGGAGGTCAGTTGAAGGGCAACACATGAAGCCAGAGTCATGCAGCGCATTGGTTCAGACGGACACCTACACCAGCAGGTGGCGTCTTGGTTAAAGGCACAGACCCACAATAGAAATTTCAAATTCACACTGTACAGCATTAACCATGTGCTCATACTCAAAGGCAATGTTCTCACCCTGCAGAAGCTCACCAAATATCCAGGTGCATAAAGAAAATGACAAAATCATTTAAATACTAAGTGAAACTCTACAAGGTGTTTATGACCATCTGCTAAGCAACCAAAATAAATAAAAGCAGGAAAACCTGTTCCTCCTCATATCATCACCACAGCATGTGAGGAAAATGGATCAGCCTAGCCCATTAAATGTGAGCGATCTCCCCTTTTCTGTCATGTGCTCACCAGCTCATCACGTTGCCATGGAGTCCGGAACATGCTCAGCAGCAGTGAGCGTGGCCCAGCTGTTCCAGAGCCAGCTCAGTCGGTGTAAGCTGGGCGTGTGGCCATTATCAGTGGTAAGCCTGTAGGAACCAGAAGAGGGATGCTTAGCTGATCCTGAATTAAACTGCCACCTGTTCAAGATGGGTGTTTTACTACAGTAGTTCAGGCTAGGTACCATGCAGGGGTAGTCTCAGGACTTGAACTGACAACCTGCAGATTAAGAACCCATAATCTTTATCAAGACACCTCACTGGGCACAAGCAGTGATGATCTAGATGTTTGCAGTGAATTTCTGATTTTGGTTACTCTGCTGACAATTCACTGGGCTGACAACACTTCTCTGACGTCCTTGACCACTTCTCAACGCATTGCGTGTTTGAGAGAACTGGAGGTTTTGTGTTCAAGGCAAGGAACTGCCCTCTGAACAGGCACTGTCGCTGCTGTAGCCATCAGAAGGATCTGTGCTATTGACTGGCCAGGCAAGCTACAGAGCTGCCATTACACCGGTGGCAAGAGACCAGTGCTAGTATTGATTAACGGGATTGGCCCTGTTAATATTTACGGCTGAGGGCCGCAGCTCTCTGAGGGAGAGTCAGGCCCCTGTAATAAGTGGGAATTGATGGTATGTGTGGTGGGGGGGGGGGGCAGAGAGGACTTGGGCTTGCCCTGACCCTGTGAAACTCAGATGGATTACATTTAACACAGTTATGATTGACACAATCATATTACATAACCTGAAACAGAGTATGGTTGGCCTCTTTCAAGTGGGTGCATTGATTTTCATTTAAGATGAGACTCAACACATCAGAAGAAAAGGCTGGCGGTGTCTTATTATTTTTGAGAGATTAGTAGATATTCTCCTGTGTTGTTCAGTGCTCCACACTGCAAAGAAAACATGACACAGCAAACAATGTCACACTTAAAGAAAACATAAGAACAACGTCATTAATGGTCATTAATGATGTAAAGTCAAAAGCTCTATAACTTAACTACAATGTGATGTAATGTGAAGTGTAAATTACAATCATACTCATATGTACAAAATAAAACATTAACATAAAGCCAAATGACAATGGAGAAGAGGAACCAAAACATCTCTAGCAACAAGAAAGATAAACAACCGCTGGTGGCGCTGGGTCCAGCATTGACTTGACACCTCCTGGATTTGATAACATCATCTATCCAGCTGAATCAGTGCCCCCTCTAGCATCACCTGAAAACATGAAGAGGAAAAAGTTATGTTAGGATCCAGCAAATGTATAATTTGCTAGAAAAGACAGAATACCAAGGGGCATCTATAGCAATACCAGCAGCCATAATTACAAGGGCTATTGTACATGGTGTGGGTACACTTCACTTGAGATTTAAATACAGATTTGGCATTCCATACACATGCTGCCAGAATGTTCTCTTAAGTCTTTTTGTTTTATTTATATGTAAGAATTAAGAAGGAGATATACAAGTTCTATGATCTCACTCCTCATGTAACAGGGCTACAGTTCTGACGGTCGATCAGATTTCCCAGTGTTCAGTCTCATTTACTCTCTCCCATCTTGAAGTGTGTTGCAGCTGTGTAATTCTAAGGACCACCATGAGTGTGTGCCTATTAGTATGTCATTTCCTCTCTTTTTCTTTTCTATCTGAAAGGGGAAGGGACCCCTGCTTCGACCTTTCTATCAAAACATCCTTTGTTTGGTTTGAAGGTACTTTGTCAGACTCTACTGGAACTTATCAGGTGTTCACACACTCATAAGAAAGTGCCGCTGTAAGGAGATTCACCTCTCCGGAGCAGCGCCTCACTGAACTTCCTCTCTCCACCCTCCTCTCTTTCTTACTGAGATGTGTTAATAAAATCTTAAGGAGGCTCCCAATACTCTGTGCTCTCTTAGGTGCATTTAGCTGCCTTTGTCCCATCCATGACACCCTGAGTTTTGTTTATCAAGGCAGCGCTACGTGCAGCAAAGCAGATAGTCTCAGCCCAGCGCTGCTGTTCCGACATTGTGCAACATGAGAGACAAGGCCCACTTCACAACTTCCGACAGGCCCTTTCCGAACAAGAAGATCGGCTCACTCTGGCCTTTTGGCCACTCTGCCCTTACCTTTGCCCAGTGAGATTAAAGTTATATATATATATATATATATATGAAAAACATCTAGTCTCTGTCCAATGTTTGTCCATCTCCAAGGCAACACCAGGAGAGCTTGCAGAGCCACTCTGTAAATTCGCCAGTGAGAACGCCAGTGATTAATGTCTCTTCATGACTTTTCTGGCACCTCCAAGTGTAATTTAGGCCCATTTTAGAACAGGTAATTATCACTTAATTTCATCAAAAAATTTGGTGGCGCGATATTAAGTTTTTATTAGTGTAATATTTAGACAGCAGAGCAGCTTATTCATATGGAAAATTCTGGATCACAGCACAGCATAAGAGAGGCGTGCATTAAAATTTTTTCCCCTTTCGTACAATTAGCACAGTGTATGACAGTAATTGAATTAAAATAGCGGGTGGTATCAATGCACACTAAGGTTAATGTAACCTCTGACTGACAATTTGGAGAGGCAAAATCTCAGTTATGTTCTGCTGGGCACACCTGGAGACCCCTTAGTCATGAGACTGATCTTTGGCGCAATACTGTGTTTCTGCTGTGGCAGAAATTATTCACAAATGTACAATTAAACGTGAAATGGAACGCTGTAAATACACGAAAAATTTATTATATAAATTTAATAGTAAATGTTAAACACAGAAGCCATTGAGGCATAAAAATCTCATTAAAAAAGTGTCTGTTATTGAAACACCAATAATTAGTAGTTAGCAGTTATGTGACGTCTCAGTGTTGACGTTGGCCGAGGTATGAAAACACCTGAATGTGTTAATACAGATGTTCATACAGATGTTAATACAGATGTAAAGACAGGTAAGGGTAACTGTGATTATATACATCATTCCAACAATCCACGCTTTAATGGCATATGCACTTCAAACGTATTTGACGTGGACCATATTAATGTGTTATAAAAACAAGCTAAAGTATATTATATTAAAATCTTACAGAAAGAGCAAATATATAATGGAAAACAACAGATGTATCTCTTCAATGAATTAGTTACAAAATGAAAAAAAGCATAAATAATAAACACGGGTGCCCCCCCCGCAAAGACAACATGCGTGACCAAAGGCGTTGAGACAGCTCTCATTACCGCAGATATGGGATTGACTCACAGTAGCTCACAAATCAGCCGCAATGCATCACGTACTGTCCAGATCGATAGCCGTTTGAATGTGGGTGGCTGAAAGGTGTCATATTTCTGGCTCTCAAAGAAAGAGCTATCAATTGAAAGGCTCTGGAGAGCTCTGTGATGGAGCTGTGGGGCTGAGAGAAAGCAGCTGGAGGAATAGCAGGCAGCACTGAAGAGCAGGCCCTGTGACACTCTGGGTCCCATCATGCTCTTCACACAACCTCAAGAGCTTTTACAGAACCTCTTGTAGGAGAGCTCACAGAGTTTGTGAGGAGAATGTAAACGCTTCAGGTTAAAAGCTGTGCGTTTGGCATGTGCCACAATGCAGAACGTTGTCTGTTGCATGTCCTTTTAAACTTTTAAATCCATTATTTAGCACATTCTTTGGAAGCATGTTTGCGTAGTATCAGTTGACTGTTTCGTTATGCCTTTTCTTTACATGGACGAGTTGTGATTTAATACACTGGCAAGCACCGTAAGACACTTTGAATAGAAAAGGGTGAGCAAATAATGAAAACAGGATGGTGTGTAGACTCAAACTTCTGAAGTAAAAATAGGAACAGTTCAATAAATGCCTCTACAATGAGGATTTTTTCTGTTCCAAATTGCTATGTTGATGGAACCCGAGAGTAAGAACAATAGAAAATGTAATTTAAATAACGAAAAGTAGCGGCCACGTTGATTCTAAGGGCTGGAATATTCCACTGTTGAGCAGCTTCTGTACGTGTTTTATTTATTTTATTTTATTTTTTATAAAAGCAAAAGAAGAAAAAAAGATAAGAAATAATACGTTATTTATATTGCACTTTTCTAAATACTCACAGATGCTTTACATTTAAATTAATCAAATACATACAGGCTAATGATATGGCAAAGACAACATGAAGGAAACCAAACAGCAACAAGTTTCAAGTAGGAAAAAAGGTAAATGACCCACCGAATATTATGGGGTTAACAGAACTCATTGGGGGGGGGGGGGCGTATGTGGAAAATAAGATCACTGAACCAAACAGAGCCAACTGCAAATAAGCGAGTGCTAAACGCTAACCTGCACGGGGCTGTCGACAGAGCCCAGCTGGCAGACGTCACTGGGAAACACAAGCCCGTTCACAGCAGGACAACTACGCATGATTTATGACCTCCAATTATGGGCTGGATGGCAGATCGCAGAGATTTATTCCCCACCCACCTCCCATCCCTGACTCCTAAAGACAGACGATCTTGAAGGCAAATCTGGAGGACACAACCGCGCGCATCGGTGGCTACCCACAGAGCGCTCCAGCTCGGGAATCTCAGCGCCGCTGCTGAACTAGGCAGTCGTGCTTTTGACAAGCACCAACCACCACCGCAACACAAAAAATAAAAACCCGTCAATAAAACACTGACATGTCATCACGACCAGTGAGCCAGTGCGGGCTGGATCCTTGCTGGACCCCGTGGGTGGGTCTCCGGAACACCACCCACGCTGTATCTTACAACACAGAGCTGAATGTGTACACATGTTACGCTGCACTTCCCAAGGCAGGGAAAGTTGCTCATAAGCAGAGATGAAGATGGAACTTGGAAGCACACATAGTAAAATACTATCATACAGAAGTTGACCATTGAAACCATTAAACAAATGGTAAAAACATTATCAAGACAATACAATAATGCTATCGGCAATATAATAAGAATAGTATTACTGTTAACAACAAACTCAGGTCTTCATAGGTGTCATTGCATGATGAGTTTATAGAGGGTTTGGCTCATTGCTCAAAAATGTTGCTTGACAAAGAAAATACAATTACAATAACAATTGTAACAATAAACTATTTTTTAAATCAATACAGTGTATGCTAATGGCTAATGTTTAATGCACAATGCAGTTTTTAAACATTCTCAGGTCACTGTCTAATGGTTATTGCCATTTCTGAAAATCCCAGGGCCCTGGGCAATATTTTATACTGGGGCCCTCTTTCTCTGAAAATAAATAGGCTGTGTGGAGCCCCCTGGTGGCTTGGGGGCCCTGTGCAGCTGCATATACTGTCCATAGGAAGAAGCTGCTTGGCCAATGCTGTTCATGGACGCATCACGCTCATGAAGTTTAAAGAGCAGCCGCTGCACTCACAGCCCAGCGGTCTGCAAAGAGGCACACAAGTGGTATTAACGGGAGCAGAGTGGTGCTAGGCTGCATGCAACAGCTGTTTTTGGGTTGCGTGCCATGTCTGCGGCTCTAAGGAGTCTGTCCTAGCCCCAGGAGGGAATACCACAGGCCTGATTGAACTGCCAGCCTGCTCTCACATGGTGCCCACATGACGCTGATGCCACGGGTGGCGTGAGACATACTCACATTACGACATATCCGGGCCTACTCTTGGGTTAATCGCCACTGGACCTGGAGAACGGACGACATTTCATTTGTTTGCCTTCACTCAACGGGACCTGACCTGTGGTCGGGTTCTCAATGGACCACGTTATTAACTGTCACCTGCACCGAATGTCAAAAAGAACAGATGGTTGTCACATTTAGGGGAAACAATTTCGACATGAAGGAGCTGATTACGCAATACCTTTTAATAAGTGCGTATCACATGATCTTTGCGCATAAAGCAACGGCTAAACAACCCATTATGGCTCTTTGCGTTCTGAGTTATTATCATGTGAAAGCCGGACCACCAGCGGTCTGGTAGTAATTATGCAGGGTCACGGCATACCCTACATGTAAATCCTGAGTCACTTGAGAGGAAATTGGGTGTGAAGATCCCATTTCCTCAACTGATAAACTGTAACACCTGTCAGTGAGACGGGACACAAGGCCCTTTGAGTTTAAAAACTCAGCCAGCTCTTTATCATGCTTGTCATATTCCTGAACCACCGAGTTCCTGAGAAGTGCACTAATGCGGAGCCTTCATGTGCGAGGTCTATATCACATCTGTGTGTCTGAAAGAGGTTAAACAGGTTATATACACAACACAACGCAACGCACATGACTGAATAATGGCCGCTGCCTGAAAGCACACCACCATTTCCAGTTTAAATTTATATTGTGAGATTAAACCAAAAGTGAAGACTTTTATATGATCAGTGTGCTGAGTAATTTGTAGTCAGTTTTGTTTTGCCACCTAATCGTGAAATCACAGGTACCCCATTAAAGATGATCTACATTCTACAAGGCAGCTAATACCACAAACCCATGTAGCACTCGCTCTACAATCTGTTACATCTCCTACTTCAGTCAAGGCATTTATAGTTTATCAAGGACATCTGAAGGAATAGATCACGTTATGGAATCTCAGTAGAATAAGAATAAGTGTTTTTAACTGCCGTGTGTCCGCTGGCATTTGATTGTATTAACTAACAACAGGAGAACACAGACTCATACCGTACACTGTATAGTTAGGCACAGCAGGGAACTCGATTTAACCACAGAACATATGTACCCATGCACTGTTTCCTGCCATCAGACTGCGAAGCTGACTATAACTCCTTTTCCAAGACAAAATTAGTAATTACATTGTTGTCTCGGATCTCTCCGAGCCACTGAGGCCAGTAGACTGAATAAATTGTCTGGCATGTTTGTAGCTTAACCTGAGGCTCCAGGTGCATGTCCATGAAAGAGAAAATCACTCTCAAGCAACCTTTCAGAGTATTGCATGCTGTCCCTGAGCACAGGTTAGGTATTTTCACCCCAGTAGCACCCAGTGAAAAAAAAGGAGACAGCAGAGGTAGGGGACAGTATACTGAACCAGGTGAGGCAGCAAGCTGTCTACATCTGGAGCCAGATGTACAAAAGGGACATTACCAACAACAGCAACTGTGGACAATCACAGGCATTTTACAGTGCATCCTGTTACCTTGATGCTTCAAGTAAACTGTTATTTGACATGGATTGTATGTAGAAATATGAAAGAAGCAGAGTGTTTAACCATATAGTGCAAGACTTGGGGGCTGGGGGTTGGCTTATGACAGGGGTACTCTGGTGTATATGTTCATTAAGCGCTTTACCAGGAACTCCTTTATACCTACTACTCATTCATGTAGTTATCTGATCAGTCAATCACATGGCAGCAGCGCACTGCATGAAGTCATGCACAGACAGGCCTGGCTTTACTTAATGCTCACGTCAAACACCAGAATGGTGTCACTCTGTTAAGAAGCTCAGATAAAAGGCAAAATGGGGTAAAGGAGGACTGGAATGGATGTTAATTATACAGTATAGTGCTAATACTGTTGTACTAGTGCTAATACTCTTCAGAACATGCTTGAGTAGCCCTTGGGGTAGGAAAACTGAATCAAGACCAAAACACACACAATACACAGACAACAATCAAATTATGAACAAATTATTATTTATTAAATTTAGGGCGGTCAACATTGATGCGACAATAACTTGTTAACAGAAATTTGTTTTAATCTCACTGTTTTTTTTGGTGGTATTAATGCGGGTTGTGTTATGATGAGTCCTTGCTTCACCTGTCGTTTAGCAAACGTCTAGCACTGAGTTGGATGGCAACTAGCAAGAAACAATGGGATTTTGTAATACATGTTTTGGATACAGCAATGGTTGAACAGCAACTGTATCATTTCATGGGATTGATTGTCCGGCAAGTGGTGACATGACCATACTGCTACATTCTGGACCTGTATGGGCTCTACTTACTAGAAAAAATGGGGATGTTTGAGTGAAATTTAATTTCTGCCCCATGTAAGGTTGGATACATTACATTGCGTGAAGTGCTTTAGAAGCGTCAACATTGTAAGGTGTGATCTATGGCCTGTACTTTCTTAGTCGTAATAATGGAAAATTTGGCAGGCCAGTCAATTGTTGGGTTTGAGATGGCAAAAGTTATGATTTGAGCATAATTTTAATAAGCTAAACAGTCTACCTGTGTGTAACGATTAGTCAAGAACAGGGAGACAAGGAGCAAGGAGGTCTACATGCAGAAAAGCGTTTATTAATGAGAATAAACTGAGCCAGGAAATATATACTCAATACAAGACAGGGAACGGGACATGAGACACAGACCAAATGGAGATAACATACATAGGTATAGAACACAGTTGATACATCAAATAACCAGCCTCAAACTAAGCAACCACAGACCTTATATACAAATACAAGCAGGTGATATCAATGAGGATCAGAATGGGAAACACCAAGGCTAACGAAGAGAAACAAACTGGATGGAATGACACAAACAGAGCAGGCTACAGAGGGGGACATAGCCAACTGTGCCTGCCACACCATGACACTGTGAGGGTTGCTGACAGGTTTTGGACAGTCTTTGCCATTGTTTTGTGTTGTTAATTGATTTCCAATAATAAATGCATACATTTGCATAAAGCACTAATTTCTTGGCAACTCCTGTGTTGATAAAATTAACACCTGAAAAAAAATCTCTTTGTGGTAAATTTTGAACACATAAAATGCACTTTAACAATTTAATAGTCTGTGATTTGTAATTAACTATGGACAATCATATAGTTAATCGCGATAAAAATATTGTAGCGACCGCCGCGTGAGTCAGCTGCATGGACGGTGACGTCACATAGAGGGTCGAAGACAAGTCACCGATTGGCTTCCAGAGCCAACGTCACTTGAGTCTTCGGCTCAGAGGGCTAATCCCTTGTCTTTGGTGTGGGCGACCTGAGTTCGAAATCCACTCGGTCCATTAAAATATTTTTATCTATTGACAGCCCCAATTAAAACTCATTATAATTCATAATACAGCCTGACTTTTTCAGCTCAAATCCTGTCCCAACCGAAGTCTTAAGGTTGTCTTAGAAAATCATTTTGCTCTGCAATGAAAAACGTGTTTGTCCTGGTCCTACAGCCTGCTGAGAACACAGCTGCCCAAAACCGGGATGCTATCGCTGGTTCGGCACCGTCCTCTTTCCTTAAGTGGCCCGATTATTCACGTCTTTTTTTCGGATATACAGACCAGTAAAAAAATAGTAAAAATAGATGGTCTGCTAAAAGTACAACGTGCAACTGAAGTTCAAACCTCATTTATAATTTAGATTTTCATGTTGTTACATTGTAACGAATAGCATATAGTTAGTAGGCAATAAATCGTATATTCTGTGTTAACTTGTTGAATAAGACTCTAATGAAATGTGCATATATTTGTAAGATTCACAAAAATACAATTAACATCAAAGTAGTAAGTGTAATGCATGTGCTGACAAATGCATAAAGTCTCTGTAATTGGCTCGATAGTGTTTATTGCCACGTATAATATCCACAAAACTGCTGGGATAAGTGGCGCAACCGCTGAACTGTACATCGGTTTGGTAGATCTTGGGGTTTAACTAAATCTGAATAGGGCATCGAACAACATAACGCCTGACACTAATAAGCAACGAACTGATGAAAAAGAAAGATTTCAACAATAAATAAAATCTCCAGCGTGAGGCAAAGTGGTCACATTAAGATCGAAACCCGGAGAGGCAAACGGCACAAATTAATACAGCCAAGGATGACTATGCAGCGTCAGGCTTCATTTTCACAGAGTGGCAGACAGGTGTATTAAAACCCAATTTAATTTTCATTACACTCTGTCGTAATTGGAATTAACAAAGCAATTTCTGCGTTAACACATATTTAAACCTGTTTTGTCTTTGTCAGGTTTATACTTGCGTTAAGACGCCGTGAGACGAAACGTGTCATAATTACATTTATCAGACTAAACGTGTGTCATAATTACATTTATCAGAAAGTGGCTTCATCCCCGTTACGGGTATGTTCCCCCTCCCACCAATTACTCCCTCGCCCCCCCAACCCCCTTCCTGCGCATCCCGCTCGCTCGAGGCGCCTGATTCATGAGAAGTGCCCACCATCACCCGCAGTGCTGGCACATTTGATAAAATTATATTAATTCCGCAAATTAACGAGATTAATGCATTTGTACAGCTCCGCAAAGGGGAACATTTTTTAGCCTGACTCAGAAATGAAAGCAGACACACACTGAAAGCACATAAATTCATCTGCAGTGGACAATGTGATTATTGAGATCTCCAAAGACGTATTACTTTCCACAACAAATAACACCACTTTCCTTTTCCCCATACTAACAGGCCATCCAAAGCTAGTGAGTTTCCTGTTGGACGGCTGCAGTCCATGTACCCTGCATGTTCTTTCATGATTATTTAACTTCAGCATACTTTAATGTGAACTAAAGCTGAGCACGTTTTTTGGCCATCTGCAACAGTGTAAGTCTGTTTCTTTATGTATTTATTTGTTTATTTTATAAAGGTTGGGAAATTAGGTTTTTGCTTTCAAGGTAGTAGCAGACTGCCATATTCTGAAAATAAACCACAGATTTTCATACTTGTGTAGTTACAAGCTAGAAAACAATCTCCACTCATTTCTGGTCATAAAATCATCTTTTCCATCAGTGTCATCAGTGTTGATTTGAATGGCACATCACAGATGTGACCTAAAACAGACTTTGGAAACATCGTGGAGAAGAACAGGTTCTTAGTGAAGCTACGTCTCCTGTAGCTCTCATTACATCTCATCATTTTTTAAACTTTGTTCTTCAATATTGTATAACTTTTCTCAGTGAATGTAGAAGTACTTGATTTAAAGACATAACTAAACCAAAGAAACTTTTTACGTTTACATGAAATGGCAGTATTTCAGAACAGATGAGTTGTTACTCCTGATCTGCCAGTGGAGAATGCTGGGTAATTTTAAGACGGGCTGTGCCATTCTCTTAACCTTCTCTGCCCACCCAGTTGCGCATCAGCCCATGCAGGAACTGCACCCTGTTGGTTCAACATTCAATAGTGAGGCCCCATGCTGTAGTGCATTTTCTGCTACAGTCGCAGCCCTGAAACTAGGACTAATCACAGGGACCCGTCTGTTTTGGGAGGCCTGACGCTTTTGGCTGGGTAGCATAAAGCCTAATTGTTGGGTACGATGTCAGGGGGTGTACTTCCTTTCTAATGGTTTTGAGAGATGGTAATTTCAACATGTGTAATATCACACAGCTGTCCTAACATGGCAGTTTAACCCACTCAGTTGCCTCTTATTGACAGAAGCCATCAGTCAGCAATACAGGAGACCTCGTTAGTCTTAGACATTTAAATGATAAGAATAACGTAGGTTGGTGCTAACTGTTTCAGGCTGTGCCTTCTTTACAGTATTTCTATTCAATATTGTGTGAATGTAATAAATCATGTACTGTAACACAAGTTAAGTTGTCTTACAGTTAAGTTGATGAAAATGAAAAGCTGCTTTGGAAGTCTTCCTCAGGATCGTGACCTCCCTTTCCAAACAAAACTATGTACAGACAGTTCTTGTGAGGCCTGATGGTCAGCAATGTTAATGGATGATTGAGGTGAATTGCAGCTTGCATGCAGCCGTGGGGTGAGCAACAGACAGGCTAACTGTAACGTGGTCATAGGGACTTCACTTCAGTTCCAATAGTGACATTTTTACCTTTTACAAACCAGTTATTTGTAAAAGAACATTCTTAGTTTCGAGTACGTCACAAATGGCCTGAGCCGTTCTCATAAAATGCCATTGTTTTCTGTAGACATATTAAAGTTATTTATTGAGCATGGCCTAGAGGAAATCTAATACAGAAGTGGTTCTGTATGAGAAGAATACAGAGCTGGTGCTAAGCCAAACACACAGGATGAGCCTAAATGATAACTTTAATGGCCACAGTGAAGACGCTGCTCTCCAACATGGAAAGTGTATCTATCCAGCACTGCTGGCTGCAGAGAGTTTCGAGTTAAAGTCTTTTTTGTGTAAAATTTACACTGCCAGCATTTTAGCATTCCAGCCCCCAGAACAGAGCGCCCCTGTGAAAGCAGGACCCACCTGAAGATGTGTGGAGGTGCAGACATGATGCCAGGTGGAGAGGCCAGGCAAGGACAGATCTGCTGTCAGTCTAGAGCGTGCTTAATGTGGGAGCAATGCTGGAGAGCCAAGTGGGTTAAAATCTTATGAAACAGGTGTATATCTTTGCAGGGTCCATGATGGTTAAAAAGCTAAGCTTGTTTTGAAGGGCAATCATTTCAATTGAAGCACTAAGGATAATCAGCTTTTATTGTCACAATGAAATTTGCCCTCTGCATTTAACCCATCCCCCTGGGGGCAGCAGTGAGCAGCCATACGTGGTGCCCGGGGAGCTAGCGTTGAACATCTTGCTCAAGGGCACACCTGGCTGGGATTTGAAACAGGGACCGGGAGACTTCTGTAGCCCAGCCTGATGGTCTACCCATTGAGCTACCAGGCTGCCTGTAAGATGTTTGCAAGTAAGCTTATTATAAGCATGAAATTGTTATAAATAATGGAATACAGGAAACAACCAATAAGATAATTTCTCTTAGTTTTTCTTCTAGCCAGTAATGCTGTCTTGTAGAATGCTATTTTAAATAGCCAGTCAGCGGATAAACACTGGAAGATAGTGTATTTTGGTCTCACATTTGTTAAAGGAGGCCTGTCGAAGTCATTCTGCATTGTGCATGTAAACGTGCAGGTAGGACTAACCAGTTAACAATCACATGAAGGGTAATATTAACATACTTTGTACATTTATCAAATAGATTGACTTAATACACTTTATTATCACAGATAAAAGGTCAAACTATGAAATTTAACAGAAAGTGTTTGGAATTGCTGTAAATTACAGTATTACCCATGTAAACTGCCAAACACTGAGAGACAGGTATGCATCTCTATATAAAGTGGTGGAAGCTACAAACAAGACAGAATTCTAGATGCTGATTGGTTCATCACTTTCAGACTTTATTATCCATACAAACTTTGAGTCCATCATCTGAACCTTATTGGGTGAGGAGGGAAAGAGCTGGGGTGGGTACATTAGTGCTTTTTATCTCACCAAGTTGAAATGATCCACATTCACAAGTTGAAGTTAATGGTTAACAGCTTGTAACAGTCAGTAAGCCTGCCTAACTTCTAATATGGAAGTTTTTCCACTGACTTCCACTGTAATTAAAACCACAGTTATATTTATAGCTGGAAATGTAGATTTGTCTTTTAAAATATCTTTTTATACATATTGTACTGGATGTTAATAAGAGAAAAAGGATCCTCTTGAAAACGTAACCAGAAAATTTCCAATGATGTCCCGATCATGTTCTGTTACAGATTCTCCCCTACAAATAATGCATGTTTTGGCATGCAACAAAACTCATCAAGCGTTCATATCAGAGCAGTTAAAAAAGCCAACTTTTGACCTGCAAGTGTCAAAAGGAAGACTGGAAAGTTTATTAATTATAAAATTCGTTTATTTTTCAGGAGCAGTATTGGTTACAGAAAACCAGAGGCCTTGTTTTATTTAAAATTGTTATATATATAATTTTTTTTGTACAAATTCACATTTTGGTTTACTGCAATTTTTTCATTGAGAAACACCCTTCTGAGTGCAGTGACAGTGCGACACTATTCCAGCACAAACCTTGTCCCTCACGCCTGCCCTCCTGATGAATTGGCGTGTCTGGTTTGTCTGGTTTGGGGCTACTTCATTCCCTCACTTTCTGTATAAGATCTGTAAATAGATTGTACAACAACCTGCCTTGCCCTGCAACCAAATAAAGAATAATTATTCTGTGTTCAAACAAGTCTGACAGGAAAAATTAGTAACCATTATGCAGAAAGCAGGTGGTTTTCTTTGTGTATCCTTTTCTTTTATTTCTTTAAGTGCCCATGGCAGAAATGATTGTGTACAAGCCACTTATTGATTTTGAAACTATTCGATTTGGGATAAATTAGATAGCAGAGGCAGATTTCAGCCAACTGGCTCCTGATCAATTAACATGTTGGAAGTGGACCTAAAAGCAATTTTAACTGAGAAACATCTCCTGCATTACTTCAAATGCTTGATATATAGCTTCGTTAGACTATTACCTGGACCATTCGGTGATACTCTAGTTGTAATTAAATAGATATAATTTTTTATTATACCAGAGCTGACGAACTGAGGTGGAGTGAGTCTGGCAGGGATGCCATTCCATAGCGGGTTACTCACACACCTACACACTGAGGAAACTTCAGCAACCATTTCCTGTGGGTAGCATGCCTTTGGAACACCAGGGAAAAATGAAAAAAAAAAAAGCTAAATAAAACATACAACCAGAATGCAATATTTAAATGTCACTCTCAAAACTGTTACTGGATTTAGACTCTGCTCTGCATGGCTGAAAACGTAGATGCTGAAAATACCACAAAACAATGAACACGTAATAATGTAGCTATAACAATCATGTGGTATGGATTCTGTACAATGACACCTGTGCATGCAATCATAAACAACCGCCCCTACAAACCCCCTACGTTATAAACCAGGGATCTGTAAAAGCCACCTCAAGGCTCAACATATGAGAAGAACATCATCAGATAGCTCCCCTGATACAAGCACCAGCTTCATGTCTTCATAATTTCCAGAATCAGAAAATCCTGAATTGGCAAGCTAATTTACATAAAGCATCTTATAAGCAGCTTCTGCATATACCGGAGAAAGCACTACACCTAAGAAGTTTATCGTTGCCTTTATTTACTGTAATTAATTATTTGTTTTGCTGTGATTATCCGCTACCCTTTTGTCTTTGAACACTGAAATCAACAGAGCTTTATAGACACAAAAAAAGCCGTTGTACATTTGACACTAAATTCATGACATAGTTAATCGTCACTTGGAAAAAAATAATCTTGAAAATTGATTAAACCAAAATTTCCCTTCAGCAATTTTAGTTTAAAAAATGATTCCACAAAGTTATTTCAGCGCGAGCAGGAAAAGCCGCATCTCCTCTGGAAGATGGAATTGATGAATGAAATGTCACACGCTAATGTAGGAGTAATCCATTTAAAATGCTTATGACAATTAACAGAGTGAGAGGCAGAGATGAGGCTCCGGTGCTTTGTCAACTTCCATTTGGATTTGGCTTTTGCTAATGGGATTACAAAAAGTATTCTTCTAAAGACGAGCAATCCATTATTATGAATTATGCATGGATTGAATTAAGGTCTAATATCATTAATTTGTCTCATTAATTTTTTGGATTGACTGAAAGGAACCTTCCCCCCACCCCCTTCACCTGCATTCCCAAGATGTAAAGCCTCATTATTAAGGTCAGATGTTTGTATTGTTTTATTTATTTTAAATAACCTGCAGTTTCTGCTGCAATGTTAAAATGTCCATTATCCATTTTTTATACAGGAGTTCTGTGTTGACAGGTATATGGATGTGTAAATACACAGTCAAACACTTAATTATGACATCATCACCCACTCGGTTATTAATCTTGTTTGTCCACTGACTCCCATGGCGACACCATTCATCCTTTTCCTGGTACCAGTTATGAAAGATGTCACCCCAAAATATCCATTAGGGAAGTGAATGGGGGGAGGGGTGTTTGTTTGAAAACAAAGGGAAGATGTATAGGTAGTAGGTTACAAGACAAGGCTATGAAACAATGGAAATGATTGGCTGACCTCTTCAACACTGAAAACTGTCAACTACCAGAATGACAGCACGTCATTCACTTGCGGCAAACGTGCTGGTGAAAACCATCCCGCCACTACGTGATGAATGCAGATTTAGCAGTCCATGAGGCGACCTCTGTCACAATCATAACATCTTCACTGAAGACAGCTTATAAGAAGCTTCTGTCTCTTGGCGTTTGATGTGGCCCCTTTGGCCTCACACTGTTCTCGTAGTGCGTAACGAAAACCCTCCCAAGTCCAAAGGTTGTAACAGATAGCTGCACACAGAGTTTCACACACTCTCAGTGAAATGAGATCAGTATGACCACGTAAGATGAGCACCTGAATGTCTCACCTGGTACATTTTACCCTTTAAGACCTATTGAGTCATATTGACACAACACACCACGCATACACTGTGTCCAGGTGACAAACTGTGCTTACAGACATGGAAGGGGATGGGGTCAGTTTCCTAGTGAACCACAGAAACATGTCACAGACATACTGAATGATGTCAAAGAAACCTATAAACTAGGTTTTAAAGCAAGCTGTTTTGCTAAAGCTAAGTTATAATAAGTAATAATGTTTTTATTTAATGTTATTTCTTAGTATAAAAAAAACAGAAGGTTTGACTATTGTTTAATAAAGCACAGACCATGTATGTGTTATTCTATAAACAATAAGCACTAAACTGGTATTATTATTTATTCATTTAGCAGACACTTTTATTCAAAGCGACTTACAACATTTCAAATGCATGTCATAATGAGCTAGTGTAGGGCGTCTTGATCAAGGATGCACCTGACTGGGGTGGGATTTGAACCAGGAGACTTCTGCATCCCAGCCTGATGTCCTACCCATTATTATTATTTGGTAGATGCCCATTCAGGTTGCTCTCCTGCAGGGATCTAAAAAAAAAGGGAAAGGCTGACCACACATGGCTCACTTGTACTCTTTAGCAGTATCAGCCATTCACCAAGCCACCTGCAGAGGTGACAGGCAAAAAATCAGGTGGTGGAGAGGCTGGAGAACATAGCACCGTCATCTCGTCACCTTAACGTAGCTCAGTTCAAGTCCACTTGATTCAATTAATTAAACATGCATAAATAACATGTGGGGAGCCTATTAAGGGATTTAATTCTTATTACATAAAACCAATTAATTACCACACTAACAGAAAAAGCACAAGATAAGGCAAAGAAAGTGAAGCTAAAATTAGGCAAAAGCAAGGAATTACTTAGGACAGCCCACTGCACAGTCAATAGGGGAAATCTCCAGATGGCTACAGAAGTAATGAATATAACCACTGTTACTGTATGGGTGGCCAGAGAAATCCTAAATGCACACAAGTAGATGAATCTTACTTGTTTGTGAAAAAGCCCAGGAAAACAGGTGAGGTTTGCCCTTATTACCAATGTCAGAGATTCGATTAAACACCAGGAAGCAAACGATTCCAATGAACTAATGATTAATCAGGCTGGTCTATTTACTAATGTACGAGAATGCATTAGAAACATAAGTTAATGGGGACAGGACATCAATTCACATACAAATGAACCACATTTGTATTGGAAGCATATTGACTGGTGTACCAAAATGAATTACTAAAGGTAATCTACTTATAAACAACCAAGAGAAATGAAACGCACCTTCCAACAGTTCTGCAGATTCACCTTTGTTGATTTTTGCCTCTAGACATGACTGCATTTTCTATCCCACCAGTTTGTAAATGATCTTGGAAAGCTCGCGTCTTGGCATCACTCCCGCTTTCTGAAGGAAAGGTGCATGTCAGGCAGCTTGTGGGGATATTTTTTTAATCACTAAAGGCATTAGGGTTGCCTGAAGTGCTCAGATAGCCAAGGGGCCACATTTGACTCCCCTCTTGGCACGTCTCACATCCCAGTATAGAAGTGGAGGTCAGGTGTAGAGGCCTACACAGAGGTTTTTACATGAGAACTGGGGGCTTTTTGAGGCTCATTGCTAATTACACAGAAGATGGTGATGTGATGAGTTTTTAAGAGCCATTCTGAAAGTTCTCCCCACTGAAGAAGAGCAATGCAGGTTCTCACTTGAAGATAACTAGAAAAGAACCTGGTGTGGTGGCACCTTTCAAAATATCAGAACGATCAGGAGTACTGCCTGCCACGTGCAGAAACCTGGTCTGTTCTGGTTAGCTCCAGGAACGCTGGGCTGCAGATACATGAGAACATTTCAGTTTTGGAAACAACAGCCAGTAGAGAATAACAATAATGCAAAATGAGTGTCAAACCCCCACTAGTGGTACAAGCATTTCCTGAATAAGTGCTGAAATCGACACTCAGTCCATGTCTACTACAGTAACACAGATAGAGGTAATTAGCAAACATCACACCTCGAGAGATTGAGCTAGAAGCAACCAAAGCACAGCACAAGTTCTAACGCTGTTCTTAAAATGTCTCGTGCTCTGGATCAACAATCAAACACAGAACCACTCACAGTTCTAACACTGTTATTAAAATCTCTCATATTCTGGATCTACAATCAAACTTGTCAACACCATCGCTTCAAGCTTGCTGTGTTGCTCACACTTCTACTCAAATGCTCTATTGCCAAATTTAAAATTTCTATTTTTCTGCATCAGTGACTGCATGTTCCCATTCTGCCCCCTGCATTTCTTGTTACAAGGTCATCCCAGCATTGTTCCATCAGCAATATGCCATGTTGGGCTATTGTTAAACATTAGCAGGCATACATACATGTCATCA
>JABJVR010000007.1:4958121-5008672 GCA_025773905.1 Chitala chitala | reverse complement strand
ATCCCAGCATTGTTCCATCAGCAATATGCCATGTTGGGCTATTGTTAAACATTAGCAGGCATACATACATGTCATCATCCTCATCATCTTCATCCTCATCACTATCACTGCCAGAGTCAGGTAGGTCTGTATTCAGTTCAGTGACAGTACTGGAGCAACTTACAGCTATATCTCCCTGTATGAGTGCTGAATTTGCTTGTGCTCAGTGAATGAAAAATGGCAGATGTAATCCTGTCTTTGTTCTGGTGCCCAGATAAACATGAAAGCCTGGTCTCCTGACCCCCTCTGCCTCAACCTACAGACAGTCAAGGAATACGTTCTTATCAATAACTCTGCATTCTCAAATATAGGCTTTAATCATGAGGGAACGTTGCACTGTTTGACAAGAATCTCTCCACATGTCTTCTCGTCTGGTCCCCGAGGTAATCATCAGCACGTCTAATATGTAGTAAATGATTTTCTTTTTCTGAGAGCACATGGGTTTCATTTGATGTTTTCGATCAGGGATTGATCTTGAAGGACAGGCCAGCATTCTGGAGTGGGATTACTGGCTTCTGTGTCTTTCCTCAGATGTCAGAGATCTTTGAGCAGCGTCTTGTAAAGTGAGCCACTTCCAGGCTCTTGGTGAACTGCTCATGAACTCATCAAAGCAGAACCTGTCTCCATTTTAGCAAGGCCTTTTATAAAGCCTGCCTATCTCCAAATGAAGCAGTACCCACCCACTACGGTCCTGTTTCCCACACACTTGGTCTTGGTCAGACCTCTCATCTTTCATCAGATTCAGAAGAACAAAGATTTCTTCCTAGTGAGAAGTCTGATTCTCCTTGTCTACCAATTCATCGCCTGGTGTTGGTGCTAAAACTGTAAGAGTCAGAAGCAATCGCAGCTGCACTTTGCAGGGTTGTCACACTCGGAACCCAAACCGAGGGACAGGGACATCTTTCCACTTTCTGCCCTTAAAGCAAAGGAAAATAAATAACTGTACAAAAGTGAGGTGCTTCCTTGACACAGGTGCTGCCAGTAAATCTGAAAGCAAACCGGCCGCAGCTTTTTTTGAACAATGTTAGAGAAACTCTTTTTTTCTTGTATGGGACGTCACAGCCGAACTTGCGTCTAACCTCTGCCTCGAGAGGAGAGGGCTGTGATGCTTTCATGAGCAGTAAACACGCAGGCCGTTTTGGGACATATGGACCCTGCCTGCATTTTATGATGGCGGTGGCTGTTGGTGGGGGTGTGGGGTGTTGGTGGAGCTGTGATGTTGCCATTCCAAGTGCGAGCAGCGTAGCTGAACAGTAATTGATAATGTGCGGGCGGAGAGGGGGAGGTGCCAGGGCCGCGGGCCCTCCGGGGAGCGTGCCAGGAACCAAAGCAGATGGCCTGACTGCCGCTTATTTACATGTAGCGGGGAGCGGCCCCGCCCTTACCATGATGGATCATTACAGCAACACGCTTCTAAAAACCGCACAGTGAACCTAAAAACGGAAAGCGAGATAGGGAGCAATATTTCATACATGTTGTCACATGTACACTTAACAACCATGCTAACATGAAAAATATAATTTTAAACAATCACTACCCTCCTCCCCCCCCTTCCACGGAAGTGCGGAACTGATTTCTAAGCTTGGCTTTCAGGTCCTTGTGTGTACTCAAACAAACACTGCTGTGAGTACATCAACAAAGCAAGGTTGTCTCCTCAAGCGGCTGACTGACACGCCTGCTTGGGTGTTCCCTGGCCTGTGTCTGAAAGCTTACTGCAGCTCAAGGAGATACCATGTCGTGTGTTTTTCTGTTTGTCAGATTAGCTCTACAAATGGACCTAGAATGTCCAAGAATGCTAAAATGAAAGGAAAAGGCAACGATCCAGTCCTTGGACCATGCTGATCTCAAGGTCACCAAAGAGGTGAATGTCCACCATGAGGCTGTGGTGCTTTTGGGAGAAGAACTAACAGCTAGAATCAGCATCTCCCAGCAACACCAACAACAATTTGTACATTGTGTTTAGTTATACTGAGTGCACTGCAATGTTTTTCAGCTGTAATATATAGTTTCTCATATACACACACTCCTGGACACACAGATAGAATACAGGTAGGTCATGGGTGAAAGCAGTTAGTGATGAATGTGGCCTCTGTAATGGACATCCTCTCAGGGTTAATCCAGCTATCCTGGACACAGACAGATTGCTTAATATGGTTCTGTTTTCTCCATTGAGCCAGAGACCCGTGTTAAGTCTATTAATGCCACCTAGGTCCACGTCCTCCATATTTACTGAGGCACTTATTTCTCTGTACACAGTTATTGCTTCCTTAATGTGAACAATTTGAATTGCAGGCAATCCATCGGTCTGGAATTACTGAGATCCCATTTCAAGGTTTCATAAAGGATCTTCAATGCTAACCTGGTTTTTTAGCACTAGATAAATGCCATAAGCCACTGCACGCTTATGAATTTTTCTGAACCTATCTATCAGCACTCAGAAAACAATGTCCCCATTTAGGACATTGTTGCAAAGATCTAGCACTCCAACATATTTCTTACAAGGTTAATTTGAAAACAAGCTACTTTCACAGAGTTAACTTGTTGCGCTGGTCCTTTCTGTCTTCAGTCAGTGAGAACAGCATTACTATGAAAGAGCCAACATGTTTGCTGGTATGACTTAATCACCGGTAGTGCTGTCTTAAACTAGATAGACACCTTTAAATGTCATACAAAACCTGGATTGAAAATTCTTCTGCTAAGTACACAAAAGCTACCCAAACAAACACATGCTCTGTTGTATTAACTATTCAAAGCTGATGTGTGGGAACCTGTTTTATAACCTGAGAGGTATGGTGTTTGGTTTCAGCAGCTGACACACGGATGATTCCTGCTCAGTGTATTTGGCCTTCAGTTACATTTGCACATGCAAGGCAGGTCACCCACCTCAATGCCTGCCGTTAGTGCCGTCGGAGCACCTGTCATCACCTTTGATGATCTCCATATGGTCAGTGTCACTACAGTGACAGCAAGGGGAAACTGAAGATCAGGATCTGTTTTCCTCATGTTTTTGCTGAGGCTTAGTTAAGCCCTACTCCTCTTCTGCCCTATCGAACACTGTAATGTAATTATCTTTTAACTGTTTAGCAACGCCTTTCTCTAAAAGCACCTTAAATTACACTTGCACTTGTTTACACAGAAACATGCTGATGCATGTACAATTTTGGATATATGTTTTTGGGATTCATTGAAACTTTCCAGACTGGATCTCATAAACAGCAAGTCTTTCATCACACATTGAGAACCTCTGCGCAATGAATGATGTTTTGGATTGATTTGATGTATTGGGTGTTTACATGCATATAGCACAGAGCTTTTCTCGGTATTTAAGTACGTAAATAAATTCGTTAACATGAAGAAACAGCAGTCATATTACATGGGACCTTTCTGTTACAAGGAGGGTGCAAGTTAATGAAATTACAGCGTTGTGAGAAAGCTACCTGTGGCTCCTAGGCAGAGCAGTGGATACAAAAGATTTTTAAATTCAAGCTGATTGTGGAAATTAATGTTGGCAGGTAGTGTTGCACAACACAGCAACCAGAGAGCAGTACAGGTTATTTGTTAGCAATCCTGAGCACTGTTCTAATGAATAAACCTTTAAACAGACAGGCAGTTTTTCAAACGTACCCTTAATCAACTAAGCCTCAAAAGCACGTCATTATGTGTGTATGTGAACATCATACATGCCAGCACCTTCTGTCCACTTCTGATTGGCTTGATTCCTATATCTGCTCAACAGAACTGCAAGTGGACGGAGAAGATCTCCTGAATTTTTAATTAGCAAATGTATTTAAAATTTACAGTTTCACAAACATTGTGAAACACCCACTTTCTTGTGTGTGTGTGCGTGCGCGTGTGTGTGTGCGTGCGTGCGTGTGCCCTAGTACGGCTCTGCGAAGATCTCGCCTGCACACAGTTCTGGCTGCGGTTTCCACTGGAGGATCTGGAACCCATTTGTGACAGCCAGGCCCAGTTGTTCTGCCCAGAGAGTTATTGTTACTACTGACCTTCCAGGGCTTTGAGCGCCGTTGGCAACCATTCTGGGCCCTTGCCGCCCGCCCTCGGACGGAACTTTCTAATCCTGTATGCTAATGTTGTTTTAGCATCTCTCCTCCCAGATGAAAATGCTTAAGCATTATTACAATAAACAGAGGAGTGTTGGTGATTAGTAGCTGCTTATTTTCAACAATTTCAAAAATTATTGTTTATCTTATTCAGATATTGTACGTGATATAAAGCAAACTGCCTATGTCAAACAATAAGTGAAAGTATGCACATTTGATAACTTATCACTGTATTAAACCCAGCAAACACGAAACGTTCAAATAACATTAGCTAAACGTTTAGGGAACGTTAGGAACGTTTAGCTAACGTTATTTGAATGTTTTGTGTTTGCTGGGAATTTACAGAAATTGCAACAATATGTATATAAAGTATCAGTCAATGGGTTTCTATATATACTTTTAACTATATACTTTTAAGTATATAATTACTTATAAAACTTATTATATGATTAAATGTACGTACTTACACATGCATACAAAATGTTATGAATTATGAAATAGCCTCCAGAAAATGTATTAAACGAGTTCGGCAGTAACAGGATCATTTCTGTCGTGCTACCAATTAACACATGGAAATCTTTAAAAATAAATTTATTTCCATGTTCTAAGTCTCTGTTCAAACGTTAATGTGCTACAGAGATGTTCAGCCAAGGGAACAGCACTCCATGCTCCAAATAAGCATAAAATAAACATTTTGCAGGCTTTGGAACATTATGGCCTCTTACCTGAAATGAAGTGATTTCTGATTTTCAGTACCAGTCAACATCTGAGGACAGTTTATGGAGCTCAGGTGTATTTAATGATGTGTTGTGTTTTATGAATTATATCACATACAATGTACAAAGAAGCAGCAGTTATTCACAGAGCCATATACAGTGTAAAACATTGAGAATCATAAAAGCCTGGTTTTTAACATATGTAAAATCTTTGACTGTTATACTGTATTGTCTGTAATTGCTGTTAAATTGTCTACACTTTGTTTTCCTAGAAATAATAATGTTAAACCTAAAGTAAACCTTTTTTCATATATTTTTGAGAACATCTTAAAGTAACTTATAAATTTGCTTAGAAAATCCACTATACTTAAGGTGCACGTATAAAGACTCTGAACTCTGAAATAAAGGGTCTAAATTATTCATCTTCCCATAAATTAATTTCTTAATTTATGAAGCCATTTACTTTTGCGCGGTGGAAGTCAATGTGATGAACCGGTTTTGCTGTCACTCTGCTTCCCTCTAGTGGTGCATTTGGGGTCTGCATCAGGAAATAAAACCAGCCCAACAGGAAGGGCGACCTCAGGAACAGAGAAAATGTGCGTTGGAAAGGGAATCTGTCCTCACAAATAAGTATTTCAAATTGGTAACGTATTACTAATTGTGTTGAGAGCGCCTCTGCTGTGAAAGTGACTTAGTTTGTTTCTCGTTTTATATTAAAAACAACTTTCTTCTTCCAAAAAGCACATTTACACAGCAAGTAGGTATTACCACAGCAGACGTTTAACACACACACACACACACACACACACACACACACACACACACACACACACACCCTCTTGTGTGTGTGTGTGTGTGTGTAATTAGTAGCACAGTCTTCCCATCCATCTGTAGTACAGATCTCACAGTAATACCTTCCATTTTCTCTCCTGAGCAATCAGCTAAACTCCACATTAACGTTTCGGCAACATCCCATTAATATTGCGCTCGCTCTCTGTGCCTGTTTGTTACCATATATCAATGTCTGATGGTAGCTTTGAAAGCCATGCATTAAAACTATTTTCCAAATACTTCATTGCCAGCCCAGAGCAGACTCATTATTTATTAAGATAAGAGGACAGGTGTATAGGGGCAGCTGAAGGCTTGGATGCCTTAAAAGCTCTGTTCCATGTGCCCCCCCCCCACCACCCATATCCAATTCAGCCAGTCCCACCACCAACCCCCTGCCATACCTGCTGTCAGCTGCATTTACTGACACCTTCATCCTAAAGCGAACTTTTCATTAATAAAAGAGTGTGTCAGAGGGTCCTTGGCAATAGCAGTGAGACACCCTCTTGTAAACTAGAACATTCTGGACTATAACAACATTGACTGTATTGAATAGCAAAGGACCATGACCACACACACACACACACACACACACACACACACACACACACACACACACACACACATATATACAGATTTATACAGTAGTTCTTTAGCATTCACAGGGGCCCAGTGCCATATGACTGACAGGATTCAGTGAAGGAACAAAATTTGGGTGTTTATGAAATACACTGTTTACATATGAGTTGTTTATACAACTCATATTGACCGTATAAGTATACGGTCAACCGATAATACATTTACTACCTTACATCAATTTAACTATCATGTAAGTGAAATAAGCAATGTCAAACGGAAAGCACAGAATCCAGCTGGAGATCTGAACAAGAAGACGAAAACACCATACATAAATCGAGGTCTGTAAAGAAGCAAAGATTTGGCAAGCCAGATGAATCAGTCCTGGAGAAAGGCACACTAGGGTCAAACAGGAGGATGAGATTTAAATTTTTTGGACGTGGCAATCTGGGGGAGATGTTCGGTGTGACAGATCTTTATCTGTGGAATGTTACAGTAATTTAAATTTTTACTCCAATGGGAACAACACAATTTTTGTTGAATATGGCTGTTAAAATTACAACAGTTTCAAAGGGTGTGTTAACAGAGAGCTGGAGATAAAACAGAGAAATGGCCCCTTTATTATACAGTTATCCTTGTAGATATTGTGTGGCGGTCATTAAAATGAATTTACCCCATTTAGTTGGATATAATGTATATCTTTACTGTTTCAATTTTAAGTACATCACTTACAGGTTCAACAGACGTTTTCATTCAGTGACATGACTCAGAAATATTCAGATTTTATAAGTTTGTGCATTAAATCATTGTGATGTCTGAATTGCGTTAAAGTACTCCTATGTACACTCAGTGCTGTTTTCTTATGGCTGACTGAGCCACCTACCATGGGTACACAGAATGGAGCACAGTATCAAGTGATACCCTTATCTGCATGTTTTTATTTACACCTTTAAGTAGCATGAAAACATGCAGAAAATGTTTGCATGTTTATGAAAATACAGATTTTCTGAGTTTGGAGCTACAATAGTAGAGGCCACAAAACATGAGTACTGAGGTACTGCAGAGTGCAGAAGGGACTACTGCAGACCACAGAAGTGAGTATTGTGAACTATAGATTGAGTACTGCAGAGTGCAGAAAGGAGTGCTGTGAACAATAGAAGTGAGTACTGCAGAGTGGAAAAGTGAGTACTACAGACTATAGAAGTGAATACTGCAGAGTGGACAATTGAGTACTACAGTCCACAGATGTGAGTACTGGAGAGTGCAGGAGTGACTGCTACAGACCATAGAAGTGAGTATTGCAGAGTGCAGAAGCAAGTACTGTGGACCATAGAAGTAAATACTGTGGATTATAGAGTAAGTATTGTAGAGTGCAGAAGAGAGTGCTGAGTGCAAAAGTGAGTACTGCAAACCATAGAAGAGAGTACTGCAGAAGTCAGTGTCTGGTCAGTTGTAAACAGACTACTGTATCAGACTTCTGCCTTCTCCAACATCACAGACAAAATCCAGGCAGCTGTAACTAAGTGCGCTTGTCTTAGTGACAATTCAATCCCACAATACGCATTGACCTTTGCAGGTAGTAAGATTGTATCTGGAGGTGAGTAATGACTACTGAAACCCGTAGCCAGGCCTGTTCTGAAATCAGACAAGTGTTAAATGCAGTATCATATTGGTTAGCTATTTTGTAGTGAAAATAATTTAGTTTCCTTCTAATTTCTAGTTGTTAAAGGTTAGCATGGAAAACAACACCAATTATCTTGCAAGACTGTTCAGGTATCTGAAGAATTTTTAACAGTATCTTCTAAACTGGGAAATCATGTCCATTAGACACTAAGGAAACAAAACACTCCCAGCGGCAATAAAAATAAACAGTCATACACAACCAACACAATGTCAGCATTTTCAAGATGAAACATCTGACCCAAAACACATAATTCACATGCCTAAAAAACATGTCTCCTACTGTACCTTCAAGATCCAAAACATGTTTGGTTTAAGCAACAGTGTGTGTCCTGTAGGCTTAGTGTTAATAAAAAGCAATCGGGCCGCTGCTAACAAGGCTAACACTTAAATTGCACGGCTCTCCGAGAAACGGTCATTAGAAACGCACGCCAACAACGCATGAAGATAAACAGCAGGTTTGTGGAGCCATTCCGCTTAGCGACGGCGTCTCACAAGACGTGCTTTGAAATCCACCCATGTGAGTCAGGAAACAGGCTTCATTTGGCCAGAGCACAACAGTGCCTCAAAGCAGACCCACAGTACACTTAAATTACATACCGTTCTTCTATTTTAAAGCTCTTTAATCAGCTTCAAAACTGCAAATATATAGATATTTATTTTACAATCTGATTTGCTCATCTGTCATGAGGAAAAGAAAAAAGGTAAATAATGAAATCTTGGGTATTTTATAATGCATTAGCAGACTAGACCAAATTGGAAGATGCTTCTGGAGTAGATTAAACCACAAGGCATTATGCAGCCTGACTACCATGTGGATTGGTCTTAATGTAGTCAGTATGTCCTTCAGTTAGGACCTAATTACAAGGAACAAGCAGATGCCCTGTTGCCATTTCTCAGTATAACTTCTTTGGAAGCTGGATCGCATGGCTCCTTTTCAATGGCTCCTTTTCAATTTTGCGAGCATGTGACAAACAAACGCACAGTGTGGTGTGCATAACAAAATCATCACAGTAAGGTCTCATATGTCACCATATGCTCGACTGCACCACTGACCAAATGTTCAGTGGTGCAATTCTAGAGGCAGACCTGGTTGTTTGCTACTGTAACAGGTGAGGCATTAAAGTCCTGAGCCCTCAAACTACCAAAACAAACCAACTCTTGCCTGAATAGCGAATATATATTAGATATAAATGTGTTTATGCTTATTGGACTCTGTTTCGAATCATTTGCATAAGTAATAGCTTGTAATTATATGACTCTCAAAAGGGATTTAACATCAACCTGTGTTTTTGTTAATGTTTCTTGCAAGGCCAGCTGTATCTGTTGCTGTGTGTGTGGGAGGGCAAATTATTTTAGCGTGTTTACATGCCTTGTTTCATGCCCTTGCTCCCACTGTAACCAATCTGGAAATTTTACCGAGCCACAAACAGATGAAACAAATACCGACTACGTTACAGGAAACACTAAACGAAGGCAAAACATCAACTGTCATGCATGGTACCACAGTTTACAGCTTAAAGCAATCTGACACCGTGTCATAGAAACAGCTGGACGTCGTGCTGTACAGCATGCAAGACACAGCTGGAAATAGAAGAAAAAGAGGAGTGTATATGAAACACACATTTGTACAGCACACTGAACAAAATCACAATACCACAGTCATACATTGGTGGGCACAGACCTCAGATCAGTGTTTATGATACAGTAATTATAATCTCACGGACAACTATTACGCTGGCCTACTCCAGCATCTCCAACGTGAGACACATAAGACCAATCGAATGCAGTCATGAAAACATCTCATCTCTACATCTTCCTAAACTGCATTTCACCTTCTGCTCATGTCCTAGTCACAAGCGTACACAGTCCCAGTAATACCATGCAGCCCCGTCCTTTCATGAGAGCTTCCAGTGTTCAGTTACACTCCTTGCGTTTAGTCTAATTAAACAATAAGTGAGTCTGAATTACTTTTCTTTACAATAAATAAAATTTGTTTCACCGCTGTTTGGTATTTGACCCCCCTTTCTAGTTGTGCTCTTCAAAGAAAAACTCATAAAAAGTGCACATAAATTATTTACTACGGGGCAAGAAGGAAGAGAACATTTTTATACCAATATACAAAGGCCTCTGCAATTATGGTAAGGGCATGACCGCAGCACAGACAATAACAAATTGATTTATGGTTGGAATCAGCCTATTTTGTCTGGTACACTGTAGGTTTACAGTCTGCTTAAGCATAACTTAGAGTCAGTCCTTTACGCAATTCTGTTATCAAGCTGACTTCATAGCCAGCATCAGTTGCTCTGGAGTTGATGGTAATCACAAAGGGGCAAAACAACCTTGTTGACAGACATTAAATGACAGCAACAAACATGCATTAGATCCGTTTGCCATAGTCACCCTTGCCTTAATGTAGAGAGACATACAAACAGCTTTACTGGTGCCATCGAAGGATAAACTCAAATTTCATTCCCTGTGACCACCATTTGCCTGATCCAAAGATACGGTCCGCTGTAAATGACGGTGCCAGCAGTTTAAATGTCTTCTGAAATGGGCCTTGCGTGAGACATTGCATGCATCACATACTCTGTTGAGGACACAGAAGACCTATCCAAGCGCCAGGCCCAAGCAGGGATGACAGACTTACAGCGTTCCTTGTCAAACTGTCCTTCGATTTATGCGGAGGCAGAATAAACCACACTGTGCAAGCAGGAGCTGAGCTCCGATCACATTTCCTTTTAGACGTTCACTATTCTTGCCGCCGAGGTGTCTCCTGTGGATGAGCTCCCCTTTAGATCAGCAAATATCTTTTCAAAAATTAAATACGAAAGCACAAAAAAAAACAAATGACATTGCTTGTCATACACTATAAAACTTTCTGAAAAGCACAAACGTATTGATGTATGGAACAAACCTTTTAACTGTGTTATTCATCTGCTAATTGAGCCAACAGCGTGATGGTCGAGTGGAATTTAATGTTAACAGCAGAGACATAAAGAAATAGTAATCCGTCACCACAGCAATTACAAGCAAGGATGCAATTCCTGTATTAGTCTGACAGGACTGAATTGGCTTTATCCACAAATGCATGATTCAGGACATCAGTATTAGCATGCAATGTGGCAAATGGTGGCTCAATTACACGTTTGAATGTAATGCCTTCCGTGATGGTACTGTGCATGCTGGCTAACAGGTTTTGCAGTGGTAAGATGCGGACAAAGTGAACCCAGGAGAGCAGCTCTCGGTGTCATGGCGTCCTTCCCTGAAACTGTGTGTCTGTCTCGTTTGTGTTGCCTAATGTCCTTATTCCCTACCAAAACAAATGAAGCCGTTTTCCGAGGAAGTCCGATTAGCCCGGCTCTGTCTGCCTGTACAGGCTGGCAAGGGGGGAGGCCTAGCTAGGTTAGCTCCACATACTCAGACGCGCACACATATACACACATACGGTAGCATGAGACTGCCAAGAGGAGAAAAACCAGCTGCAACACTGTGTGTGTGTGTGTGTGTGTGTGTATGTATGTAAAAACAAGTCAGCAGATTCATCAGCTCCCTACAGTACCACATCCATCTCTGTCTTTTTGCCAAATTTGATTTTAAATATTTACAACTCCATACATCTTGGCTGACGGAAATTTCCACAGAAGTGCTACTGTCCTTAAAGACCATGGTGAAAAAGACAGTCTTTAAAGGGGACATCAATGTTTTAGCTAGAAAAACAGGGAACTATCACATACACAGCTATTGATGTTGTGTTTTACTTTCTTCAAAAATCAGCCATAGTCATTTGTCTTTCCAGTCATTTCTGATTACCTTAAGATGGAATTTCTTTGGACACAAACTGCAAAAACACAGCTGTCAAATTTATAATGCAAATATGCGTGGATCTGTTACATTGCAGTGACATTAGCATCTCATGTGTGCCAGGGACCAGTTTAAAACTCTAAAAATTGGTAATATACAGTATTTTAGATAAAAGCTTCATATTGCATTGCTAACCTGACATAGTTTCCAATCCAAATTAATTTGCCTGCTTATGCTCCTGGATGTATCTCTGGAGGTGTCTATTAAATTAACCAGAGCAGACAAGAACAAGACAGGCATCAACAACATGGTCCATCTTGGCAAACCAGCAACACATAAAACACACCATTAAACCTACTTCCTTTTCTCATTTTTGCAGAAATAAGACTGATACATAGACACTTCTGATTTCATGAAGTACGAAAGCAACAGGAAAAACTAAAAGTGGGGAATGAAAACTCGGAACGAACGTCTCAAATCCAGCGGACGAGGCAGGGTAAAGGGAAAAAGAACGAAATTCATTCTTGCCAAACTGACAATGTCACGTTCCTCACTAGATGCCTTACAAAAAAGTTGTAAAAAATGTGGGTTCACTATTAAGGCAATTAGTTGTTTTAAATTCACAACAGTGCTCTAAAGACTCTAAGCTAGTGCAGATTCCTCATCACTTTATCCAAATGAGTGGGCTGTGTGGGTCCACACAGATAATGCAATTCAGAATGAACAACATCTGCTCATAAACACGACCTGAACGACAGCCAAGGACTGAAATGTGAAAAGTACGTGTGTGCCATCACTTCTGTAATGGTTGAACTGGAAAATCGGTTTTGCATAGCTTTTACCATGGGCTGATGGAAAGTGCTTTTATTTTATTTTATTTTTTAATACACATCAAAGCATCTCTTGAAACAGGTAATTAAAACAAGTACACGAGTTAGGAACTCTACTTATTGTTGTGTGGGTTTTGACAATGGGCGATATGGTCACAAGCACCATAACTCAACATCTCTTTGATTAGCTTTACCCCACCTGATCCATCACAATGCTTCTTTTAAATGTTTCTGAGTTTGGCTCATTTATTGAAAAGGAAAATCCAATGTAGGTTATAAGAGTGAGCACTATTCAATATGGGTTTTTTCACTGCCTGTAGGCCCATTCTCAAATTCATCTCTCCTCAAAAATCTCTGAAGATGTTACTTTTATTTACTCTAAAAAAATACATTTAACCCTAAAAAATTGAATCCAGCATTCATGTACAAATTCGCTGAAACAATAACCATCTTGATACGGCAGGAGTTTTTTTTTTTTTTTTTTTACTGATCTAAGAATTGACTGCATGACAGCAGTGTTTTGAAATGCAAACACAGATGATCTCCTGTCGGGGGCAGTGTTCTGACTGAACAAGGTGGGATTATCAGATTCCAGCTCTACTTTCAATTACACAGATCAGAGGGATTTTGAGAGGAGAACTGTAGAGGGGTCTTGCATACTGGAGTCATAGCAACGACCCTTTGTTGCCAGGTTTTACAAATACCCTCCCCACACACACAGCTGTTGAGAAGCCTTCAATTTCTCTAACAGATTCCAACATTATCTACTGTATTCAGAAGATATAACATAGCCATGGATCAAACTTGTTTTTCTAGCACATCCCACAGATGCTCGATTGGACTGAGATCTGAAGAATTTGGAAGCCAACACCTCAAACTCATTATCGTGTTCCTCAAACCTTTCTTGAACCATTTTTGCAGTGTGGCAGGGCACATTATCCTGCTGAAAGAGGCCACTGCCATTAGGGAATACTGTTTCCATGAAGGGGTGTACTTGGTCACCAGCAATGTTTAGGTTGGTGGTACATGTCAAAGTAACGTCCACATGAATGGCAGGACCCAAGGTTTCCCAGCAAAACATTGCCCAAAACACTGCCTCTGCCTGCTTGCCTTCTTCCTGTAGAGCATCCTGATGGCATCTCTTACCCAGGTAAGTGACGCACACAGACATCCATGTGACGTGAAATAAAACTTGATTCATCAGAGTAGGCCACCTTCTACCATCGCTCTGTGGTCCAGTTCTAAAGCTCACGTGCCCACACCCTGACCGGTCTGTGGCTACACAGCCACATACGCAACTAACCGAGATGCACAGTGTGTTTTGAAACCTTTCTATCGAACTAGTATTAACTTTTTCAGCAGTTTTAGCTACAGTACCTCTTCTGTTGTTTGGATTTGCATCTAGCCATGACAACTTGGCCCTTGTCAAGGTTATCTGAATCCTTACGCTTGCCCATTTTTCTGCTTACAACACATAAACTTTAGGGACGAAATGTTCACTTGCTGCCTAATATATCCCACCCACTTTCAGGTGCCACTGTAACAAGATAATGTTTGTCACTTCACCAGTCATAATGTTATGGCTCATCTGTGTATATTCATCAAAATGCACTGTAAAAAAAATTACAAAAAATATGTTTGATAAAATTGTAAAATGAAAATGTGTAAAGCATCAACTGCTCATAAAACAGATATTAGCGCTAAAGCTACTAAAAAGTTACACTATGACAGGTGCAAAAAGGCCCTCATGACTACATCAAGCATCCAGCTACAAGGACATCCATGTATATTTTATACATATTACCTTTAAAATATGTTTGTAAGCCACCATAACATTTATAAAATCCATAAGAGTAAAAAACACTATGATAACAATGCAAAACCATAGCCTTATTGAAAGTCATTAAGTAAATATCTCATTTCTCATAAACGGTCCTGACTCCCAGATGTCATGTCCAGCACCTGTAGTCACCCACCTTGACCACTAGATGCTGTTGTTTCTTCCTTTCCCCCCACATGTTCACATTCCTTTCCCCTTGAGTCTTTTTGATTCATTACATTATCACTATCACCTGTGTCCCATGATTCATTCCTCTCTATTTAAACCCTTTCCTGTGATTTGTCCTTTGCCAGCTGTTGAGTGGTTGTGTAGATCCTTGGCTTTGTGACGTTGTTCCTTAACATTATTCATTTTCTGTACCTGAACCCTGTTTTGGGATTACACCCCTTTTGCAAATAGACTCAATCCTTGCCTCCGTTCCTCTGAACGTGACAAGAGACATCCGTAGAGTAGCACAAGAATGTGGGACTTCACCAGAAAAACCAGATTAGTGCACCTAGTAAAAGGAGTACCCATGACCAGAAAATTAATAATAAAAAGTGTAACTGGATGACAATAAGTGAAATGAATGGCTTTAAAAAGAGAGCTCCCTACATACAACTTGTGAACTTGAAAATAACACATTCTTCAGCTCTCACAACTCTGCCTGACGCATTATTGTAATCCCAATATATATCCAATTTTTGCTACCTTTAAACCTTTCCCAAATTATACCCCTGTATGTAGTATTACCGTCTGCCTACCGACGGCAGGGTGAGGGAGTGGGGTGTCATTTGTCATGTTGTGTTTTTACTGCATGTAATTTTGCAAAGTATTTTTAAGCTTCATTTCTTATTTTAAAGATGACATACACAATATTTTTTATTGTAACTGTAATATTATTTTTACACAATCAAAAAACAAATAGACCTATAGGCACAACCTTTAAATAAAAGCACAGCCATCAAACGAACAAAACGATTTAACAGTAAAAATAAATAAATAAATAATAATAAATTCCGGAAGAAACAAAAATGTGCATATTAATGTTCCAGAATCAAGATACCTATTTGTCAACCTATTGTAGGCTTTTTGCTTGGACTACGAACATATTAACCTTATCAGGTTTGAGCAGGGGACGTAGCGGGCTTACTGCCATCCCCGTGAGACCTCGCTCCGATGGGACCACCTCGCCTGCGTCAGCCATGTGTTCCGTACTCTGTCACGTGACGCGAGAGTATGAAAGCGTCTTATTACTGACTTCATTTAATTTTCTTTTTTGAAAAGGTCGTTATTTGGTAAATTAGGCTTACATCATTTACAGGAGTTCTGTCATTACTTTTATAGCATCTTAAAACACAGGCAGTGGAGCTGCTTGCTGGACATGGACACACACTCTTCAGGCATTTATTATAAACGGCGCACATTACACATCAGATTTTTTTGTCATGAAGGTAATTAAAGGGAAACCGTTGCTATTTTTAACACACACACACACACACACACGCACACACACACACGCACGCACGCACACGCACGCACGCACACGCACCTTTCCCAGAAAGCAGTTCAAGTTTGAAATTCATTTTATACCTAAATGATGTTACAACTGCACATTAATCACTGTTAATAGTATCTCACCCGTCTGTGCTAATTCGTAACCCTAAACCATATTGAGAGAATATACGTCAGTATTAAATTACATTTGTTAACATTAAACATAATACTGTACAATGCCAACATTTTAAAATATAGGTTAAATCAAGCTATAAACAAAATACAATCCTATTTGCCCCGCACCCACCACCTGCCCCGCACCCACCACTCTGCATTTCCTGTTGCAGAAGCAACACAATGTGTTTAAGTCAAAATAATTGCTTCATTTCAAAGCGCAGTCTAGAAAAGCAACGACATACTAAAGGCAACATGAAGCAGAGCTGTTATAAATGTCACCATGTGCAGCTACTTGTGCCTAGTGGAAAGATACCTGGTCAAAATGTGAGGCAGGAGCTATGGAAAGGTAAAACATGTACAGCTGCAAGTGCAAATGATGCATTACAAGATGAATCCTCACCTTATCAAATTATTGTTATATAATAATAATAATAATAATAATAATAATAATAATAATAATAATAATAAAACATTTATATCCTAAGACATGCCTTCTCACGTAGCCACATTCAAATCAAATAACCTCCATTATGGAAATCCAGTATAATTTTCTACGAGTGCAGCTGAACCCAAACTTCCAACTGAAACCAAAATTACATTTTGCACCATTTGCATTATTTCCACAGCATGTCTGGGAATGGATAAATCTCTTTATCATTGCATTACACCAAACTAACCACTGGATGGAGCTCTGCAATAACACAATACTCTTATCTCTGGGAAACCAAATTGAAATTCTTATCTGCCAGACACTGTTAAATTGATCCTGTAGACTGTTCAGAAGTGAGGCCTTGCTGGAACACTAGGAGACTGTACAGGCAAATTGAAGCACAGCAGAACGGAGAAGCAATATTCTGTGCAGCAGTTATAGGGCAATAACTGAGTCCAAGACTATTTGGTAGCAAATTTGCAAGTCTGTTGAACACAAGCAGCAGAGCTGAAGGTAATGCAATGTGAACTACACTACTCCTGCAGAATCCTGCAAACACAGCCTGCATAATGAACCTCCTCTGTTAGTGTCAGCAGCTCTACTCCATCTGGTGAAAGACCACATCATAGCTCTGGGACAGACTGGAGGGGTTTAGGGCCTAGCAGGTGACCATAACACCCACACTTTTCTACCCAAGAACCAGTCCCATCAGGGTGATCACTGATAGCAGCCTGACGTTATGTGTGTGTGTGTGTGTGCATTATATTTTTGTTTGCACATCCTCCTACCTCACCATCCCTAAAATGCAACTTTGAAAAGTGACCCCATTAAAACCATAGGCCACCCCTTGTACATCCCATAGAAAAATTTCTGCTGGCACCCCTGATCATAGAACAACCAATATATCCAGCGAAAACAAAAATCCACGAAAGCTTCTAAGAAACACCCAGGCCTGCCTTTACTGGTTTATCTTTATCTTAGACGATCATGTTAAACAAAGGACTACGTTTTTCCCCTTTTGCCATATATGTAAGTGAACACTAGATGGCAGTAACACACCTCAACAGAAATCCATACTACCAAACCAACACTTATTTTGCATCATACTAATGATGCTAGATAAATCACCACTTCAGACGCCGAAACCTTACAAAACCCAGCGGTCTTTTTGTCCGATTATAGGTTTCTGGTATAGTGAGCAATTAAAGAATATAATTATACCTGGGGTGTGCTAGAAAACCTTTTCGGACTGCATTATCTGTAATCTGTATATTGACACGTAACAACCCGTAACGCATCCTTTTTGCAAGTAACGTAACGAACGATCCTCCAAATGATGAACGGATTTTATGAAACGGTTTATTACGTCGTTTTGTGTTATTGATACTACGCTTTGTATAATTGCATTACGATCACTCCAAATTTTGAAACCTCCCGCTTATTTCTCGACCTAATCACTAAATACGATTCAGGGCTTCACGTATGCCGTCTGTTTTCCTTGCAATATTTTTAACCTCAAGGAAATACAACGACAACAAAGTTAAGGATAACTGGCTATAAATATCTACACCGAAAGGAAGGTCTACTGCTTCATTAAATTTACCAATCCAGTATTTGCCATATCTCGTTGGCTGCTGATGTCCTTAATAAGCACTATTACTGAACCCAATCGGCAGGCATTAGATTTAATTTGCTTGGCATCTCCCAGACAGGAATGTGTTCATAACAGAGAACAGTCCACAATACCGATCACAAAACCGGGACACAGGAGAGCTTGCCTCATTATACCACATTCCGTGTTACTACAAAGTGACTTTGGTTTGTGCACCCGTGAGAGCGACCGATCCCCAGAACGCTTTTAAAGGCATATTTAAAATTCTGCTCCACGATTCCGAGCGCTTCTTCCACGTGCTTGGCTTTATTTCCCTCTATTATGGTCCCAGGACTTAATTAACACGGTGTCAGGGTTCCAAGCTGGACGCAGCTGGCGTCAGATCGGTGTACGGTGCGACAGCTCGAACAATACCACTTATGGAACCTTAACAACAACAACAACAACAATTACAATAGTCTATTATTATTATTATTATTTAGTACTGGTAGTCGTTTAAAATGGAGAAGTAGGCGAAAATATAGGCAACTTGAGCGATTGTAAGTCTCGTTTAGTGAAACAGGTTTTTGAGAGTGGGATAAATTTTTTTGAATCGGTTTGTAAACGCTTGGTTTCATTTGCGGGTTAGTATGTGACAGACGAACCCGTCAAACAGACGTCGCCTGAGTAGCGTAAACTGACTGAAGATCAGCAGGCTTGTTTATAAGTAACTTCGTGTTGACCTTCTTATAACACAGTATAGTTTTGCCGAAGTAGTATCATTCAGTCAACACACTGATTCATAGAGCGATTCTGCGAAAATCTGGAGCCAAATTCAAACACCATGTTCGCTGCCTGCGACTCCCGCAGCACCTACCCAAGATAAATTGCTTGCGACCTGCACATGACCTCCTCTGATGCTCATGAGACTAGAAACCCTCTCCAAATAAAAGGGGGAGAGGGGGTTGTTTGAATTATGATCCTTATATCCCAACAAAATGAAGCTGTTTACAGAGGAAAACTGTTCGCTGAGGACAAGTCGCATCGACTCAAATTAAAACCACGATAAAACAAACGTCAGATTTCGGGCACCGCTGCTTTCTCCCAGGGAATAGCTTCAAGCACCCCTCTGCTATTGCCAGTACTTGTTTCCTCCCAACCATGGCTGTTTAAGAGCATTGAACAACACACTGGCAACTCATCTAGGTCCAGCTGTGATCTCTGGGAACAAAGGGAAGCTTAGAACCAGATGCCAACTACATAAAAATGGCCATGGTCCCTCATCATAATTAGGATAATTATTGTGGGAAAATTATACTTCAATTTTGCCACAATGAGGTGATAAAACCATGTGGTGTACGCTTAAGGACATGATTCTATAGGCCCCAGATTTTGAAGAGCTGGTGCTGACGCTGTTTATATAGGTTGGCTTATTGTCTGTGAGAACGTATTCCATTACGGTGTGCTGTTTTTTGTTATTTTTTTGCCATGACTATAATTGTTATCCGCGCTATACAGTTTTCCTTTCCCTGCACGCAAGCAAATTAACGTTCAACCTCCATTTACTTTTCTTTCAAGTGTCAATATTCACATACACTTGAAAGCAGGGCGATTGATCTGCACTGTCACACTGACAGCAGTGTTAACCAAAACCATTTTGAGAAAACATCCCAAAAAAAACCCAAGTCGATATTTATAATTCATATTCTAGTCAAAGTTCATACAAACCACTGTACGTCCTCTATTAAATAATTCATTAAAGCCTAAGATTATTGTTGAGGAGGAAATTCTAAACTGAATGGAAAACGCAGAGCTCATGGAAATCAAATCCATTTTCGACAACAGAAACATAAATAAGCAGATGCATGTTTTCTCGGTCCGAACATTTGGCCAGTTTGCTAATTCTCGTGCTCCGGTGATTATGGGGTAAATGATCCTAATGCTAACCTCGCTGGGTGTTATCTCGTGGATGAGCTCTGACTTTATTACATAAGCCAAACAGTCATTTGGGCTGAAAGTCTGGGTCTGTGCTTGCAGCTCTCTGCTCATGCACTGCGGAAGGGGTGGGGGAGTTGGCATGACAACCCACGTGACTGACTCGCCAGGCTCACTGAACTGTGCACGCTCAATGACTGTGTCAAGAAAGCCTGCACATACAGAATGAGACATACATCTCCATTTATGGCAAGAGCATGTGTAATGCCTTAAGAGTTGTTATTTTGGCAGCTGTGAACAAGCACATGTGCTGCCAACTAAGTGTCAGCAAGATTTAGTCTCTATTAAATTCTTATTAGATGGTGCATAATCTGATTAAAGCAGCCATTTGACAGCTATGAAAAGTGTTTTTAGTGTTTTAATTTAATTGCCGGTGTTATAAAATATAATGCAACCATTAATGAATGAAAAGAAATTTACTCAAACAGCACAAACTGAAATGTTGTACTGTATTAATGGTCAGCCCTGGCTCTGTTGACATCATTTTCCATGGATACCCACTGAGGTAGCCTGAATTTATCGTGTATAGAGCTTAAAGGTCCCCCCTGCCAATCCAACCATGTCCTTTACAGATCTCAGTATGCATGGTGCCATACAGTAGTGCTGTTCTCACTTGGGATTCTAAAGGGTTTGACTAAACTGGACTGCATCATCATTATCATTATCATTAAGAGCCTCTATTTCTGATAAGGAGGTAATCAGGGTCATTCCTGTTATTGTGAATTTAAGAGCCATATAACATGTACATGCATTATTTATATATAAGACAGAAAGATATGAGCACATACAGCAGTTACAGCACATTAAATGTAAGATGCCGTAACTGTAGCGTGTGTAAAATATGTACTTTACCAAAAGCCAGAGAACAACAAAGCCAGGAGACTAGATGTATTGATTGCTGGGGTCTGGGGATGCTTCAGATTCAACCTTCACTCAGGGAGGCTTCAGGATTACACACCAGGCTACACAGTGTACTAAATAGTGCGTTAATATGGAGTGCGGTAGTGACTGGTTGGTGTGTGTGATTAAGACCTTGTCATTTTCCTATAACCGTGTCATCCTGAATCATAACCTAAGTTGTCTAAGTAAATTAGCCTTGGGGCTAATTTAAATAATGTACACAGTTTATGTGCATACATTCATATTTATATGTTTATGATTACACACATATGGTAAACATATGTATATAAATATACACCCATGAAAATCTTCCACAGCTAATGGGAGATCTATTCTAAACCTGCACAAGTTAATCTATCCATTATTAACATGCTGTGTTAAGTCATAATAAATTCTTGTTTGTTTATATGGCTTGATCATTAGCTATGCTTGTGACTATTAATATATAGTTTGCATACAGACACAGACAGTACCAATGCAAATTCAAATGACCTGCATTGTTTCCACTGTATTCTACAGACCTGTCCAAGTTTAAGATAAACGTTTACCTTTCCTCCACAACCACATCTGTGAAAAAAAATCACATTTCACATTATATTGCTGCTACATGTCCTCGGAATACACAACTGGAGTCACGCAAAACAGTCAAGACACAAAGGCTGACCGTACATTGTGTCACGTGTTCATAAACATTCATTTCTTTTTTACACGTACGTGACCAAATGTATGACCGTTGGGTTCGGGTCATTTTGTTTACAGTTGACCCCTGTCTACATGTGGTAGACTGTAGTCATCTGTGCAACGGCCTTTAGATACGCCTTTAAAATGAAAAGAATTTCCAGTCACGATCACACACTGTCCACAGCCTTTCCCTAGACACAAAAAAATTGCATTATACACATAGCCAAAGGTGTATCAACAGCAGAACAAGTACTGAAAAATATATAAATGGCATCCAAGCATTCTCATGACCCAGAGATATGAGACCCTGAGGGTAATTCAGTTTCAAACTCCAAACTATAGATCCCATGGGAAATCATTTCCATCCATCTTCTCCATCCCAAAAAGCAATATTTATGAAAAGTGCAGAATTTGTAACTGCAGTTTGTGGCCAGTCTGAGTTCTGCCCTGCTACATTTTTCACTTGTTAGCATCAGACATATGTAGGGTAAGAAAACAAAATAATACATTGTTAGTATAACAAGAAATTGCTGTAATTTTTCTTACATTCCCGCCCTTCCAGTAGTACATTCAAACACTCCTGATTAACTGGCATTCACTATATCTTATCTTCGACAATTCACCTCGCAGACTTGCAAAGAACTGAACTGGAATGCTATTTTAGAAGGTATATAACAATACCCAGCGCTCGTTAAAAGTTTACTTGGCGAACTGTTCTGAAGTTAAAGTGGAACGGCACACACCCGTGCTTTCTCCACCAGGCACAGTTGTGTGGAATTTTTAGTTTCTGAGCACTGCAGCTAAAATCTAATTCTGGTGTCCATGAATTATTAAACCTGGTTTTATGGCATTTTCTTCAGTAGAGAACATCAAGTGCTGTGAGAGTTTTAAGATCAAATAGAGTGTGGAATAATGAAAGGTGAATCAATACTAAAAGTATTGCAACCAAGTGTAACATTTCCCACCACTGCATTTGCAATTTTCCTTTCTGATAAAATGTGAAAAGAACAGATTTGAAACCACGATTAAGCACGGACATGACAAATTCAGACCGAGTTCTGTAGCAGTGTTCTGGACAGAGCCAACTACCCTAAGGTTCTGCTTAGTGAGTGAAAATCATCTCTAATCCTTAGTGTACATAATTGCCTGTATCTATAGACATCCATATACCAGGTGGTTTCTTTAAACATAGATATTTACTGGCACAGCATTGGCTAAATCCTGCCTTTGTCAGTACAATGGTAGCACTGCCGCTAAACATTGGATCTGCAATATTTTATTAAGGTCTTCATCTTGCTCATTAACACAGAAGCTCCTTGATATGGTTTGGATTGAGCAGGAACCTTCTCACGTGAAATATTCTTCAAACTTAATGAGTCGGGAGACACACATGTAACAGACTGTTTCTGCCGCTTGTCTGTTAGCTGAATGTAAATGAAAGGTCTTACACACAGCCTAACCATTCATTTGATGTGCATCTTTCTTCTCACAATGAGAGACACGCTGCCGTGCTTTCCCACTAGCTCAGACAATAGGATTTCGGCGCTGCATCTCAGAGAGCTTTCTTCTCAGCAGCCAAGCAGATGGGTGAACGACTGATCCTGCTTGGCAGATGATTTTGACCCTGTGGCCTTGCCTTGGAGCGAGGCTGACTTGGAGAAGCAGGATGAGACAGCCCCCTAATTTACACTCTGACTCGGAGGTGGGTGCCGGCACACAGCAGAAAACAAACTCTGGGCAGAAAGCATTGCCCGTCTCACATGACCCCTAGTATTTTAAATATTAAAATGATCTATATCAAAAACGAGATATGGTGTTTTTGAACACATTTGCCGTCAACGCAATTGAATTTTAAAATAACCAAAGGCAACGAAAGGGTCAGGACAAGTGTACAGCGTAAAGGAGCCTGCTGACATTTCTAATTGGTAATTAATTGCTGTATAATCAACAAACTGCTAGCCAGATAACAGGACCTATTTTGTAGACAGCGAGCACTGCATGCTTCATGTGTAATTGGCTAACATGGAGACTACTTTTTAGAAAGACTGAAAGTAACACAGCATAATACCCATTAGGTCTTGTACTGTCATTTGCAATACAAACACCTGAGGTATGTCATAAACCTTAGGGAAAACTGTGATGAACTGTGCAATCAAATCACTTTTACAAAAATTCAATGTCTTAAATCATGACTTAAAATTCCACAAAGCGAAATCTCACCTAAATTTAATTTAAAAAACTATAGGCTATCAGAGTAAATGATTGCAGCCAAATGAATATATATTAATCTTTAAATCAGACTCGTGTTCTTGCATGCAGGTTTTTGTTCGTAAAGTAATTTTCTTTATGCATGTTATGTAGCTGTGCTCATTCTGTTTTAATGTACAGGAAATAAACCGAGACATTAAAATTTTACTAATGTTTAAGCAATTTTGAAACTTATAATGAGAAGTGAAAAAAGGTGAAGTGTACGGCTTTCAAGACAGATAACTCTTGAGCAGAAGTTAACAGCTTTTCTGAGGAGAAAATTATTTTGAAATGTGCATAACATTTAAAACAGCCATAATTTAAAAAAAGAAAAAAAAAGTCCACAATCAATTTTCTGCAGAATCTCTTCACTCTACTGAACGTGTCCATAAAATTCTGAAAGAAAAGTAGGTTGCTAAAATTGCACTTAATTTGGCATGATAGATTGAGTCCATGCTCCAGTGACTGTAATTGAATCTGTGACCTATTTCTTTGGAAGAAAATTGTCTCCTGGGTTTTTGTCACTATACATTTTAATGGAATTCAATAGACTGTCACAAAATTTGTACATTTTCAGCTAATTGTGAACATTTCTCCTTTCTACATATACATCTTTTAACTGATACTTATTTGCATAAGCACACACTGTCCTTCTAGCAGTGCTGGATCTGCCGCATGTCCTACAGGAAGGCTGACACACAAACACGTCTGCTTAACATGTTCCTCTGGAATAGCTTATTTAGTATTTTCTTAGGTACATTTTGATTTTAAGTAGGAAACAAACAGCTTTAGTACAGTCGTTGTGTGAACAGCACAGTCTGAAATACCTGTACACGTTTTTACACACACACACACACACACACACACACACACACACACACACACACACACACACACACACACACACCCAGCTGTGTAAACATGTACACGAATATGTCATTTACACATATTTCAAACACACACTAAAATGGCTACTGCCAAATACCATTGAGGTGCCTCTAGCAATGATCTTGCCAATGTAGGTGTAGTATTTCTGACACTGGGCCCTGAAATGGAGCAAACAATCAGCTGATGCCTGACATAAAAAAAATGTATTAAAGACAAATGAAGGAAGGAATGGGTAGGGTGTTTTATTAGTGGGCAGAGTGCACATTCACCAATATCATTTATTATTACTTACAAGATTTGTAACAGGGTAAGCATAATTGTGCAGTCACTGGAAGGAATTAAACTTTATAAATGTGTAAAGCACTTTTGGACAAACAGAGCATAACCTCTGAGTGAAAACACACACACACACACACACACACACACACACACACGTGTGCATTCACACAGGCACACACCCATACACACACCCAGATATATAATTAAAAAGAATCACCTACTTACATACCTCTCCAGAGTACCCAGTCCAATTAACCATGCTAATTAATTGTACTCAAAATCAATTTAGTATGTCACATGTAGATTTCATGTCCATAGGCTACACACTTTAAGAAAAGAAAATTAAAATTTTAACTGACGAGCAGCATATACTTTCCCCATGTGCTGAAGTACACTTTCACTGTCGTAATTTACCGACAAGACAGCGATAGAAATGTCCTGACTGACAGCAGATCTGGTCCAAAGAACAGCGCCAAGGTTGTTTCAGCGTGCAAACTCCATCTGTCGGAGAGAAAAACGGATACGAAACTACGACTGGTTTAAACTGCGTCTCTGGTTGTGAAGTACTCCTAAGCCAAAATATAGAAAAAATGTAGTCTGTGGACCCTCAGATAATGATAAGATACAGCAGTGCCTGCAAAACGTTTAAAACTAAAAGGAAAAAGAGAGTAAAGCGATCTGACAGATAATTCTGCTTAGGCCAACTGGTCTCAACCCTGTCAGGTTCTCATCTGATAAAACCACCAGAACAGAACTGAGCTTTAAAAGACAAACAAGTTCCCTGTTTGCAGGGACAAAGCATTGATTTACTGCCATTACAATTCACCTGCTCCAGTAAATACTTAAGCAGCTTCTGTGGGTATACATGTTTAGATTTATGCCATGTAAACGCATCATTAAGTTACATTAGTGCAGGAGTAGCATCTCAGAGTTATCATTGGTGTGGCTTATATTTGTATTCATTTACTAAATTAAACAAACTGCCAAAAGGAGAGGTGGCAGCAAGGCAGTGTGGCTGGGGCCCCTTAAGTGTGAAAAATGCATTAAGTAATTACAGACTGCTGTAGCAAATAAAACGGCTGTTCGGTTCACTCAATTAAATCCAAATGAGAGTGCTGTGCCCCCCCCCCCTCGCCCCCCTCCTCCAACACACACACACACGCACACACACACACACACACACACACACACACTCTCTCACACTAGCAACACACTGTTTATGACTGGAAGTTCTGCTGAAAATGCCCCTCTATGGAAACGTTATCCATATCATACTAATGACTACCTCCAATTTTTTAAATAATTCTAATTAATGTATTCAATTTCCTTTAATTAATTGTAGTCAAAGTTCATTCCAATGCTACACTTCTGAGAAAAATAACAAAATTAAAATTAGGGCAATGTTAAATGAGGCTCAACTGTTTCTATTCTCTGTCAGTCCACCCTTATTCATTCTTGCAAAGGTCAGTGTAAATGTTTGGACTGAAATATACTTGAATAGTTACTTTTTTCCTCCCTGACAACAATAGCTAAAGTCAGTATGTGTTTCCTTGCATTTCATTTGGTATCTGAGGATTGTTTAGCTGCAGCTCTTTATGTATTCAGAGGAGTCGCACTGTGGCTAATAATTCACATATCAGGCATACGGTATGTCTTCTCGGCAGCGTATGTGAAGTTGCTCAAGAAATATGACTGAAAGCACTCATCTCTAAAAGTTTTTATCCTTTTAATAAGGCGAATATGCAGATTAAAAAGATAAGAAGTTAAGATAACTAATATGAAAAAGTTGTCATTAACTGTGGTTCCATTTACTGGGCTTGTTGTTGTGACCAAATGTTTGGTTTTATCGAAAAAAGTTGATGTAACTCAGACATACACCTTACAGCTGCATTATTACATTCTTTTAGATAGCTGCTGTGTTGTTAAGGTTTCAGACAAAATCATTTGATGAATATCACCTGTCTCCTCCAGTCCCATTCCTTGGACTGCATGTTCAGTTCATTGACAGTTATGACAGGTGCTGCACTAATCAACACAGTGGTTCAGCAACCAGGGGCACTGTCAAAATATATGATATATTATATATATAAAATATATATATAATATATATATTCCAGGATAGACTGCTCTTTTAGGGCTATAGCAGAAACAGTAAGTTCTGCTTATGTATTTACTGCATACAGTTTGAGTTGGGAACAGATTTGAATATTTTGAGCACTAGTTTTAGTCGTGTCAGAGTATTCTAGGTGGAATTCAGGTGTGAAGTAAGGCATCCTGGCTGGAAATTAGGGAGCTGTCACTGTTTAAAGTCTTTTTAGGTTAGACTTTTACAGCTGCAGTTGGGTAAGCCTTTCTGTCTTAGATTGCAGAGCTGTACATCTCAAGGCAATGTCTGGATTAGACACTTAGAACTGTGAACATATGAAAGCTTTCTAGATCAGAAACAGACCTTTAAAATATCCACTACATCACAAGTTTCTGGAACACAGTTTGCACACTAAAAATCAATCTTATTTATGAAAAATTTGTGGATCAGTCAAACGTTTTGAGAGCAAACCATAAGGATGTCTGGGTGCTTATAGATGTGTACCAAGCAATAATTTTGATATGCGTTCATAGATGTACACTTTCATTCAAAGCAGGACTCAACATTGAAGACTGCAGTTCCTACGACTCAACATTGTACTTAAGATGCGCCATTGATGTGCACCATGCTTGACTATGTACAATCTTCCGTGATCTCAAACAGCTCTTTTAGCTAATTATTTCTGTCTAATGTTTTGTCATGTGCTACAACCACAAAGGTCAAATTACTTAAAAAGAAAGGAAACACGGACAAATATTGCTTGATTAAGACATAATAAAAAAAGTTTTTTTTTTTTTTAATTTTTTTTTATTAACTCCTATGGCTTTTAACTACAGCTAAGCAGGGAAAATACATTTTAGCTCCCAGCATCCATGCAACTGAACAGAAGTGAGTGATTAGCCATGTGTTAAATGTGAGTATATTATTAACATTGTTGGTTTTTGGGACATCTTGCAGAGCACATTTCTTCTGCAGAAGACCTCATTGAGATGCAAAGCGTCAGTTTAAATAGCTTCCTCGCCGAGCTCGGAAAGGGAAAGCCAGAGCAAATCAAATCTCAGAGTTCAGAGGTATTAATATTCTTTAAGCATTATTCATTAGATTAGTACATTTACTTATATTTGATTACATACATATTAAGCGTTCCTTCTTGGTGACATGGGGAAAGGATTTAAAAATGAAACAAAAATCAGAACACGCATAAAATAGGCTGATTGAAATGACCACAAGTTCCTTGATCTCTGGCTGCGCAGAGGGGTTTTGATACAATATTCTCCAGTAAAATGATGGCCTTTTTAACAGAAAGCAAGGCAGAATGAAGGGGAGCAAGAGAAGGCAGAGCCTGGAGGAATCAAAGGATGCGGCTGCAAAAACAGCATTTACTTTTATTTCAGCTGCCTGCGAAGAGAAATATAGCACAGTTATAATCTGCCACTTGACTCTTGCTTTACAAGAAAATGATTGTCCTCATCTTAATACCAGGCTTAGAGCTATGGTGTAAAATGTATTTTTCCCTCTTGAAATGAACAGATTGTCACAATGATTACTTTCATGGAAAAGCAATAAAGCACACCGAGGCCTTCACACTGGGCCTCCTCTTTGTGCAGACATTCTGCTAAAAAGACCCGATAATTATTACAACATTTTTGCAATAACAATTTTATCCACAGGAATGTAACCGCTATTCCTTGGAGAAAGTTATTATTCTGTTGCAACACATTTTAAAGTGTGTGTAAGCAAGCACACACACACACACACACACACACACACACACACACACACAAAAACAAAGCCTTCAAATTAATTTCTGCTCCCTATCAAGAAACCCAGAAAGTGATTTTTTCAGACAAATTGTCTTGGAAAAAAAATCCTCAAGTTTTTTCGAAGTATTAAAATGACTGAAGTGGAATTAAACACATACTTACAAGAACCTGCTATTGAAATCCATACAGCAGAGCCTGGGGAGAGAATTTTCCACTACATGCAACATCCATCTGTTCGTTCCTTAGCTGAGTCCCAATCCACCATCATACAAGGTTTTTTTGTTTATTTATAAAAAGACATGCCTTAAGTCACTTAGATAAAATAAAAAAAAACTGCGTCAAACAGAATATTTGGTTTGTAAATTACCATATTTCATTTCACTGTGGATCTTTTTAAAAAACACTATATTTACACTTGGGGAGTAGGGGGGTTTCAGTGAGGGAATTACCTGTCATGATTTTATTCGTCTGTATTCATGTTGGTAACAAACTCAATTCATAGTGGGTGTTGTTTATTAAAAAAATAAATAAAAATAAACCTGAAAATACCTGGAGCTTGGCTAAACAGCATAGTTTTGAAAAAAAGTGTACTGAACTCTTTTGTCCAATCATTAAAAATAGATGTGTGACAAATTAATCACAAGTAACTGTGAGCTGGACAACACAACTATATTATATCCTATTGTATGGTATTGGTTCATTTCTCTACAGACTGTTGATAGATATTTGCAACGTATGAAACTGTTCCATTAGCATTACTATGCTATTTCCATGTGGCAGTATTTGGTTGTGATGACTACTGGCGATCTCTCCATATGTAGTACAATAATGTCAGCAGGCCTTTGTATTTTACTGTGAAGGTGTCACCAACTTTCAGTGGCTGGTTTCCTGTGTTTTGTTTACAGAGTTATTTCTTTATGATGCTTTTTAAGTACGTTTTTATTTAAAATGGCTAGCAAACAAAAAATGTCTTTATTAATTGTGGTGAGAGGAGAAAAACAGAATAAGAAAACTGTGGTATTGCTTAATAATGACAAGCACTGTTTTGTAATCATTAATACAATTATACATTAGCATTACTTTAAAATAACTATATATATATATATATATAGTATATTGTTATGTGCATGTAATATGTCCTTTGGTGTAAGCTTGGTACTGCTATGGTACGTCTAGTAATCATGCATAAATTAAAAATATATACATACATGTAAATTAATTATATTTTACAAATAATCCAGTATACTAGTTAGCATTATTACATTTTTTGTATAGGTGACATTTACCAATCATACTGAAAATTTTCATGATTTTATAAAAGAGGAGTATGAAAAATGTCCACACCAAATGTTATGTTGGTGTTTCCATGTAATGCAAATTTTTTTGCCCAGAACGTTTTGTTTTGCTTCACATGAGGTGTAGTGGTGGTGTAGTGTTGTTTTGGTAGGTGGTTATACTGTTCCTTCCATCTCTTCTACACCACATTCACACTTTCAACTGTCCACTGTTACTTCATGCATGAGTGACCCAAAGTTGGCTATGTTGTAAATCAGTTTTTTTAGATGGTTATAGACCGTTTACTGGGTATACGCACTGCCACGCCTCTGCATGTACCTCAGTAGACACAGGCAGATTAGTGAGGGGATGTGAAAATATTGTTCTTTTCTGGGTTTCTCCATCTGTGCTAACACCTGCTCAACATCATAACAGTGTTCTAGGTTGGGCCACACCACAACCTCTCCTTGATTCCTCATACAAGGAACCTCAGAGCATTCGGCGATAATGCACGCACGCCGCGGGCTCTCGGTAACGTCGCAGCCGGACCATCTTAAATGCTTCACTTGTGCTACTTTTCACTGTTGTCATGGCGTATTTTTTGTGTTGTTTGAAAACATGGGCTCCTCTCACAGCCATGGCTGTCTCCGTTGCATAAAGAGACGGTTATACGCCGTGTTTTGAAAATCCAGACAATCCCACTGGCACCGGTCCAGCCACATGAGTGGACCTATTGTTTGTGACTGAACATGACTGCTATGCAGCTTTGAGCAATTAAACCATTATAAAAACCAACTTAAGCGTATTTTGTGGTTGTTTCGCTGTTGTCTGTGGGTACCTGCCAAAAAACTGCCAATTAAAATGAGCTTTCAGCCGAATCCATACACCTCTTTTTTTTTGCTTGTCACTACAAAGGAGGCCTATCTTCAACCGCCAGTGTCCGTACACGCCTGCGTGAGAAAATCAGTCTAAGGACAGATGCCAGGAACAAGATCACCATTAAAACATAATCCTAATCAAGAGGAACATGCTATTCTATTCAAATTAATACAAACTGCATGCATACACCAATTAGCATAGGTTAATTAAAAACAGTGTCCTACTTCATACATTTGGATTTCATTGACTATGATGAGCTGAATACCAATGAAGGAGCAATTGGTTTTCATTCACTTATTAAAGCTTGGGTATTTTCATTTTTATTAATGCCTTTCACTGAAACATTTCTCAGACTTGTTATAGCTGGGAAATCGTCAGCATGTACATGCAGATCGCTGACACGTTACTGAGGTGGACGGCTGTTTGGTTCGCGTGTAACCATTTGATTTTTAAAAACAGTCACACGGAAACAGCTGGAAGTGCAAATTAGCAGGTGTTATGGGATGGAGCAATGAGCTAATGAAATGAGAGGATGCAGATTAGCCCAAGTTTACTAGCGCCGGCAGGTTTTGGTGCATTTTTGATAGTCCCTGGCTGTGACGTTCCTTCTCAACACAGGAATCCAAGCCCTCAGGTTGCATTAGTAAGGTGAGAGCCCCCACGCCGACACTTAAACTGCATTTAACGTGCAACCCCTGTGGACAGCTCTGCTGCCATAGTAATTATGCAGGTACTCGACCACGTGGCAGCGCCCTTGTTGAGAAGCCATTTCCACCCAATCAAATCAAAACATAGTACCATTTTATTAGTGGGATAAATTGCCAATCAGCAAGAACTGCTTACCCTGGCATTTCATCACAAAACCCTTTCCCATTACAGGAAAATGAGCTAATGTTCCCTGGAGCATCTGCATTGACACTGAAGCAGAGGGCCGCGGGCCGCATTGGTGAGGAGTCTCGCAAATATACAGGCCCCACAGGTCTCCGCACGCGAATGTCTCTGTACTTACACAGGGATAATCGAAACGTGTGCACAAGCAAAACCGTCGCCTTCTTATGTCAGAGAAACCCAGGAGGCCCAGCAGGTACAAGCAGAAGCAGGCTGCAGATTTCATGAGCAGATCAATTCCCACCAGCGATCGCTCCATTATCAAGATGATGACTTGGATGACGAGGCATGCGCTGGGTACAATTAAGGGTAAAGAAATTATCGACAAACCCAACAACACCGATTCCTATTGAATGATTGAATGTGTGGTGCTTTCGGTTTTTTATGCTTTCTTGTATTCACAATCTTCTTGACATTTGCAAAAAAAAAAAAAAAAAAAAAAACAATTTCACTTGTGATAGAACAAGGAGAAAAGCCATGAAAGTGGAGAGTGCATGTGCTGCTGTATTGTTGATGTGAATGCAGGAGGAGACCACATATTTTGCCAAATATATTTCCAGACAATACACCAGTCATTTCCCAGTGTCTCCAGCAGCACTTGAGAGAGGCGTGTTTGTCACCTTCAAGAGAAGATATGAGGTCTGAGGCCACACAGCTGTGAAGGCACTATCATGTTGCTCAAAGATGTGAAGATATGGAGACTGTGTGTGATTCTAATGCTGTTTTGGGGACAGGCACATTGAGGACATGTGGAGTTTAAAAATACCTATATATATATATACACTTAATGAGCCAGAACAGAGGCCTTGTTAAGAACTGGTTAGTCAGCATTTTACACCAAAAGCTCACATGGTGAGGATACTGAACAGCAGGACTTAATTTTAGCTTAATGGCACAATTCTTTTAAATATCTTTTTTGATCTCAATGACCACTTAATGTGTCATTCTGCTGCAATGTCCTCCATGACACAGCGTCAACCGCCATGCCAGTAATGTCGGTCATGATAAATGCACCTTCTCCACTATCAAGCCACGCAAGACTGAAGTACAGACAGAGAGCTGCCAAGTAATTAAAAAGCAGAGGTTTCTGTTAAAGTGATTAGTTTTGATTGTACTAACTGGTCTCATGACATAGCTTCTTATCTCTGTCAGGTAAACACAGTAATATACAATGTAAATGTGTTCAAATAACTTGATTTAATTAAGTACCTTTAGGTATGGTTAATGAGAAAGCACATAATGTTTAATTCAGAAATAATATGATAGTTTCAGATTCACAATATGCTAAAGGAGGAAGTATATTAATATGAAACACAAGACTGGCAACGCTTACTGGATAAATCTCCCCTAAAAGACGTTATTGATTAAACCTGAGCCTTCATTTCACTTTAAAAATATTTGCTGAAGCCTGTTCTCCAGAAAAGGAAATGTAAGTAGCACACGGAATAACATTCTTTTCTAAGATTATCGCTGACAGTATGATGACATGGCTTTCAAATCACAATGTCAAAACAGACAAGATGAAATTGGCCTCTGGTCCCAATAGTTCCTAGTATGGAGACAGACAAACAAGCGTCGTAGTTTGTCATTGTATGTCACACAAACATGTAACTAAACAACTAAAAACAAGTCTCCAAAGTAAGTTTTAGTTTGAATGACACGTTGTGGGTTTGTCTTTGAAAAGGATGTCTGGAATTGCTAATGTAGGGACTTGGACAGTGTACAGAGTGTGTAAGGCAGAGGGTACACTTGTCCAAAGCAGAATTTTGGCACACAATCACATGCCATTGCCAGTTCTGCATATTAAATACAATTTTACTGCTCAAGAAGGGACAACAAGCATATGTCAGACATCTTCGCAACAAATCGCAGACACGAGAGGAATTGAAACATGCTTTATTTTTCAACAACCCATTTGCATTTTAATAACAACGCTGTAAATACACACACGCTCACACAAATCTGGCAGTAAGAACACTCAGACTTGAATCATTTGTGTGATTTTCGGAGCTATTGAACTTCCCCATCTGCTCACAGAAACTTTGCCGAAAACACATTTTGTTTGATGCTGAAGAGGTATTAGTGAAAAGAGATACAATTGATGAGCTCAGCCACACAAAAAACATAGAGAGTACAGCTGCTCGTAACTTCTGTTCTCACTGGTCAAGGAGAAAAGGGACAATGTAGAAAGTATAGCAAGAATATTGTGATGGAGTCTTGTGGTCTGTCATAAATAGCAAGACCCAGAATATTACAACACTGAGTGCACAAGGCACCTTTTTACCTAAAGGAGTTTCATGGAATAAAGACCTAATTTGAATGCAAGAAAAAACTGACTCTTTGTTCCCAAATAAGTGCTTATGTGGAGGTTAAATCCCATTTCAAAGTCTAAATATATAGTATCTGCCCTAGTTTTTGGGGTTCAAAAATAACTCTTTTGAATGAACAGATGTTTGCGTTTAAAAAGCAGCTGCCAAGGACAGGGAGCTTGTGGTTTGCAGAAACAACAACAGCTGTAATTGAGAGGCAGTCCGGCTTGTCAAGTGCAGGAAAAATAATAATGTCTGTCATAACAAACTGCTTCAGTCACCCACAGGGCCCAATGATAAGGGCTGAAGGATTTACAGGATCTTGAGAGCAATTTGAACTTTGTCATTGGAACCCCTACCTGACTCCCCCCTTTCCCGTACGTTAGCCCCTCCAACACTCAAATGGTGTCACCGGGCTCTTTTTCACTATTATAGAAGCTTTAAATATGCATCCATGAGCCTCTTGCCATCCTCTCTAGCTTGACTTGCTCAGACCTTGGAGGGCGACTTGACGCCAGCAGCCTCAGGTCTGAGCCTACATTGGGGCAGATCTGACCTCCAACGCCAGCTCACCAACAGCCTCCTTCAGTCTGTATTGCTGAATGGCTTACTGTTCTTAGTACCATTATGCCTTTTGACTGTTTAGCATTAATGCCTCATAGAACCCAACTAGATATCTTCTACCCAGTAAGGGGACCCCAGGCCATGCATTTCACTGTGCCCAAGAGCAAGCATGAACAAACAAAACAATGCAAAAATAAAACATGAGCCCTCATGACTCAGGTGTAAAATATACAAATTCTATACATAATTGTCAGGTTTGGAAGGCACGACTATGTCACGAGCTCTGTGTGGTGAAAGGTAGCTTATCGCCTGGTATTTTGTCTGTGTTGGTGAAAGTCCCAGCTGAAAATAAGGACCAATATCATGGTTAGGTATCACACGAAAAGGGTTTTTACAAGTAAAGTTTAATGCATGTATAGTTTGACTAAAAATCACAGCAGAATAAAAATGAATGTCATGATGCAGTTAGTATTGACTGATTGGATGGTGCATTATATGATACGGCATGTAGGTTTCATACATAAAGGGTCATGCTTGCTGAAAAAAATAAAAATGAAATACAACTGCAATGCAAACAAACGTGTTCTCTGAGGTCAGTTAAATATCATGACAAACTTTTTTTCTTCCCATTGCTTAAAGATGACTTATGAGCCCATAAAGAAATAACACATAAGAATCTCAAATATTTGTTTAGTATCTTGTGATATCGTCTTGCAGACTGCATAGTTCTAATTTGCCAAACGAAGTGTACAGTGATACATCTGGGTTTTCCTGTTTTGCTTGTCTTCAACAAACTAAATTACAAAATAAATATGAGAATTTGCTGGTGAAAACAACAATGAAAGCAATATTTGGAAACTTAAAGTTAGTTGTCTCTGTAACTGTCATTATCTCTTCTTTACTGCCACTCCAAGGATTACAGGTATTTTGAAATAAAATGTTATAATTAACTCCTAGTAGTTTTGCTCCTACGTGCGTCCCAAATGTCACTGATTTCTTACATCACTTACAGATGTCTAATTTCCGGAGCTTTCTTGCACACCTAGTTGTTATTTATGATAAATTATTGAAATTGTGAGGTGTATTGCTAATGAGATGCCCTGTGTTGATCTCAGGAAATAAAACAGATTGAGTGGAGTGGCGAAATCTCTGACAGACATTTATTGTATGAGAAATACTATCAGGTTAGCCGGACAGTTTTGCAGGCACACAGCTCCTAATGGTTTCAACATGACAGTTTATTCATCGCAGTCAGTAAATCCGAACTACCTCCAGATGACCACGCATGTGGGGAAACTCACAGTAACAAAAGAAACTCCTCTTTGTGTGTTGTGCCATTTTCTGCACCATGCATAGCTGTATACCAATAACCTAGTAACTACTTGTAAAGTAAGGATACAGATCTCAAATGGGTGTGTCGACAAATGATGGTCCAAGGAATGTACCAAAACACTTATTTGGGGGGAAATTTATGTTTTTATATTGCTGTTCCTCTTAGTCTAATTTTACTCTTTACTATGTTTATAATTATTTAGTAATTTAATAGTAATTTGAAAGTATTTTTTCCTTAGGAGGATAAATGCTTAAATTTTTCAAATGTTATTTTTGGCACCCTGTTAATGTACATGTATTTAACAACTCGTTTTTTTTTTGTTCACTTTTTGTTATCCATCTGTTTTTGATGTCTTTGTTCACTGTATCTACATTACAGCTTGGTTTCTGCTATTCGAAACCAAAATTTATCACCCCAGTGACTGGACCGCTGGTCTCTCAGGCACATTTGCACATTTTGCCTTCGGCTGCCTTTAACGCACACACACACACACAACACATCTTCTGTTGAAAAGCTTAGGGAAACCTCTGAGGTGAACTAAAATTTTCTTTTATGTCTCTCCTGCATTCAGTTTCTTGATACAGGGATGAGTCTAAAAATAAATAAAGCAAAGTTAAAAATGTTTACAGATATGGGATATGGCTTCTCCTGCAAACTATAATACTGTGAACCCAGTACCATTAATCTACAAGGAATTTCTCCGTTGTAAGCCAGCGTGATGAAGGCATGAACTTCAGCTGTCATTCCAGTTGTAATGGAAGCTGAGCGACTGCCTTCCTGCTCCAGAAGCCCCGCCCACAGAGACCGTATGACCCGAGGCTTGGAATACTGTCATCTCTGCTGAAGGTTCCCTCCACAAGGCAGGGAAAAAAAAAAACACAATGGGCATGAAATTAATGGAACGAGGGTCACGAAAGCAAAATGCATTTCACACCATGGATGGATGGCCACACCCTCTGGACCCATCAGAACCTGCTTGGCCACAGTGCTCTTGAGTTTGTGGACATATGTGCAGATGCATGTCTGTCCAGAAAATGACAGATGACCTGTCACAACACACCTTGTTCCTCTGCTATGAGAAGTCTGTTGCCAATTATGGCTGTGCCTGAGCCCAGATTTACAATGTGGATCTACATGTGTAATGCGTTACCTCGGAATATCCTCCCAGTGTTCTTCTACAGCAGTTTTAAAGTTTGAGTCTGTGTCACACCAAAATTTGTGAATCCAAACAGCTACTGAGAGAGCAGCAAGCTGTCCTCTAGTACTGTGTGGCTTAAGATGTCTTATGGTCACGGTCAGGTCCTGGAAACAGATTTTGGGAGATCAGCTATGTGATGTTGGTATATTTATCTTTTGCTGTGTAAATTAAACATTATAATTTATTTGTTTTCAAATAATTATTGTATTTAATTGTGTTTGTGGATTTTTTTACCCCAACAATTTCAATCCGCCTATAGGGCACAAAAAAGCACATATTCACTAACTCTTTAAGGTAAATTAACCTGAAGAAAGGCTGCATTTTCATTGTAGAACACCCAAAACAGACACACATACACACACACGCACGCACGCACTCACACACACACAGGTGCCAGACTCAAACTCTCAGCCTATTACAAATGCAGACATAAACAATACAATGCTGAATGCAGATGAAGATCTTCTCTGAAGATCCCTGATGCTCGTGTTCATTGCACCTCTGGACCCATTTGGGTATCTCAGCTACATCCTATAATTGGCCAGTTTCATGCATGTAAAAACTGCCTTGTTCAGCTGAAGCATATTCATAGGAAACCATTCGAGCCCTCTTAAGAAAAGATAAGGCAAGTCACATGGGGCTGTGCTTTTTGTGATGAGTCTAAACAAAAGGAACAAACATAAAGGCAAAGAAACAAAAGTGTGTGTGCGTGAATGCAGTCGTGAACACACAGAGTGAGCTTACCAGGAAACAGAGACACAGACCTGCATTAAACCAAAGCACTTCTAACAGGTGCAGACTCTGGCATAAAAAAAATCAGTATCAATTAAAAGATTATCTAACAATTAAAATGCTGCACAATTTAAACACCAATTAAAATGATTTTAACAACATAGATACATACACAGGAACTGCTAATGGAGTGATGTGCATTTTAAGAATTAATGTAAGAAATCACAAAAAAATGAATACAATTTATCGTAAAATATTAAACATTATTGCTATGTTCCTATCTAATTTCAGTCTGAACAGGTTATTATTTTGTGTTGCTTGCCCTATGTACAATAAATCCATTGTTGATAACAGTATGTTTTGCACTGAATTCTGCTGTACCATATCGACACTACTCTTAGCCTTAATATCATACTCCATTTTTACATGGTGACCTTTACTCAGCCTTTGTTTGTGCAGGATGTCCAAAGCCCAGGGTGAACAGTTCTTCACACCAATTCTGTTCCATCACACCGTCAACATTAATATTTTTCTATAGCTGGGTTTTTATTGCTAAAAGCTACGTTTTTATTTCTTGGGAGAATCTTGTCTCATTTAAAGATGTCAAGTTACTTCTAAACAGCCTTCATTTCTCTTCTTTATAAAAAGGAAAACAGAAGAAGGTCAAAAAGGCAGCCATTAGTAAGACACATGAGAGATCACTAAAACATCAGACTGAGCTATTCACATACTGCATGTATGTTCATATTATTTGCACATTGCCAGTACATGTTAGGAAAGGCTGAGGCCTTTAAATACTTTAGTGTCTAGATTGACAGTATCACAGACTATGGACTTAAAGTGAGGCCGTAATTACCCTTACATATGTTTTTTATCCCATGTGGAAAAGCACAACTTCATGCAATATCATCTCCCTTTCATAATATATACTGATGTAATTTACACAAAAAAGCAAATGGGCATCACAGTATCACCTTGCTCAATAGGCATCACGATGTTCCTGTGCTCAGTGGGCATCACGGTGTCCCCTCGCTCAGTGGCCATCACTGTGTCCCCTCGCTCAGTGGCCATCACTGTGTCCCCTCGCTCAGTGGCCATCACGGTGTCCCCTCACTTAGTGGCCATCACTGTGTCCTCTCACTCAAGAGCTTCCTACTTTTGTTCACACGAAGAGAGCGGTTCTGGGACAAGCTTTTCCACACAGTGTGTGTGATTGCTGTGACGATCCTTCTCTGCCTGTGGATTACAGCACCTCAGATGCGCTCACAGTACCTTCCTTACAACCCTGTATGTTTTAATTAGAAAATTTTTTGTTTTTATCTTTACCTCAATTATTATAGTGTCTCATATTTTCCTAGTACAAATAGTAATAGAGCAACATTGATTAGCACAAGGTATAGCTATGGCCAGTGTTCTGACTTTGGCTGCCAGTGCGGTGTGGTGACTAATGGACTTAGCTGTCCATCTCCTAGGAACACATCTGGCATGTTCTCTGAACTTGTGTTCACTGATGGTATGCACTAATAAAAGGCATGTGATTGCTGGTCAGAAGACAACAGCTAGTGCAGGACTACAGGTTTTCATCGCTAAGGGAAAGTGTTCTGTCTGTTACATCCACTACAGAGTCAACAGAAAAAGTCCATTATCTACTGGCTTCCACGCAGAAAACTCAGGAGTAGCCAGTGAGGACAAAAAAATCAGGATGTGAAAGTCAGAGCTGAAGAGGGGACATTCACAGAGAAGCTATTTTCGATCGACTGTCGCTTCTTCGGTGATAAACATGACAAATCGGACAGTACTCGTATCATAATTTGCCGTGTTTAGGTCATGTGTGTTTTCCTGATGCTTTCTGACACACGTCTCTGATGTCTTCCCACAAACCACAATGACACATGTCAGAACTTTGCGATCAGAACGTGACCTCCAGCTGACCTTTGTTCCAATCAGGACTTGTCAACTTCATGGCACCAGCTTCCAAAGTCAATTAGAAATGGGTTTAAATGTGACAGCGGCCTTAGGTTATGTCACATGAATATTACACAAATCACTGAGCTCTTAACAAACACCGTGACATCAACAATATTTAATTAAAGAAAAAACCTTATAATAAGTGACACATTAAGTGCATAACTTACAAGCGGGGTCATAAGGACTGGTCGGCAGTTTGCTTAAACTGCGTGATTGTGTTAGCGTGCACTTCTGGAGTGGACAAAGGCCTTCGAAAGTGACACATGAAGCAATTGAAGGTAGACTTAGTAGTTGCAGCCTGTCGGATTCTTTGTTGCCTTTTGTTTATTTAATCTTTTATGTAATTTAGATTTAGTGATGTATTTGTAGTTGAAAGAATGGAAGAGATGAATAATTGTCTAGAGGGTAAACATGTAATTTCATAAGATTTGAATGCATGTGACAATGCGAGTACAGCTCTCAATGTATCACTCAATGCATCTGTCAGTTAGGATTCTTCAGTACAATTCAGAGTGCTGAAAACAGGCACTGGGCAGTGTTAATTCAAGCGGTACCCTGCAGAAATGCATTGTGTGGCAGTGACAGTCACTGAAAAGAAAAAGTACTTCACCGCAGCTTAAATGACGGACCATCGAAACAATTAATATTTATATGAATTCACGACAACTTCATTTAAGCAGCAGACTGAAAGCCTAATGTTTTTACCATTCAATCATCAGCCATAGCTCTCAAAAAAAATCACCCTTGTTTCAAATTCTGGTGACAGCAAATATGTCCCGTAATGTTAGCCCTGTGTTAATGCACATTTCACGGCTGCGAGGGCAAATTAATGAAAATGCAAAACTCAATGTATAACAGAGCTCAGTAATCCACTTTGAAAACAAACTGTGCTGTGGGAAGACAGGATTTAGGGATAACTTCCTGTACGCTCACAGGAGCTGGAATATCCTTGGTGTCTCTGAACTGTCACTTACATCAAAAACAAGGGTCTACCATCCATCTCCCACACACCTGCTGGGGGTGGGCTTTGCACGTTGTGTGCTGATGGGCCAACAAGAAGCCCTGCCCACAGTTTGGTTTCTGTTTTCCCTGAGGAGACTTTTATTTGACAAACTCAAGAGCTCAGGAATGCAGAACGCTGGTTTGCTCCTTTAAATTTGCTAAAGGTGCCGAGAGTTCTGTTCAGCTCCTAGGGTCCTGCATTTTAGAAAAAATTGTCTCCTGCTCTCACAGTAGTATGAACTGGGGAAAAGGTTTGGGTTAGGGTGGGAGGTGTGGTTGAGAATTAGATACGGCGAGAATGATCATCAAAGCACACGAGCTTCCCAATCTCCGAAGAGCAGTGCTCCCTCCTCACTCTCGGTGATTCACAAGGTCCAGAGAGAGTGACAACAGAACGAGAAAAGTGGATCATTAGAGCTCTGTGTTGTGCTCCATCGATCCTCCCCAGCTAAAGAGATCAGTCCATTTATGGCCAAAACTGCAGAGAACCCACTGAGATAAAGCTCTGAGAGCCAGAGGAGAAAGAAACTGTGCCGTAAGTACTGCATAGCATGCATTCCATGGTGCTTTGTCCCATACCACCATACTGGGACATAAAGGGCAAAGACATGCACACAAAAGCTGAAGGTTACCAGTCTCAGCCATAATGTTGTACCCTTACATAAGATGCTTAAGCCCTTAACAGTACTAGTGAAATATTTAAACTGTAATAGGCAATAATTGTAAGGGATTTCAGCTAAAAAACTCAACTAGATAAATTTGATGTAATAGTTTAGCATTGCTGCAGCACTTAACATTGTGTTAGGCAAGAATGGAATTTAATATAAACTAGCTGTGCCCTGCAGACACTGGCCTTGGAGCAATGTTTAAATACAGTAAGAATTGGATGAATGAATGTTAGAAAAATGTAATAATATGATGATTTATTTAAACATTAGCTCAAGGCAATAGAGCACTGCAATCCGCAGCAATATGTCTAGGTTAACCCAAAATGAATGCATTGAATTCTCCAAAGTAAAGAAGTACACTTATAATGTGATCAGCCATGGAATTTGGACTAGTTAGGAGTAGACAGTGTGACAGTGTGCAATGAGATAGTATGCGGATAAAAAGTCATATTGGAAACATACATTAAATACATTCATTATGAATTTAGGGTGGCATGGTGGTTAGCACTGTCACTGTGCACCTCCAGCCCTGGGGTTCAATTCCCACCTTGGGTCTGTGCGCGTGGAGTTTGCATTTTCTTCCCGTACTTGGCGGGTTTTCTCCGGGTGCTCCAGTTTCCTCCCACAGTCCAAAGACATGCAGGTTAGGTTGATTGGTGTGTGTGTGTGTGTGTGTGTGTGTGCGCGCGTGCCCCCCCTGCGGTGGGTTGGCACCCCGCCCTGGGTGCCCTGTGCCCTATGTACTCTGGGATGGGCTCCAGGCTTCGCTGTGGCCCTCAACAAGAATAAGCGGTTAAGATAATGGATGGATTATGAATTTGGGCATCATCATGAGATGAAATAGTGAAGAAAACATAGGTGCCCTCTAATAACAATATAATTCAATGATCAAGAAACCTTAGCCCTGATGGCTGGCAATCACAGCAGGTATTGTGTGTGAATCACAGCATCACTTGTGTGCAAATGACTGGGTTTTGGGTTTGGATATGGACCTGGATTAAGACATGGGGGGTTAAAATCTGTATTTGTGGGTTGTGGCCTCAGCACCCCAAATAACTTCATAACTCATATGTGCTTGTCTAAGAGGATTTACCAAGAACATCACAATGCAATCACCCAAAACTATCAGTATGTTGTGATTTGGCCTGTATGTGTGCAGATGCTGATGTCTGATGTTAAAACCAATTAATATATGTAAGAAATAATTTTATAGTAGTTACTAATATAATAATAGTTTATGAAGACATTACTAATACATTAATTAGTCAATTAATTTATTAATTCATTTGTCTTCCAGTCGCTTTCCATCTCAGTTATCATTTATCTTTACCTCAATTATTATAGTGTTATAGGGTTGCAAACAAGGTGCCCACTGGACAAAGTGCCAACTGTACAAGTATATACATTTATTTAAGTGTAAACTGGAGCTGTATTTGCTTAGTCATAACATATCATAAAGGAGTATTGTGTGGTACTGAGTGTAATGATAAAAAACAGTTCCTTATCCGTCAGTTTTTTGTTATGTCATAGCATATAACATCATATCATGTGTCTTTTTGCTCTAGGGCAGCAAATTATCTCCTTCAGCAGAGAAGTCAGAATACAGGTGTTTTCAAAACCTGATGGTTTCTTACAATAGCTCCAGGTTATCAGTAATGCAGCCAACCCGAGACAGCCGACATTATCTTTTCCTTTACAGCCACAAGCATTATCTTTGAATGCTAATAACTAGCTTGTACTGAGCATATCCTAATCAAATAGATGTATAATTCCGTCTTGTGAGCAGGTTGTTCAATGATTCCCTTGAAGTTAAAATCTTCATAATGCCTGGTACTCACATAGAGCAAAGATTTCATGATGGGTTTTAATAAAAGAAACTTGTTGGAATTTTGACACATAACACAAATTGCTGCCTTTATCTAAGACTAACACATACTCTTCACATCTGGACTGTTTCACTGGTGAAATTGGGGTGGTTTTCTGGAAAATATGTTACTATGGCATCATAAATGCAGTTTTTTCAATGGAATTTTATCTACAGATACATTCAAAAAATACATTAAAACACAGAAGCAATGAGACACCCATACAAACCAATGCAAAGACAAGCAAGCAGTGCAGCATTTCCTTTACCAAATAACACTAACAAAAATTCTCACAGGAATCTGTTTAGAGCATGCTTTCCTTCGCTAATTGTACGTGACCATGTCACCCTAAAATGGTACAGAGTGTCTGGATTTGGAAAGATCGGTGACAGACGTGCTCCGGTGCACGCACACACACACAAACACGAGCGCCCGTAAAACCCGTTCATGTCACTTTCCAAATCTTAAGCCTGGAGCAAACTGCAAATTCTGTGTCTCTCACTTCCAGAGGACTCAAACCACAACAGAAATGTTGTGGAGTCTGCAGGGGACTGCTACTGGCTCACGGTGATAAGATACAGCCACAGAATGTTACACGTTCCCAAAATATCCCTGCTAGCGCATCATCCCCCCTGCATTCACTGTACTCACAGTTCATGGGGATTCACGTTTCTGCACAACACTATGCCATCTACTCCCAAAGACTCCCATCATGTCACAAGCAGAACCTTGGGGTCTTTTTTTCCCCCAGAATTTCATGGACAGTCTTAGTTTTTGGAGTGTTGGCATGTTTGCTTAACAGAAGTAATTTAGGGGTAGTACCTGCAGCCCCTGAGGTATTTCCATGCAGGCCTAACGTGATGGCAGAAGACAACCCCCGACAGTGTGATCACGCAGTAACCACAGGCTGCTGTTAGGCTCCGCCCTCACATTATCATCAACAACTTGTGGCTGAATGTATATGCACACACCTAAACTCTCTTCTTACTTGTGTATGTATTACAAACGTGTCTGCGTGTGTGTGTGTGTGTGTGTGTGTGTGTGTGTTCAGTGTATCCTCTGTGTAATGTGCAGAAAGCCCACACAGAGAATGAGTAAATGCAGGCCTGAAAAGGAATTAAAGTTTAACCCACCCACACCTTGCATCTCACAAATTGCATGCAGGACTCACCCAGGGCTGTGCTTGCTTGGCAAGGACAGAGGGCTTCATCCAAAGCAGATCTTAGAGTGCTGGGATCTAAGGTAATAATGCACACCTGTGTGAAAACCTTTGATGAAGTCCAGGTGCAGCCTCCTTCACAGTGTCTCTTGTCAATATTACATTAAATAAAGCTGGTTTGAAATGTACCTGCATGCTGAGGTGAAATTCTCGCACTTCAATATTTAACGTCAAAAATGGGCAACAGCACCAGCTACACACAGGTGACCCACGCCTCTGAATTATTAATGTCGATGCAACGCTACGGCATAATTTTCTTTCTGAAAAGAAGCTGTCTTCTACGGTAGCTCCATCTCACTGCTACCTAACAGCAGCTGTTTGCTAGGAACACACACAAAGGATTAAATACAGACACAATCATTTGACTCCTTACCAGTTCATTTGCCAGTTGCCTGCCAAAAACCTATTTTAAAATTGCTAACACTGAAACATTACACTGTTTGCCTCTGATTCACTCTTTGATCTCTCACCTAATTTCATTGATTTCAAAGGCCGTCCAAAAGCCAGGACTCCAGAATTATTCTACTTAATTTCCTACAGAAATGCCTGATGCTAAATTCTTTCGCTGTCTAACTCCAAGGGAAATGCCAGTACTGTAACTGCTGAAAAAATACTGTTGTTACAAAGGAATATAAAACACAGAGGAGGCACTGACAGCACTGACCGAAGGCACTGACTGAAAATGGAGTTAATTAGAATTTAATTACACAGACCTGATTATCTTGTTTTGATTGGGACCCAGTGGGTTTACTGCGGGTGAAAAGCTCCTGCCTGTCTGTGTTCTAGTTATGGAAACCGTTGATTAAGAGGAAGAAGGGATCATCTTACATTTAGAAAACAACCACAGAAAGGCTATGGCAATGACTTGCTACTGAACCACAGGCTTGGATAATTATTTATTTGCATCTTTTACAAGTTATGTCTTGACATAAAAATACAGACATCCTCATGTTTTGGTTTTTAACATACAGAATATTTTTGGCAACAAACAAAAATTGCTTAAATGGAAATGCTGCATAGCAATTATTATTAGAACCAATGAAAACGTCCTTTAATCGTCCTTCTGGATTTGAAACAAAGATGGATGTCACCTTACCCATGTAATGTACTTTCAGTATGCAGCATACTCTGTTTATATAATTATACATATAATTATGTTTATAAATACTTTTACTTTCCTCTAAATCATCCTTTCCTTATTTATAAATGTTCCATATTCAAAACGCACTGCTCAAGACTACAGTACCTTTTGACAGTTGGACAAGTTTGAGACAGATGGCTGTGAATGCATTTTTTCCCTCCTCAATGGCATCAGTTACAGATCTTACAAGGAAACCCTTTGATCCTTTGTTTACCCTTCACTTGCAGCCAAGAGACAGCGGATCATTAAAACCCCATTTTTCTCAACCTTGATTACAGCGAGCTGCAAGGCAGATGTTGGACGAGGGAGCCGGCTTCGCCATTTGAACCGGTGGGTTTTGTCTACAAGCAGAGGTGGGTATTGCTCAAGAGACCGTGGGTCAGACTCGAGAGTCTCACGCTGGCAAGCTGCCGTTTCACCTATGCCCCTGTGGCTGCGTCCTAACAATTCACACAATTCCTGATATATAGGCTTTTCAATTTTCTACAGTTTCTGTTTTGGTAGAGGGGCATACTACACTTAGACTACTGTCTATCTTCTCTAATGTCACCATAGAAATCAGCACCGCCTGAGTCATGCTTTTAAAAAGGGGGCGGGGCTACCACATCAGCTGACTGAACTGACATCAAAGAGGGGGCATCCTTCAGAACGCTCCCCAGAAGATGTTGATGAACACCATTATCTTCCCTCCTCTTCACATCACTCTGTCACTGTGTCAAAGAGGAAACAATAACAAATATATCAAGCAAAAAAAGACCCACATCTTGGCATTATGGTCGTTGGCTGAAAGCACTGTTCTGCTGCTAAACAGAACATCTAGAGGAAGAGTCAGGTGAAGGAGATTACATTGTTGGAGTCTCAGATTTCCATAGCATGGAAGTTTTCATGAATTATTCAGGCAACAGTAAAGAAATCCTCATGAAAGCAATATAAAATATGATTCAAATTTACAGACAAATTTAGCACTTTGACTGATCAGTATGGTAATACTAGACCCCTGGTGGCGGATGATAACTTCAGTGAGATTTGACAAACCAACTGCCAGAAATTTCAGCCGTTTTTTTTTTTTTTTCATTGTTCATCAAGGGCAAAAGCAACAACAAAACTTACTGTCCTTGTGACCTTTTCCTGAGAAGAAAGATGTAAACAGTAGTGGAGTTTCACACTCATCATTTCAACTATATGTTCAATGAGCACATTGACTTACTTCTGTTTAGCTTTGAAGCTGGTACATTACTGCAAAGAGGCAGAGAATGGTACCCAGAGAAAAGAGAAGTGGATGGACAAAGAAAGAAATTGTATTTTTTGTTATATGTCATACATGCGGCGGATTCCTGCACTCAACCTTAATTACGGTGAGCTGATAACATAATTCCCACATGGAGCTTAGCATCACAGATCGATGCTTACAGATGTTAACACAAGCCATCTGTGATTTTTGTGGAGAAAGCTGCTTTGTTCAGTCTTGGCTCAAAGTGATTCTACCTGATCAATTTTAAGCTTTACCTGAAACAGAAGCAAACGGCTTGAGCAAAGACAGCAACATTAAAAATTTTCTTGCACTTGTGTGGAAGGTGCTTTGGATAAAAGTGTGTGCAAATACAAATAAATGTAAATTCAAAACTAGTGTACACCTGGTGAGCAGTCTTAATGAAAAACAAAAATGTAGTCGGAATGTAAAAATAAAATGGAAAACTCTGTTGAACCCTGTTATGTTTCTGCACAATCCTGTTGGCAATTTAATTTAAATAAGGAACATAGACCTCAACAAGATGTAATCTTAGGTTTCTGAGAATTCTAATTATTATTGCCAACTTTGCCAGCAGTCCAAATCTAACAAAATAAGAAGGGAAAAAAACACCTCCAGTAATACATAGTTTGTAATTCGGTAGAGACGTGCAATAATAAAGCTCTAAAAAAAACATCAGTCTCAGTAATAATAAAACTAAACATAATTCTGCCTACATTTGTGTTCTTATTTAAAATGAGAAGTTAAATCCTCTTAGATTCCATCCATGTACCTGTCCTGTCTATAAATACCAACTGTCTTCAAAGGGCACTTATTTGGACAAAGCTTTGAAGTATTTGCTACAGGAATTGTAGGAAGGAGTACAAAATCGGCTCTGTGTTTCTGTACATTCAACAATAATGCCTTTATTGTGGAGAAACACCCTTTCCTCTTTTGCTTTTCTGTGTCAAAAAGTGGCAACAGGCGCAGTTATTGAAAGTGGGCAATGGCGGCCTGGTTTCGAGTGTGAATCAGATAAGAGAGCAGGCTGGAGTAATTGTCCCGTGCTGACTCAGTATGAAAGGGGAGCTGGGAGCAGCTGCCTGATGAAAACCGGCCTGGAGCCGGGGCTGTGCTCCAAAAGAGCAGGCAGCAGCCTCTCTGGAGTCCTGTCCTGCACACATATCATTTTCCCAGCATACAACAGCTAAGGTAGTGCTACTGCTGTTGCAACCAGATCAACACGTGTTAGCTTCTGTATGCTTTACACACATTTGCAATTTGCAATTCACAATTTACGGAGTCCATAGCCACTCTGATGTGGCCATAACTAATGTCCCTTTGACTTTACCTCTAATCACTTTATTTGGTGGGATTTTAGGGTGGGGGGGGGAGGGTTGGTCTGCACAGAGGATGTTTATTGTTTGAGTGTTATTCATACTATGACTGTTGACATGCATCAGATCCAGATAAAAGGAGGTGCTTCAAACTTTGCTTTGAATGCTGTCTTAAATGTTCATTTTCTAAGTGTTAACATAGAAACGTCAATATTGCAAACAATATACAGTGTATATATATACACACACTATTAAGAAATACTATAGAAATACTATACTATATGAATATAGTATTTCTTAACCAATTAAAACTATCTTGTGGTTGGCACAATATGTGTTTAAGTCCATTTATGTTATCGCTATTAATACGTATATTTTGGTCTAACATGTTACAGATATACACAACACACTGATAAATGCAAAATTAATAGCTATGAAACAACATTCTAAAACAATTTACTTGTGTCCGTGTTATAAATAGTGCTGTTTGTAGCGCTTTGCGTAGTGGCTCGCAGTACAAACAGACAGCTAGTCAGTGTCACGGACTTACAGAATGGTCCATCTGTCTGCACCTCGTCCTATAACAGTAGACCATTCACGAGCACATTCAAGAAAAGTCACAGAGGCACGCATGTTTTATACACAAAGGGAAAGTGTAATACTAGTACACTGTTGCGTGGGGTATATTTAACTTAGGGAATATCCAATTCTTTAGCACAATAGATTAACTATTTTTTCGTACTCTGTAAAGATCAATGATCGGGGATGAAATTGCTTTGCTCCATTAGGGGAGGAGCTGTCACATATTTATTTATTTGGCCGGGGTGGTTGTGAAAGTTCTGTAAACACTTGCTAAATGGGCTGCAACACATCTTCGTTTATGATCTTTGTAGCCTTATGAGCAGAATTTTTTACTTCCCTTTAAAACAGTCAACTTAGGCAAGCCTTGCACAAGGCCATAAATAAGTGCATACAGTGCTGTGAAGGCGAGTTTTATTTTACTTTTCTGTGTTATAACCTATGTACATTCCTGCCCATCCTGAGATCCGGATGGCCGAGTAAACTGCTCCACAAGTAAATTGCTCCCGACGGAGAACCTTCCCCAACAGGAGCTTGTATAAGGGGCTCGGCAATGGCTGGCCGTGCAGCCCGAATGGATGCGGCTAATTGGTCAGCTGTTTTACAAAACGCACGGCTCATTTAGCCGGCAGAGTGACGGCTGAAAAGTGCACTGTGAAACGCTGCCCTTTGGGGAATAATCTCTGAACGCTTCTGTTTATTTTCGCGCCGCAGATCGCACAGAGATTTCTCTGTCTCGTGAGTCGGGGCTGTGGAAGAAAAGAATGATTGATGAACTCTCTGTTTCTCTTCACTAGTGCCATTCTTGCGTCTCCGCCGACCTCAGTTCTGCCTTTGTTCATACGGAGCTTCTTTCAAAAGAAAGACTGAAAGGTTCATAAAAACATAAAAGGAAAACAATAGGATTAGTGTAATGAACCTTAAATATAAAAGTTTAGATTGATGAGGGTAGGTAATACAGATTTAAAAGACCACTCACAAATCTTAAAATAAAAGAAGTAATCACTGGAAAACATTTTTGTGTGTGTGTGTGTGTGTGTGTTGAGAAGGATTGGTATACATTTGGTAAAAGAACATTTTAAAAACTGGATTCACCAAGTTACACAGTAAGTGTAACAAATAAAACAATATTGAAAAGGGATAGTTGGAGGGTGAGACCTTTGAGTTAAATCTTGAAGCTTTTGGTCTTTAAAAGTAATTTTAAAGTAAAACATGTAATCTGTACTGTATTTCTCATATAACATACTTCACCCCTTGTAAATTATCCTCTCAAACAGCTGTGCTTTACACTGTGAGGATACAGAATATAACCAGGCCCAACTGCCACTAAAATCACATGAAACACACTCAAAAGGAAGAGGAGCAGGTACGATACACACAAATCAAACATCCACACAACACAACACTCCCAACAACTTTCCATCCCCCCATAACTCCCCTCCCCCCCCCCCCCCCCCCCCCACCCCCCCCCCCCCCCCC
>JABJVR010000007.1:4929551-4958021 GCA_025773905.1 Chitala chitala | reverse complement strand
CATCAGTGTGCTGTATCAGTACCCTGTGTCAGTATGCTGCATCAGTGTGCTGTATCAGTACCCTGTGTCAGTATGCTACATCAGTGTGCTGTATCAGTACCTTGTGTCAGTACGCTGCATCAGTGTGCTGTATCAGTACCCTGTCAGTACGCTGTATCAGTGTGCTGTATCAGTACCCTGTCAGTACGCTGTATCGGTGTGCTGTATCAGTACCCTGTCAGAATGCTGCATCAGTGTGCTGTATCAGTACCCTGTCAGTATGCTGCATCAGTGTGCTGTATCAGTACCCTGTCAGTACGCTGCATCAGTGTGCTGTAACACATCATCAAACCTTAAATTCATATTAGACAATGCACTGTCTGTCTCATATGGTTTGTCTTTTGGCGTTTATTTGCACTGTTTGCACATCTTTATGTAGTCAGGGTCTCTTGTTAGTTAACTTTAGATGCGTGTATCTCGTGCAGCTATATGTTGTTATATGTAGCACCATGGTCCTAGAGGAATGTTATTTAGTTTCACTGTGTACTGTACTGACTGTATATGGCTGAAATGACAATAAAACCACTTTCACTTTGACTTTTTGACTTTGAAATGACCAGGAAGAATTCAGAGCAGAAACAATGTAATTGATATTTAATCAAGAGAGTGGTCAAATTAAAGTGACAAAATTGGTTGGAAGAAAAACCTGCACCCCTGGGGTTCTCTGGGACCATGAATGGGAACCCAAAGTTTACTTACCCACACAATGTTTCCTACTTTATCTATTTACAGGTGGAAAAATGCGGTTTTTCTGTTAATTTTGTCAATGGTCCAACAGCAACCTACATATTCTCTTTAATCCTTTAAAGCTATAAATTTGGTTCAGAATAGTTAAGCCAATGTGGAAGTGACATATCAGTCCATGACAATGTCTATAAACCAACTTTTTACCACAAAAAAACTTTTTGTATCATTATATCATTTTTTTTCACCCAGAACATTACAACACAATAACCCTAAAATAGAAATATTTGGCCTTTGTTTTTCAATGTGCTTCTTGGTGTCTACTGCAGAAATAGATGGCAACTGTAAAGATTAAATGTAAAGGCAAAATACAAAATAGTATTATCATTGTTTTTTATTATTTTCCAAAACCCCCTACTGGTCATGGTTGCACAGAGTTTGAAGCCTATCCCATGACACACAGGGCAGGGTATACCCTGGACAGGGTCCCAACCCATCACAGGACTCTCACACACATTCACAAGCACACAGCAGAGGAAATTTAGCTTTGCCCATTTATTTGAACTACATAAACCACAAGTCTTCTGGCTGTGGGAGGAGTACACTGGATATGACCCCAGCTCCCTCAGAGATGCCAGGCTGGGCTATGTGATAGAAGTTCTTCATCAGTAGCCGTGGTGACAATCCTTATTATTCCCGCTCCTAAGTTTAACCTGCCATTTTAAATCTGCACTTAATTAAAATATTGTTTTAAATTAGGCACTGTGGTTCGATATTATTGAATTGGCAATAAAATGATTTAGATTAAATGCTATCAAAGAAAATGAAGGTTTTGTCAGAAGTAACTTAATTATTACATTTAAAATTCAATAAGTCAAGAGTATGATTATAAATGTTCTATCAAATCATTTCTAATGTAATAGAATGCCTTAAGAAATGCATTACTACTCATTCCAAAGTAATTTGAAATGCAGGAACAACAAACTCTTCACCATTCTGTACAATTACTTTTGATTGTGGCATAAGATGTGTATCCAGTTTAACCATAAATGTATGAAAATAATCTATTCAAATTATCTTCTAAATTATTAATCATGTATTAGATATCCATCCATAATGCATTGACAGTTTGCTCAGAATGCATTAGGGAACTATTTTCAACGGGTGACTTGCTGATTTAGAATGCATTGACAATTCCACTAAAATGTATTACCAAGCGGTTCAGATTGCATAGCCTGACTTATTTCAAACGTAAAAGTAATTACATTCAACTGTGGGTCTTATTACAGCAAAAATGGAGGGAAAAAAGTCTGAAATGCAGGGAGATGATTGGCAGAAGCTTTTACTGGAGAACGGGTTAAGTTACACCTTAAAAACAGTCCGATACATGACCCCACCGGTCTGTCCGTGCCATGTTCTTGTCATGCCTCAACCACTTTAAAAGCCCTCTGGGAAAATAGATACAGCAGAATATCTGCTCCTCGATGACCATTTCCCTGAGACAAAGGCAGTTGTAGCTCTCTGAAAAGGCTGATGTAAGAAAGCGTGTGTAGGTTCCCATGACTCCAGACACAGATTCACTGTAGCCCAGGCGTGTTACCTGTTCCTAGGTTGCGCCCTGCCCGGGCCCTTTGAGACATGCGTGCGTGTAGACGAGGACGCAATGTGACGTGCGTCCAGCACGCATGCGGCGTCACTCCTTCTTTTCATCCTCCTCTACAAGCTTCCGGCATTGTTTGCAGAAATGGGCCTCGTCATTGTAACTTCTGGGCAAGGAGAAAGATGACGTGCCAGGAAAGATGACGTTAAACACCGACAGCAGCGTGAGAAGAGCGAGATTATGATGGTTTTATCTGCTCCTATTGATCCAGAGATGATGTTCCCGTTGAGCACTGCTGGAGCTCAGAACTGCAGCTAATGAACCTGTTAACCAAACATTTGTCAGGAACAGCAGGGAGATACAGCAAGGGAGGACTTGGGGGCGTTGTGGGGGGGGGAAGGAGACAGGGAAGGAAACAATTAGTACTCATCAAGGACAGGAGGCTTACAAAGCACAGAATGAGCAAATCAACAGTCTTCTGCTTCTGTTACGTAAAAAAGTGGGACACGAAACTCACAAGTAAGCAAAGTCCAGAAAGAAATTAGATACGAAGAGAAGGGATCTCACTGTGCAGTTTGTGGATAAAAGTTGTCCTAGTGAAGAAACTCCCAGCCTTTCTTACATTAATTGGAAGATCAATTGACTTTTTAATATTTGGTTTTAAGACAGAAATGTGCCGGTCCTGTGTGTATTGAGTGAAGCCTGTCTGGAAATTATTTCCATTTCAGTCGTGTGATGCTTTAATCTAAAAGCAGAGTACAGCTGTCCCCTGGTTTCACAGACATCTTCCCATAGTAACAGTACTGAAGCCACAACATCTCTCCTCTGCTGATCATGCCCAGTATCGTATACACGCCTGAGCATGACCACACGTGCACACAACCAAACATTGACGCTACCAATAACACACATAAAAATCATCCAGTAATTAAATAGCAAATTATTATGTATTTCAAATGTATATTTACAATTTAACATATTTGTTCTTTATTATGGTTGTTCAACAGAGTGTTGGAAATGTGCTTATCCATTACATTTGTGGGAAACGCTTAAAGCTTGTGCTGCCTTCATCATGTACACTCAAGGAACATCTCCCCAAGGAAGGTGGGGCCAATCGCACATGAAATTAACTGTGTTTCAGGCCTTGTTAATTGGACCTCGGAGCCCACTCAGTAAGAGTAACAGAGAGCAGGAGGCTTTAGGAGCAAATTCCCAGCAGCGTTGATCTCATGTGCAGAGGGTTGCATCTGTTGGTTTTTGCTTTGTTCTGTTATCCTGGCCTCACTGGACCAATGAGTAATTACTAAAATGTAACATTTTAACCTGTTCTTTTAATCCTTTGAAATACAGTATTGATTAAAAGTCAGCACAGAACACTCAACTGAAGAGTTGATGTTTTATATTGTATCATTTTAAAACAAACCTTTACATGTCAACATGATGTAACAGACCCACATAGACTAACTGAAAACATCTTAAACATGTCTCTGTGATTCATTGTGACAAGTGACACAAAGGATAAATTCATAGTTAAAAGTCAGATGCAGAGTTAAAGGGTTGAAAAATATGGATCATTTGCTAGATCAAACTTAGAAAGTCTAGATCTTGTTTGCATAAGTCTGCCAAAAAGACACACGTGCACACGCATGCAAGGAGCCACACACACTCCAAATAAATGCTTGATTATTATGTATACAATGTTTCTGATCAACCAACTGAGAAACTAATTTCATTTTCTCATTAGTTGTTTCTGCTTCAGGCGGACTGTCACGTCAGTTTTTGTTACACTGAAAACAGAAAATTCGAATTAAAATCAGCTTGTTCAGAATCACTGCAGTGAGTCATCACATCTAAAAGGTAAAGGGAAAAGAGGAAGGAGAAAGAGAACAGAAAAACCAATTAATTTTTATTGTTGCAAATACAGCATCTGTAACCTTTTCGGTAGATTGCAAAGAATGACTCCCACGCCGTTTCCACCTGACACCTGAGCCATGGTCTGGTGCAATGATGCATGTCTCCAAAACCCTACATGTTTCTCCTCTTTCTTAGCCTCGTACTGGCATTGTGCTGTGCTGACCAGGCTATACAATCTGTCCTTATAGTTACCTTTAAATTTACCAAGTAGCAAATATTTCAAGTTGGGGTTTTTCCACAGATTCATTAACCTGATATTTACTGTTCATGCTACAAGGGGTTTCAGAGTCCAAGGCCAGATATATTATTTATTACCCGGGATGACTTTGCAAGGATACAGAAATGTTAAAGTACGTTATTATGTATGACAGAAGCACAAACGTTATTCTTTCAGGGCTTGGGATTTATGCTATCATGGCCACGTTATTTAAACACGGACCTCCAGGCTGCTTCCTGTTTTCTCACTTCAAGTTTGTCTGTTTTTCTAGTTTTTTTGGCCTACTATTTATAAAAATATAAATAAAAAATCAAGACTGGGACCGTTTTCTGCAGCAGACTAGCCTGTGTTTGAATAGTTTTACAAAATTGTATGGAGGGAAGACAGACCCATGACACAGGGTATTTACCTGGTTTTTTAATGGATTGGAGGTAGGCAAATTTCATACATCTACAATAGATGGGGTGGAGGGGTGGCAATCAGGATCTGCAGCCTTACCTGTTATTGCTTTTTCAAAGGTGCTCTCTGGCAGAAAACAAAGAAACCCTGAAATGGGTTTTGTCTGAAGCCTATGGTGATAAGAAGTGAAATATAATCACTGCCACATGACTGATGTTGTGACACTGTTGTTTTTGTTTTTTTTTCCCACCTTTTTCTGTCTTCACCCCTCCCCCCGCCATCCTCGGTAGCAATGCAGAACATCCACACTGACAAGCAGCAATATTACACAGCTTTATTACCTCCCGTCGGGGTGTAAACATGACGGATGGTGTTCTAAATCATTACCAAAGTACAGGCAATTCCCCACGAATCCAATCACTTTATCGCGATGGCCCTGTCTACTAGACACACCTGTAGAACAGGAGCCTGGGAAATCAAATCCGACAGCAGGCCTCGAGCCAACAGCCCTGCCGTGATTTACACATCTCGCGTCAAAGAGGTGCTGCCCACAAGCAAACCCCACATGAGAGCGCCCCACTATGTGTTAAAGCATCACACCAGCCATTTCAACTTTCTACTCATCAAGGCATGACACACAGACCACAAGGATGGAATAGGAGGGGGGGGGGGGGTTTCCTGTGATACATACTGATATCATATAAGGCATTTGTTGATATGGCATACATGATAGCTAATGTGTTGACAGAATATTTTTGAGGTATAAATTATACCCAACAATGCACTATACTAAGAGATGCAACACATTTGGTGAGAAGCGCAAATTGCCACTCTATCTCAACTGTGATGTCCCAGTTTAACATGCCCTCTATCCATTCCACAAGACTGTCATTAACTGCACCTGAAACCAGTTTGATTGCTGTTACTTTAGTTGTATGTAGTCTCCTGCTTCCTTTACCTGTCCTGGATTCCTCACCTGTCCTCTTCCTTCCTTGCCTTCTCGTCAGTCCTCTCCTGGATGGATGTCACTGACTTCCTGCCTGGCTTTTTGGACTTGCCCTCTAGGTTGGTGTTTTCCCTCTGGTCACTGCTTCAATTAGAAGCCCATGTGAGTGTGCAAATCAGTCCTGCGTCCCCTGTGTTCATGTCTGTTTCATTATGTCAACGATGCAATTCAAAATTAAAAGCATTTAGCAAGTGTTAGAGAGCCGTATTAACACTGCACATCTATAGAGAAGCTATGAAGAGTTTTTAACTGAAGAATTCGAGTATTTTTCCTTCATCACGTTCTTACCGCTCCTATGCATGAACTATTCCAACAATGCTATGCCAACAATGGGAAGGAATATCTTTTGGCCATTACAGCATTCCACATCCCACTCAACATGCCTAGATGGCTGACTTAGAGGGAATACCAGCAGGAGAATGTTAGGCTTTCCAAAACACAGAACAACAAAATGCATTACTGACACATACAGGGAGAGAATTGAGGCTGTGAGACAGGCATCTCCTTTGTCACTGTGAACAGTGTTTCAGGAATTAAGGAGACGGACACAAAGCAGTCAGTCAGTGAAGCCCTCGTCTACTCTGGTCTTTTATATTACAGCTTTGCACAGTAAGGGCCTCTAGACTCTGTGGAAGGAACGGCCCCACAGAGAAGTGTCATGGCCGTCAATGATAAAACACAGTTCTAATTCTGGACCTTGAACCACACTGCACTTTGATAAACCTGATGTCTGTGTTCAGGATCTGAAACATAAAAACAATCAAATTTATATGAAATAATGTTTAACTAAATAAAGGAGAAAAAAGCCTGGCACAAAGAGTGTGCATGCTGTCAGATAAGTCAAACATAGCACTCAAGCATGGCTGGTGTAAAACACATGCTGTGTTGTTCCTGTAAAAAGATCTAAACTTGTGGCATTAGACTGGCTTGATGTGAAGTGCTGTGGCTTCACACCTCCAGGGTCGTGGGTTTGAAGATAAATCTTGGCTCTGTGTGCATGTGGAGTTGGCATTTTCTTTTTGTGTGTTTGTGAGGTTCCTCTGGGTAGTCTTAGTTTCTTAGCACTGTCCAAAGAAATGTGAGGTGTATGGATTAGAAGCTCTGTGTGTGTGTTCCACACAGTGAGTTGTTGGCTTGTCAAAAGTGAACCCTATGTTGTACCCTATGTTGCCTGGGATTGGCACCATCTGCCTGTGACTCTGTCCAATAAAAATTGAGAGAGACTCACCATGGCAACAGCCAAACATGATGGTGTAGGGATGCTTTTCTGCCAGGAGACCAAGAGAACTTGACAAGATGTTGGAGGAAAATTCAGCTCTGTACCCTAAACTGTTGAAAGATTGTTTCTTCATCTGGCCATGAGCAGAAGTGTACTTGTATTACATGGCACATTATGCGAAACACAAAACTAAGTCAACACAGATAAAGAAAAACTATATATTTTTTTCTGCAGTCCAGTTAAAGCCCTGGCTTGAACCCAAAAGAAGTATGCATTAGAGCAGATCTCTAAAGACCAGGCTCAAAGTCCTCAGCCGTGATGTGAAAGACTGATATCAAATTAGAGGAGGTGTTTGGCTGCAGTTATTGCTGCTAAAAATGGTACAAGCAGTAAGGTATAAGGGGCAATTAATGTTTCACACGAATGCTGAATATGTTCCTTTAATAAATTATTAATAATGTGTTGGATTGTTTCTCAGGTTGCCTTTATTTGAATCAATCAGTGTGCCAAACAGTAATAAAGAATAGCAGGAAGGGATATAATGGTGCCTGTGTTTTATATTGGGTCTTGTTAAAGCAAAGCTGCAAAACTGTAATAACATTGCTGTTGGAAAAAAGGAAAAAGGGCACTTCAGCTAGAAGCTTAAGAAGGATTGTTAATATCTTGATGCTTTTGCTGCTGCTAATAAAATGAAATTTCTTTCTGGTCCACATGAAAGTGATGTGAATTCTAGAACTGGGGAACACTAATTTCCTCAGTATGTTCTACCCTGTTAGGATTGTCAGAATAATAGCAGAGAACACAATGTGAAGTGATGGTGGTTGGTATTTGCACAATGGCTGAAAATCAAACAAGTTTAAAATGGAGTCATCGTATATTGAAATTGTGCCTCGATTGCAAACAATGAGCTTGTCTAATACTATCCTGTCTCCTTTTGCCGTTTTCAAATTAGAATGAAGTGTATCACTCTTTGCCAGCAGACTAATGCCACATTTTTTCAAAAACACGTGTCTTGACCTTTTCATGAAGCACTTCTATTTATTTTTTAATGGGGTTCATCGCGTGAGGCAGCCACTTCTCATAGCTTGAGTAAAGGTCAAAAGAAACGTTCATGTTCGACTAACACCACCTGAATTAGCTTTGTCACCTTTAATCTCTTAAAGTCGCATAACATGCTTTTAAAGATTTGTCTGGCACGGTGCTACCTGCTAAAACAAAACACTGTCAGGATTCATAAAACCTTGCTCACATTCTCCTTTGGCAGCTTGATACATTTCCTTAAAAAAATCCTTTGTCCCTAAATAATTCATTCTGTGGCATTCATTATTTAAGGCTGCCTTCAGAAAACATATAATACAAAATCACTGCAACGTCTTCACATATTTTATTCTACAAGCTTTGCACTGTAAAACATACAGGGGCAATTAGATAAACTCGTTTAAACCAAATAACAAATACTTAAAACAAGAGCGAGTAACATTGCGAGAGTTAGCCCGGTAAAATTCAGATCCCGTCAATCTAGAAGTCTTGAATTCATATTGCTTCTCAAAGGTTTCACAAGCTTGGTTATCGCTGTCATGTTATTTACATTTGCAGTAAAAAGGCAAAACTGTGGTAGTGTATTAGAAACCATTGAGAAAAACAGTATATTTGTTGGTGAATGAACGGCAATAAAAGATTAAATAATGGTAATGACATTGTGGTTTACATTAGAAACAGAACTTTGGCATTGAGCAAGCCACTTACCTAACGGATGCCCTATTCTACAATTGAATGAGGACATGCTATTAAAAAATGAAGCAAACAGGCAATTCTTTTAAACGTTCCTTTAACAAATAATGACAGCTTGCTGTCCTTTGTACAGAGAGCCAACAGGGTCATAGTCTGGATCTTAAGACGTGTGAAGCCACGACCCATTTAGTGTGCGTCTCTGGGCTTTGGTAAGGCAGGAGGCTTGTGTGCGTGTGTGCGTGTGTGTGTGTGCATGCGCTTATGTCCGTGCATGCCAGAAACTGTGTGTCAATGTCCCGTTGATTGATAACACTTCCACAGATTATGGACACAGAATTAACACATTAGGGCCTGTATGATAAATACACTTCCCCATCCCCCACCCCAGACAACAATGAAGGGAAAGATAGATTGCAAGCACTCGTTGATTAAACCGTCCAGACTTGTGTATTGAAATGTTTGTAAGCAAACACACTCTCATATCCTCCCCACTGGCCTCCCATCCTAGTACCAAATCATTCATTACTGGGAACCATTAATCTGTTATTCATAGGCCATTACAGTTAACGCACCAGTGTGTGGCAGGAGTAGAGAATAAAAGGGGAGGAGAGGGGTGGTTGGACTCAAAGTGAGTCCAGTGTGGTGGAATAATTACTCATGGATTGGGTGCTATTGATCTTACAGCAAACTAGGGCCTTCAAGAAAAAGGAAATGCAATGGAAACTCTAAGGTCACTTTGCAAAGGCAACAGTATGAGTAGAGTGTAGGTGCAATATTGTTCAAGTTGACTACGCCTTTGTACCAATGAACTAGACTTGTGAAAGGAACCCCAAACGAATGCAAACGTGTCGATACATCTTAAATATGGCCGTCCCTTTTACGCTCATTTGTGGCGGGCAGCACAATGCACACCTCCTAAATGTTCTCCAGCTTTGCTCAGAGGATGACAAACACATGCTGTAAGCTCTGCTGGAAGTCAAGTTTATTGGAATACTGTTTACCGTTTGATGTCCTCGAGGGAAGATCATAAAATCACAGCAGGAACAGGAACCGTTAACAATCTTTGAAATATAAGCATTGTCTTTTAACTCCCCTGGTGACTGCTTTGGTAGCTGTCGATCGTTGTGTGTATAAATACGCAAATACGTACGATCAGCACGTTTTCACAGAGATGCGAATTCACGCTTGATGTTGGACGGGTGCTACTATGCTGTACAGGAAGTGGGCGAAAGGAGGTTTATTATTGTCAGAGATAAGGGGACACACATGCCACCTCACCGTAGTCATCGAGCCTGGTGGCCAAGACTCTTGTCCCGAGGGGTGTGGAGAATTGCACCCCCTCCCCCCACCAGCACACGCACAACTCCCACCTCCCTACCCCACGTGATGCACACACAATGAGGATGGGTAAACAATAGAACACTCGGAGCAGAGTGAACTCACGGGTCAAGCACTAAGCCCCTTCTGACAGAAACACAGCCCTCATTTGTTCCCCTCAAGAGAGGCTGACCCTCTCAGCGAAGAAATAATGAAGGCTGCTTCTGCATTAAACAGAAGAAATGGGGCCTGGGAGGTGGGGTTGTTTTCAGGGAAATTGCTGCCAGTTGAGACACACTGTGCTCCTTCTGAATCATTTCTAATGTGTTTGCAAATACAATATGCATATGCTGTAAGAAGAAAGAGATCATGAGTGACAATTAAAGAGAACATCCTACGTGATGGGTGTCCAGTCACTTACATCTCTGTTTTCAGAGGTTTCTCGGAAACCTTTGTGAGGTGGACTGGCAAACAAACCAAGGCCTCTCACTGTGCTTCTGTGCTTCCATTTTGATGATTTAAGAGCTGGAAGGCTGCTCTAATGTCAGAAGCGAGTGGGTCTGGGGCAGGTGGGTGAACATGTTGGTTTCTAAAAAAGAAAAAAAAGCCACTAACACCCAAAAGGAAGTGGTCTTGTGCTTTCTGATGATGGTTTAGAGGTATGCAACCTGTTGGGTGCTGAGTCCAAGATAACATTACAGCTGCCTCACAAATACTGTCTGTATATTAAGTCCTCTTTACATAACATCTTGCTACTATGTTTGGAGTAGCGCTTGTCTTATAATTGCATTTAAACAGTTTGTCCAAAACAGTAGTCAGAATAGTAGCTGCAGAATTCAGAAGTCAGTGTTGCTAACTTGCAATTTTAAGTATCAGCATTGAAACATGTGCAGTGCAAGTGTGGGAAATGCAGCGCCATGCCAGTGCCGTCCTCTCGTTATTTGCCTGTTGCTAGCTCTTAGCAGGTGCCCTTCACCTTTCCTGTGATGGACACTTGAGGTCTGTCCCACTCTTTTTGGGCAGCCTGAGGCTTCATATATTTCCAAGCACCAAGAACAAAGTGGTGGTGCGACTGCATGAAACTGTGGTGTGTCATTCCTTTATCACCTGACCTTTTGAAGCCTCCAACGTTTCCCCAGACAGATGGATCGAATGTCTCCTGTTTAACCCCTTCTTCTGGTGTCACTCAAAACCTCTCGACTCCCCCTCCCCAGCAAAAACCCTACTGTTGCTTGCACCCTTTCCTTAGAATATTTCCCAGCGTTAGCCTTGCACATAACCTCTTTCTGCCCCCCCCTTTGTTTGGCTTTTGTTTTGCAACAGCTGTTATGGTGGCTTTTTTTTTGGTCAGCTGTGATTGCTCGAGGCAAAACAGGAGCAGATGGTGTTTTGCTATGCATGAATGGAGCGTTGGAGGGGCTGCGTCTGAATAGGTCGGGTCTGAATGGTGTCTAAGCAGCACCTGCCCCTTCAGCACTGAGAGCACATCATTGTGGCATGATCTGTCTCAGCTCTCCCCACTGTCTGCATGGAAGAGAAGACCATGAGGACAAGGGGGAACCTTTCTTGGACTCTGTCCATATGTAGTGATCTTCCACAGGACACTGGCATAATGTGGTGTACAGTCAATTTGAACTAATTGGATATGACACAGCATGCACATATAATCTATCATTTCGGTCTCTTGGTACACTTTATCGGCTCTGTTGCCATAGTAACATGGAAGATCAGTAATAGCTAACATTAGCAGGCTAAGTAAGTTGCAGTAGAAAGCCATTTTAGAATAGGATTCTGAAAAAAAAAACTGCATGCAAAGGATCAGCGAAGGGAAGTGAGTAGTGACAACAGAGTAAAATATGGTTCCAAATATTGACATCAGCCTGGTTGTTTTCCACAGTGCAACGCAAGACGTTTCAGCCGATGCAGTTTAATTTCCTGTCAGATCGAAGCACACTTTCTGTAGCAGCTAACAGTGCAGCGGTGTGATTTTAAAAACATCTCTGTGCAAACAGATCAATGTGGAAAAGTAAATACCTAAATGACATCAGCAGGAAAAATGGCAACTTTAAGCTGTTCCGCCTCTGTATGTGTCTCAGTTAATATGGATTTTTCCAGCAGAGAGTGTAAATAATATTTAGCTGAGCTCATTTTGTGTCTTCGGACTTTTGGACTTTAAAAAAGCACTTCATTAGCACAAGTGCTCTGTCGAGGCTGCTTCCAAACAAATGGAACCAACCCTCTTTGTCTCCCCAGCCATTAAACTTCATCATAGCTCAACAGATTTTTTTTTTAATCTCACTGTTTGAGTTAAAATGTGTTTGGTGACCTTTACATTTTTAGAGGTCGACATTGAAGACACTGCAGAAAATTTCACTCTACTTAAGGAATTGGATTCAGTCGAGAGATTTAGGCTGCTGGTGAACTTGTGAGGAAAGTCGCAAGTACATTTATGAAAGCAACACAGTTCCGTCTATAAAGTGGCTTTGAAAACCTACATCTGACTGGGGCTTTTGGTGAGATGAGCAGTTTTAACGGGAGCAAATGTAGACACATTAGGCACATGACAAGGTGAGTGGTACGGTGAAAGTCAGAGCCCAAATGGAGGATTTCCTCTGTACCCTGATTGGTGGCCTTAGCCATTAGCCAATCAGCACTTGATATGATTATCTTCCGTCACACTTTGAGCGATGGAATCCAAACCTGTTACAGTCTGACGCAATGGAGGGCAAGTTGTTCTGCAACATAACGTTGTTATTGCTTTTATGGTGTAAAGGGCTTACAAAAACTCGACCAGAGTCAGAAAGGCGTGACAAAAAGCCCGTGTAATTATAGAAATGTCAAATTAAATAATTATGATTAATCAAGGAAAAGCAATGTTTTCGTACATTCCTTCCCTATGCTTTGTACACCAAGTCCTTACACCCCACTTTAAAAAACTGCCGGTTAAATTAAAATCCAAAAACTCATTGAGCAGTTAAATCTATCAGTATATTGAAACAAAATGCCATTAAAAGGAATTTTTTAAGGAATATTAAGGAATTTTAAAGGCATAATTAAAGATCGAACAATTTACAATCATTTTTATGAAGAAATAAAACTGATAAGGTTGCAAGTATATTTTTCCAATCTCATAATGTTCTTAAAATACCACTTTGAAATGTAAGTCTGACATGAAAACTGCAGTGTTAAACAAAGGAGATGGAAAACATGTATTTGTATAGCTATAACTAAAATTTGGCTAGGTTTCCATCTTTTCTTTTCTGTCACAGGAGGCTTGTAAACAGATTAATTTGTATTTCCACTGTAAAGTTAATGATCATTGACATTGGTGTGATGCACTGTAAACGTACATCACCATTTTGGCTTACTTGGCAATAAAAATAAAGGCTTGAATTAGAAACGGTGATAGAAGCAAAAATGCAGGAGGCCCCCCACTGTAGCCATCTGTATTAGCAGTCAGATGTACACGAAGGGCAGATTTGGGGGGGAGCTGTCACAGGCTGGACTGAGCTTCTGAGTGTTGTCCGTTTGTAATGTAATACACAAACAGCCACTCCTTTTCTAATTGTACGGTCTTTTGTAAGTCCCCTTCACCTTTGTAACGCTGTTTCACCTGCCTGACTTTGCTTAGCACGTCTAAATAGAATTACACAAGAGGAATCACTGTAGCAGATATAAACAATACAGTCCCTTTGTATAAAATATTTATAATAAAGTATTCTAGTATGTGAAACATTTCCAAATTAAGCAAAAATATCTGTTACGAAATATATTACATATGAGCAATACATTTCTACATGAGATAATAAGATAATTAACCATGAGCATTCATGGGGTGTTATTAATAAGAAATTAAGGACCATTCAAGGCTCAGGTGTGCCAAATTATCCTGCACTTTAACAAAAATGTTCATGGAAACTCCTTTGGTTACAAAATGTGAGTGTAAGCATGTGTTAAAAGTCATTTCGCTATAAGTCACCTGAATCCATAACTCTGCTGAAAAGTGTTTATTTTAAAAAACATCACCCTAGAGAAGAGTGGATAAAAAATCTCTAAACTGCTGTTAAAACTGTAGTATAGGAGAAACGTGGCTCAACTACACGAATGGAAATAATCAGCCGTTTCAATTCAGTGCTGGATGTGACTGCTTTAATACCTGCTTATTCAGCTGCGTGTGGGTGATACAGAAGCATTCTGCAACACGACAGAACGTGGCTGTGTTTTGAGAATGGCATTAAAATATTGATATTCTGTCCAGGTAGAACAAGGCACAAAAAATAAAATATATAAATAAATGTAACAGATGTATGAGGTTTTTTCTTTTTTTAAGGACAAGATGTCCTTTGGTTTTTATTAAACCTGTCAGAATCTGTAAGGTACAAATTTCCTGACTGACATTGAGGTGAAAATAAATGAAACTAAGCAGCACTTTCTGAGGATTTGACTTAAGGTGGAGATGAAACCATTTCATGAACTCACTAAGGTAAACCTGTTGTCAGCCTTGTAGCCAGTAAAAGATTTATTTATTTTTTAATGTCTAAAAAAATTATAACAAGCTGTACAAGAGTTTTAAAGCTTGGCTAATTATTAATCAGCTTTGAATACATGACTACACTGCAACATAGTCCTAGAACAGTAAAATGTTTATCACCTGAATAGCTCAATAGAAAAACATATTTTAAAGATTTTTGTACATGAATGTTGCAGTTTCAAAGCAATTTATATATTTTTTTTTCCTAAAATTGGTTGAGGAAATGAATACCATACAACTGAAGAATAAACATATTCATGGTTATCAACAGCTACATGTGTAATGTGACCTGACCTGATGTTAGTTTGAAATATTTATGAAAAACAGGCAGAATCATAAATGGTCAATTTCTGACTTTTGCTTACCATACAGATCTGTGTTCCTGAATCCAGCGTTTCACATGTATTTCTACATGTGAGTCACATATAAAGGAGGTGCTAAGGTCACATGACCGGAGACACGCTTTGTGCACGTGTGTGATTGCTTCCAGAACTTCAGTGTCCTTCAGCAGTTCTCACACATCACAGTTGTGTTGTTGGCTCCAGACTACCTTCACGGACTGTACACTATGTATGAGAATACAGTGCAATGGGCTGGAGTGTGCAAAGGTTCTGTCTGAGTACTAAGCATCTGTTTGCTCATAAAACACTACATACCACTAGAAATAAAGAAGCATACAGTACAATGTACAGTAAAATGTATCAGAAATTTCTTGCTTTTTAAAAAGTCATTTTCTGTGGCTCCCTTAGAAGTGTGCTTTAAAACGTTAGTCTTTCATAAAAAATATATGTGCATTTGTATAATTTATGAAGCATTACAGATTATTAAATTAACCTGAATTGTAGAAAGCATATTAAAAGACGAAACACCATCATCCTCTTAGCAGGTAGTATATGGAAATGTTAAAAACATGCAGATGCTCAAAACCTTAATTATTTTCTCTGTTAATAAACAATTAAATTCCCCAAATAGGTAAAAAAGTTTACTAACCCCAGAACATAATCCCAGCCATCCTAAAATGACACCAGTTTTTTATATAAAGTACCGTTTATTTACACTGGTGATTCAATGGGACTTCCTTCTTTTGCAGGAGACCCAGGTTTTATTCCTACTCAACCAAGGCCAACACAACCCCACTGGTGGGTAACCCCTTTGGTGGGTAACACAACACAACCCCACTGGTGGGTAACCCCTTTGGTGGGTAACACAACACAACCCCATTGGTTGGTAATCCCACTGGTGGGTAACACAACACAAAGGCATTGGTGGGTAAACAGCCTCATTGGCTAAGGTTAGTGAGTAGACCTCACACATGAGCTGAGTGGAACTGCTGAAGATTAAGACTTTTGGTCTAATGCAGCCAAGCTATCATGTGTTTCAGTGCTACTGACCTCATCCTTTTCATTCAAAAAAGAAGAATTCTGGTCTTGGAAAACCAGGATTACCCCATGCTTCTGTCCTGGGATAACTCAACTAAAACACACATCAGCAATGTCTCTCTAACCAGAAACAAGTAGTCAAAAGTTTGAGCACACATTCTGGAATTCATATTTATTTTGCAATTCATTTTTTTTTTTTTTATTTCACGCATGAAATTACTTAAAATATTTTCCATGGACTTACTGATCATTTTCTTTGGTGCACTAAGATTTTTGCAACTCATTTAGTGTCTGCACACACACATTGTTTTCCTGTGCATTCTAAAAAATGAGTCGTTTGACTTAACCTTAAATTATTTCTTCAACCAGGTCCACATAAATGACTTGACCACTGGTGATGTGGTATTATTACGTAAATGCAAGTGTACTGGGTTAGATAAAACCAGTTATAGTTAATCTAGTAATAATTAAAAGTTTTTATGCTGCTTTTATGTAAAAAGCTTACCTTTTATTTAGTTTAGGAGGAACTAAGGCAGAACACCCACATTTACATGAACAGAATTTCCTAGGTTCATTTTATTTATCTGTACTACTTATCCTATACATGGCCAAGGCGGAGCCTGGGGCACAAGGCGGGTGGCACCCTGGAGAGTGCCAACCTGTTATAGGGCACAATCACATACATTCATTTTGGAAACGCCAATATGCCAACACATGTACGCATCTTTGCACTGTGGAAGGAAACAAGTGTAACCATTAAGCCACGATACCCTTGCCTATGTGATTTTAAACATTGAAAAAATATTCCAAACTTGAGTTTTCCATATGATAGCTGTCACTCAAAGCCCACTGTCTTCAGCTAATCACATATCATGCAGGTAACTAACTGTTTTTAAATCACAACATCAATATATATTAATATGTATGAATACTAGATGAAATCTGATGACCATTTCAGTCATGTTAACATCTTGGCTGAAACTTCTAAATTCTCATTCCTTCTGTTCATGCATGCACAGTCCTCAGAACCGGCAGGGAAGCTGAACTGGACAACCACAGTCCTCAGAACCGGCAGGGAAGCTGAACTGGACAACCACAGTCCTCAGAACTGGCAGGGAAGCTGAACTGGACAACCTCACAATGATGAATCAGCTTTGTTGATTTGATGTGAAGTGGTTTTTTTTGTCAAATGTCTTACATATTTTAAAAAACAAGTGTGCATTACTTTAATCGAATGTAATCTGCCTTTTTTGAATGAACAGGACAAAAACGTTTTTTAGAGTGTAAGCTTTATAACATACATTTGCAGTATAATGCCCATAAGTTGTGTATGATTCACTTGTACCACTATCTGTTGAACCTTTAACGTAATGTACACACTATGGATTCATTGGTCATTAGCTTCCTGCTTTCAGCGTCTGTCTGCATGGGTGTATTTGCTGTGACATCATTCCAGCAGACTCTTATGTATCGGTGATGACATAGCAGTTCAGGCTCACCTGCCAAGCTGTCACAGAAGGCTGTGGTCCCCAACAGCATCAGTGGGCCCTTCCAGAGCAGTGTGGAGGGGCAACAGAACTTACCTCCACAGAAATACACTGCCAGCTTTCTGTAGCCCCACTGCCCTATTCTCACTTCCCAGTCCAGGTAAACAGCCGTGTTATTTGGCAAACCTGTTTTGGTTTTACATCACAAATTATTACCCTTTTAGTTCACAGTGAAACACTGAAGTGAGCCAGCATCTTATTATTTTTAAAATAACACTAATTTTCCAACAACTCCCTTTCCATGCCTGACAAACACCTATGACATTGATTTCTTTTGGAAATACACGGTCTAGTCAACTACTCACTTGTGTTCGTACAGTTGAGGAGCAATTAAAAACATGCCAGACTGAGTTAATCTTATTATTCTGTTATTTAAATGGATATCCATGCTGCTGGACTAGGAATGGGAGCATCAGATTTGCAACAGCAGCTGCAAACCAATCTGCTTCTCAGGAATCCAGAAATGTTAATCGGGGCCACACAATTGGTCCAGCCCTATATGGTAGTTTGGGCCAGCACACAGGTCAATGAAAGCAACATTCATTGTTACACCAGTATTGTGTGTGTGCACTGAGGGAGAAAACACACTGTGCAATTGGCTTCTGCATGCAGCTCTAACGCACAGATGCACATTTGAACATTAATGCAATAGACAGCTGAGGTCACATGGATATGCAAATACATCAATGAATCAGCTTTGCTGATGACTAAATAAAACTGCATTTGCATAAATTTCATTTTATGGTCACTGTTGTGCCATAAAGTTATACCTTAACAGCAGTACACAGAAAATTGTGGGTTTTTCCAATGTATCTAAAAATAATACATTGTTTGAATAATCCTTTTCGAGTTATGAATTGAATTGAAAATATTTAATCACTTACAATTTATTTTAAAAAATATTTATAGTAAAGCGTATATTAGTGAGATGGTGTTGTTGTAATGTCTCATATGTATATCAAAACATGTAAGCAAATATAAGTAACCTTCAAGAGAACAGTCCAAACAGTAAAATATTTGTACACAGTAAACATAATGTTAACAGGCTATGGAGTAACAAGAGCCACATGCATTATTAATATCCTTCTCTGAAAATATTTCTCTGCATAATAAATGCCACTTCCAGAGACTCATTATTGTGCGTTTTTAAATCTTGTGTTTGGTAGTCATGGACACCTACTTCAGCGGTTCTCATTTCCCGGTTATTGAGATTCAGGTCATGCCCAGCGCTCGCTGTTTTTAATTTTCATTTTATCATAAGCAGTTTAAGATTGTTGCCAGTGCATATTTGCAGTTTTTCCTAGAGGCTCCCTCTATACCCGTTCTGTCAGAACAGCTGCTGTAATTAATCATGTAAGAGAGATGGGAATTAAGTCACTGTTTAAAGGGGGAAAATACGTTACTACAGCAGGTCTGCTACAAATTCAGCCGTATACCAATATGCTAAAACGATAATATTTTGTAAGCTCCGTCATATTTCTAAGATAAGCATGCCCACCTTTTTTAAAGCTTGTTAGCTTTAAACTAACAAGTTATGCCATATATTTCACAGGAAGCACAAGTATGCTGTAGAAATCCTAGGATAATAAGCATTCGACGCACCGCATCCTCCCCATACAGCAGCGAACGAGCCCGACGGGTCGCGAAATCGCAACTACTTCCAAAAGTACAATCTGCTGATTACTGTCGAGTGTAGAATCAGCAGAGAAAACATCACTACCCTGCTGTATTTTTGCATACACAAGTACTGTACGTGCCAGAGTTCAAAAGAGGAAAACCGATCCTCAATGTAAAAGATGCTAGGCTTCAGTTTTCAGACTCTGCGCTGGAACAGTGAAGGCCGGCTTTTTGCACGACGCTTGAAATGAAATCACTGCCTGGAATAAAAGTTTGTGATCGTTGTCTTTAATTGCAAACAAGGAGACACTGAGAATTATATGTTTCATACAAAATTATGGCTAATATAATATTACTGATGGAATGTTTCTTTACTTCATTGACTGAGCAAAAGTTTGCCTATTAAGAGCTCAAAAACAGATAAAAGTTTTATACCGAAACGCATTTATTCTATAGACAGATTTCAAAGGCAGTTGATTTTGTTTTCTGTAAGCAAAATACAAACAACTTAATTACTGCTATTGTAACTCATAAAAAAGTATAAAACAGCAGAAATGCACTGTATGATGTAGCAAATCCACAGGTTGTTTTACCAATGTTTTAATTAAAGCCTCACATTTTTAAACTTTACAACATATGATATGAAAAATGTACATGTTTTCTTTTTATTACAGGTTCTCTGTAGCTGGCACAAAACATCCCACTCACCGCTGTTCAGTGCAACTGAATCATTTTTACCCTTTTTTTTGTTAATATGCTTGTGATAGCACGGGATTATGTCAATCTCGACAATTTCAGATTGAATCCTGCCATTTATGCTAACCATAAAATATTCACTTTTATTAGACAACATGAAAAAAATAGAAACATAATTTATGAGCCTGTTAAAAGTCTGAGGTAAAGACAAACACTTCAAAGAATGATAGCCTTTTTTTTTTCCTTTTTTTCCAATTTTTGGACTGGTTTTTTTTTTTTTTTTTGTACATGTGTTTATTTCACACAAATGAGACTGTGGAACAGTCACCAGTGCTGGACACTTATTACTGACTCCCATCAGTGTTCAAAGGTGTGGAACACAGCCTGTCTCCACTGCCCTGTGACAACGGAACTCCCACAACCATGTCAGGTTCTTTGGCTGACGGAGCGGGCGTCGACCAGACGCACCTCCAACAGCAGGTGCCACCAAAACTTTAATGGAACAATCCAGGTCTTCACACAGCACACAGGCAGGGACAAAGATTTAAGTTGGTGCCCCCTTCACTTGGTTCTTGCAGACCTTATGCTGTCCAAGTCATTTGGCTCCATGTTTAAAAGCATTTCTTTGAAGGCGATGTTAGAAAGTGAGCTCTTTGCCCACATAGGATTAAGTTCTGCAAATAATCTTCAGACTGACCAATTTTTTCCCCCAGATAAACTATACAGAAACAGACCAACAGCATAAACCTTATAAATAAAGCTTTTCCATTAAATAAGGGCAGGAAACATTCCCTGCTAACATTACAGGTCTTTCCCATATGGATGTTCGAGTCCATTGTGAATCGACAGTTTGAAGAAACTCAGAGGAAAAAAAAACAAGCACATGGGTTCAGACCCATTGACACTTTCCCATTATATAGTCTATTTTATAGACAAAATCAATCTGTGATATTTGTCCCTTTATGCGCACATCTGCACATCCATCTACAACAGTGGATAGTTCTTCATAAAACATACTAACTCTTACACACTTCTTAAGTGCAACTTCAGAAAAGCAGCCAGCATTGCCACTTTAATTATATTCCTGGTTCTCTGAATACGATTTGGGTTCAGTAGATGCTGACCTGGGACAGGACTTGGGAGTGGGCCTGTATTTGGGTCTGATGCTGCTGAGGAGTGGGAGGCTGGGGGCTGCCCAGAGGGGCGGAGCCCCCCACAGACTGCGGCGTGCCTGGGGACCGCTGGGGTGGGGAACACTGAGATGCCTGCTGTGGCTGCTGCTGCTGCTGCTGCTGCTGCTGTTGAAACTGCTGCATCTGCTGCTGGTGCAACTGCTGCATCTGCATGCGCTGCAGCTGCATTTGTTGCTGTTGCACATGCTGCTGCTGCTGCTGCTGCATGTGGTGCTGCTGCAGCTGCTGCTGCAGGTGCTGCTGAAACTGCTGCTGCTGCATCTGCTGCTGGATCTGCTGGTGGTGCAGCTGCTGCTGGTGCAGGTGCTGCTGCAGCTGGTGGTGGTGGTGCTGCTGCGGAGGCGGGGGCGGCTGCATGGTGGGGCTCATCTGGGCCACTGCCGCGGGCGGGGCTGTTACAGGCCCCCCGGCCCCCATCTGGCCCATCAGCTGCGAGGGCACGCCGTGTGGTGCACCACCCGCCACGGAAACCGCAGCCGAGCCGCCCACCAGCCGCATGGGTGCGATGGCACGCGGGAGCACCTGCTGCAGGGCCTGCGCTGTAGCCGCCATGGAGGGGTGCTGTGGCATCGCTGTTGGCAACATCAGTGAGGGCGAGAGGTTGGTGGAGGCCAGAGTCTGTTGCACCGAGCGGATGGTCTGGGCCTCTGCCGACTCCGCTGCAGCCTGAGGGGAACAGAGAGGTGAACACCGACCGTGGTTAATCGGGCCAGCTTGGCGTCATGGTGTGTGCACCATTCTCTGAACTTATACTGTGCTATTTAGTCTCGCTCCAATGGTATAATAAGGCAATATGGTGAAAAGAGCTTAAAAAGTCCAACCAAGGACACACCAAGTAAACATGATGTCCTACCCACTTGGTTGGCATTGACAAAATTGTGACTATGTGGTACAGGGCTTATTGAGAAGGTTGAACAGGAAAGGCAGCTAAGTGTCTCAGTAAATATGCTCACTAAAGGGGAGGTTTCAGTGCTACAGCTAGGTCCTGCCTGGAGCCAGGGCAACTAGGAGCCTCACAGCTGCAGACTGTGTGGAAAGGTCGTGGGGGAGGGGGTGCCTAACTTGGCAGCGACCTCCAGCTAATCTCCACACAGAGGAATGAAATACTTCTCTGTTCACCACCAGCTCACTGTTCAGTGTGCCAAAATGACAGGAATGTTCAAATCAGACAACTACAGGCTTTCTGTACCCCCCTCCCCGCACTTTTAGATGATTCTGTGCTGCAGTGCCTATTTACTAAAACCCTGCATTACTGAATGAACAAACATGGCTGTGAGCTGAAGCACCCATTTTTCAAACCTCTACGCTGTTGAGTTGGTCATGATGTACCGTGTTATAACGTGCGACTTGGTTTTATGCCACGAGATGAAGAGGAGGCTGACGTCGGTCTTACCTTTGAAACGAGACTGGCCCGATAGGCAGCCAGCGCCTTTAGGTACTCCTTCTTAGCGGCCTCTGTCTTGCTTTTATAGACCTGCACACAGACACAGGGTCAGAATGGAGGGTGTGCCAACAGAGCGCTCATACACCACCTTACATTACAAATATCAGATGTCCATAACGAGCAGTCTACAACATCAAACAAGCGATTCCTTTTTTGTCAACCTCGCTCATAAATACGTTTGTGAATTTCTTTGTGTCGCTATTTCGAAGTGGTTTGTTTAAAGCGTATCAGAAAATCCTAGCTGTTCCACTGTAACTTCTGTAGCTACAGCCTTTGTGATGGTAATGACAGGTTGTGATGCAAAATGTTTAATGATTTTACTTTCAAAACTTTCAGATGTGAAATTGAAAGTGATTCAGGTGTTTCATTGAGAACCTTAATTATATCTGGCTCAGTGTGGCAAACCTAGAAGCATGCTAAAGAACTGACTGATTAATCAGCTTCAGTGGATAAAGGGGTTTATTTGAATATTTAACTTGTTCTAAGATGAATCACACATGCAGAAAAAAATCGGTGTTATGGAAAGGGGCAAAAAAACACAATGAACATTTAAATACAAAATGATTCAATCAAAAGTGATGAAAATACATTATTAAAGTAAATGTGATTTACATATTTATTATTCAGCAGAGAGATAATGAACAATCTGTATACATTTCAAAACTGAATTTAACACCTGCAGTCAAATAATCCTACCAGTGAAAGTTAGAAATGTTTGTATTTTTACACTGCAAGTATATATCTGTAGTTGGTACAGGTTTTTTGGAGGGGGACATATGGAATTACCTGTTTCTGTTCCTCTCCCAGTCCATCCCACATGGAGGCCACGATTTTGGACACCTCCCCAAAGGTGGCGTTGGGGTTCTGACCCTTAATGGCAGCCTGGGTGTCACGGAAAAAGAGTGCGTATGCTGACACAGGCTTCTGTGGCTCGTTGGGATCCTTCTTCTTCTTCTTTTTGGGGGTTTTGGGCTTCTTGCCTGCATCGGGGGCGGGGCGCTTCTCGCCAATCGCCTGCCACGGGAATGAATGGTCGTATTAAACATGCACACTAAAACAGGCTCTGAAAGACCAAAGGTAAAAATCTGTGAAGAAGGAGTTATACAGTAGATCAAGGCCCTTGTCTATATTGCTAAACTTGCAGTTCTCACTGTAATTAAATCACTTAAAGTATTCTTTATATCTTCACAAATGAAATTTTAGCTCTACATCATCCATAAACAATGAATGAGTAATAAGACAGACTGGAAAATTCTATTAGTGCCTGCAGGTAGGGAACGGTATCATACGGCTTAATTTACTCATCACTTACCCTGTTACTTTCATCTGCATCTTCTTCATTAATTGAGCTGGATGGAGAGGGTGTGGCTGACTTGCTGGCTGGAGGGGAGGGGGAGGTGTGGGGGATATTTTGTCCAGTCATGTTTAAACCCAACTGTGCACTAAGCTGAGATTGGTTGATAGTGGTCAGCTGGTTCCGTGACATCATGCCTGAAGGGTTGCTCATGTTGATGATTGACCTCATGACCATTGAAGGATTGGAGTGGTACTGTTGAAGATGGGATTGGCCAATATTCTAAAACGAGGGAGAAAAATTGTCAGCAAATATGTAAGCATTTTAGTTTAAGGACCTAGAGATACAATGGTTTAAATGCAGTAAACAAAAGTGTTTAATATTAAAATTAACATTATTGTCCCAGTGTCAACATAAATCACTCATCTGTCACTTAATAAAGAGAACTGTGGAGCACAGGGCACATGCCTGATAATTTTCTACAACTTTGCAATTACAAAGTCCGACAGTGTCCTAATAAATAGTATGCGATGTATAAATAATGGCAGGTTACTCTAGCAGAGTTCAGCTTTGGCGCTGAACAGGAAAGCTTACTTTTTTGTGTAGTGCTCTGTGGAGCTCCTCTGCTAAGAACACTTTGAAAAAGCAGTCCTGCAATAATATTGTACATGGCAGAATTTGCATGTGCAATAACCAGTGCATAAAAAAGTGCCTGTCAAATAGGAATTACATTCATTTTATTTAAGTGCGATACTTTGAAGGCTGCGTCTTGCACATCCCACAGTGACAGAGGCACAAAATGATTCCGCCAGCACATTCAGCAATGAGGTCTCATCCACTGACAGGTTTCATATATCATACTCCAACAGCCAAAGAGCAAAGAAATATCTGTACATAATCAGCTGTATAAATGAATCCACTGAGATATGGGTCTGCCTCGGATGCCTTCTGGTGTCTACAGAACACTGCATTACAACTGCCCTCAGAGGGAGTTTAGAACTTCCAAATGGTTTCTGGGGGGCACAGGCAGAACTGTCAGTGTCACCCACAGACAAGAAAAGCGGTGGTATTGACAGGAAGTGGAAAACAACCAAATGTAAGAAAAAGGTTACTGTCTGCCCTCAGCCAATGCAAACGTGTAAAAACATCTTCTTCCTGTTTAAACAGAATATTGTACATAGCTTTTTTCATGTAGAACAGTGCAACTTTCCATTCTGCGTGCAGTCACATGCTAAACTATTTATTACATGGTAGACATCTATGATTGGTACAACTCTAAAATGCATGTTATACAACAGTGAGGTCTGACCAAGTAATTTGGCCTGCTGCCTTGTGTCTACGACTGCATCACACATGCTGATAGTTAGTACACCAGTGCTCCTTCTTGTGTTATGTTGCTTAATGATGTGTTTAATAAACAATGTCCAATCAAACATCATGGCACAAATATTGCTTGAGCTACAAAACTCACAAGTATACATTTTCATATAAACATAATCATACCAGCATGTGAAGTTTTGTAATTCACTAGAGCACATTACTCATTTTGAAGAACAAAGCTAATGCTCCAATATATTTACTTTTTTACAAAACTGTATAAACTATATGCACAAATGCCCTGTAAACTGGTTTGTGATGAAGTAGGACGAGTTAGATTTATTTTAACCAAAAAGAATACAATAATTTAAAATGTGCCCACTCCTTCAGCAGCACGGTAATAAAAACAGATCACAAAGTCTCTACAATTAGGTTTTAATGTTAAAACCTGGCCTCGTGAGAGAACTACATTTAGTTGGAACATGTCCAGTGTTTTGTTTTGAATTGTCTGCTAGGGATGGACATATCCACTCCAAAGTAACCGATACTGCGATACTGAGGCACTACTTCTTCGATACTGATTACCTTTTAATATGTCAATTATTTTAAATTATTTTTAGTGAGTCCTTTATTTCTGAAAGATACAAAATGTTGAAGCATTGTTTACAAAAAAAAAAAACTTGTGTCCATGAATAAACCCTTATCTATGTTTGCACATGCGTACTATGGTATATTCACTGCCCTTATTTTTAAGTAATTAATTTTTAAGATTTAGTGTTATTTTTCACAGATGCATAAATTATGAGACTTTTTGATCACAAGATTAACAATTCTGGCAAATACTGAAAAAGGCATTCCACATTTTATTTCACAATAAAGAAACTCCAGAATAAGCAAGCACTTCCCTGAAAATTTGAAAAAAACACTAGTTCTTTAAGGAAGATTGTGATTTTGGTTCAGACTGAAACCTGTCAGTACCTTCAATCCCTGTTGAGAACAACATCTCTAACTCTTCCCTAACGATGAGATTGTATTGGTTGCTATCTAAGAATCACATTGTCTTAAACTGATGCTGAATTGAACACCAAGGAACACAGTGGTGGCTCTACATTTCAGCTGAGCTTAGTTATGGAGTCAGAGAAAATACAGTATTGGGTTAAATGTACAAACTCCATCTGTTTGTTGTAATTTTTGTATGTATTCTTAAATACACAAATTTATTAATCATACATTTGTCAAACTATACTTTGTGTTATTTTGTCATTATGTTTGTTAGTGGGTGGCCTTGTTTTGTTAAAATTCATGAAGATTTTGTTGCAACATTTTTTCAAAACATTACCAGCAACGACCTTTCTATAATAATCTCTAATAACAGTAGTTAGCATATCAGTCAAAAACGTGTTCTCGTGAACTCTAAACATCAAGATGGAAATGGCAGGCAGGTTTTTTCCATAACAATGAAATGCATGATTCCAAACTGCAAAACACATGTCTGGAAACCGAGCAGTTAAGAGCAATCTTGTCCCATTTCCTCCATCAAAATGGAAATTAACCACAGTGGACATTGCATGTAACACGACGTCCATTGACCCAGCTGTGAAAACACAAACCGCTCCTCATAGAAAATGAAACGGTGAATTACGTTTCGAAAACAACCATGTTGCCGTCATCAAAGGCAATGGACCAGTGTAACATGCAACAACACTGCAACCATGTGTCCGCCGCTGTCGCAACACGTGCTGTCAACTGGGATGTCTCTAGGGAACGGAAACGCAATACGAGTAGTTCGAATACAAACAGGATAAGGATCTGAGGAATATTCTCAATGAGAGGAACCAGAGGTCTGTTCCAGCAGATATTGCATGTGGAATTTTGGTAAGTGTGGGCTATATTAAGGGCAACATTGCGTGTGCTGTAACTGGCTGAAAAGAATGTTAACAAGTTCAATTTCCATTCAGTCAGAAACAGTGCTCTTGGAAAAGTCTCATTGCAGGAGAGCTGTAAAATCATCTATATGGTAATTATGAGGATGAATCCCTCAGTAACTTTAACCGGCATGAAAGGTCAGTCCTATTAAAGATAGTTTATCAGTCCCCAGCACATATTCCTGTTCTGTGCTCTTAAATGTGAACAATTTTACTTTCCCATTTACAGCTACCTGCAGAATTCAGTACTTAAGCCAAATAAGAAAAATGAAATTTTGAATGCTGGGGGAGGCTATAATAGCACAGGAGATAAATTGTTTTTCCTCTTCCTTACATCACTTGCATACATGCTGATGTTTTCCACTGAGCCCATATCCACACCCTTCATCCTATAAATCTCTAATAAAAAAAATCCATAGTTGGGCCATTCTTTCTTCTTACTTTACTTCCATAACACTCTTTCGTCACCCTCTTACCCCCCTCCCCCAGCCCAATCCTTAGAACCCTCCCTTGGCAACTTCTCCTGGTGCACTGTGGGTATTTAAGACTTGTTCAACATGATTTCATTTCATTTGAAGCACTGGCTGAGAAAACTAAATTACAGAATCAATCACGGAGAAGGTCAGGCTGCGACTTCATTACAGACATTGCATGCTTGCATGAATATCTTTCATTTCTGACTGACCCAATATGTCACAATAGATGTCTGATCCCCCCCCCCCCCTCCAAAGAAAAAAAAATAAATGGATAAAAAAGGCCCTTTCTGAAACTGATGTACAACTCATGTCAGTGCTGCTCAGCTTTGAAGAGAGATAACATAATGGAGTGAAGGGGGAAAAACATGTTGCAATACTGGCCATATTTTTTATTTTCTCTGCGAGCGTTTTTTATCACATGAAAAATAAGCTAAATGAAAGAGGCCATCAAACCTTGAACATGATACATGAAGCCTCGTGGGCCGGGATTTCATTTTTAGCGTATTGCCAGGAGCGAGTCTAACAGGACTCTCCAGCACACCAAAGAAAGGCGAGGATGGCCTGGCATCTACGTGCAGGTTACACACCTCAGCTACTTTTCAACCAACCGTGTTACACCGGGTGCCGTGAGGTTTCCAATCAACAGGTCATCACTTCGCATTAAAGGGTCTACTTCTGTGCCGTCGTTATTTAAAGCTGCACAAAATCAAGATATTAACGAGCTTTCACCTCCAGTATGTTGGGCATTATGGAAAAATAAGGCATCATGTTTTTTCTATAATGGTGTTTGATGATGCTTTTTTGTGCCAACAGCGCAAGCTGCAGTTACTTTCTTTTTTTTTTTTTTTTTTTTTTTTTTAATTTAATTTTTTTTTTTAAAAAAAAAAACAAAAATACAAAAAAATTTAAAAAAAAAAAAATAATG
>JABJVR010000007.1:4906932-4929169 GCA_025773905.1 Chitala chitala | reverse complement strand
TTTTTTGATTTTACTGTGTGGAGTGCCAAACTTACCCACAATTAAAACAAATTTTAAAACCTCCAAATGCTGGTTTTACGTTTGGAAAACAAAAAAAAAAAAAAAAAAAAAAAAAGAGGAGGACACCGTGGAAGAATGCCGGCAGATTTGGCTGCGTTCGTGAAAAGGCCAAAAGCCAACGTGAAAGCTGCAGGCTGAGCTGGCGCAGGGCCAGGAGCGTGGAGGTGAAAACGAGAGTCCAAAGCTTGTTAGGTGAGCGGATTAAATAAATAAATAATGACTTCAGCCTCTCAGACCTGCAAGAGATTTTCTGCTGTGCAGAAATGTTTTGCTTTTGCAGGAGCAAAGGGTCTGTAGCCAATTTTCGAGACATACGCAGAACACATACACAGAACATTAGGGGAGAGGAATTAACACAACACTTGGCAGCTCAGCTACAAAGAGGTCATTTGAAAATAGCACAAGTCACTCTTAATCCAGCTGGAATCTCCTCTCAGATTTCGAAAGACCAGTTGGTTGATTCTTATTGCACCCTAAGCAAACAACACATTTTTCATCCTTGTTAGAGAAGCACAATGATATAATACTCCCACTTTATTTTACCGTTTGGCATGCTGTTATTGCTGAAATATGTTTATTTTTTCATTTTCATATTTTCTGACAGTATAGTAGTACAATACGAAGCACAGTCTCACACACACACACACACAGTATTTTAGCAGTATTTTTAGTACTTTAAACCATATTTGATCATGTATGAACACATTCAACACTTTAATGAAAGAACTTTATAATTACATCAAAAAGAATAAATTTGTTTTTCTTTGCACTTTCTAAAATTCATACGCATTTACTGAATGAAACATTGCCAAAGAGTCTGTATGGATATGCTATAACTAAGTAGCTTTCCAAACACTCCATGTCTAAAATACTTGAACACACTCTCCAATTTGTTTAAACACAGAATCTCGAGGCCCGATGCACCAAAATCACATCTCTAATTTATAAAGTCATGAGAACAGAAAGGGCTGTAATTGTTTAAAGGTTACATATCTTCCAGATGTAGAACGCTTAACTGACCATGAAATGAAAATTCTTTAGACAAAAACCTTCTGAGAATCAATTATGCTGTGAAGATATTTTAAAAGTGGCAATTATTTTACGTGCCAGCACTAAGGACAAAAAAAAAAGCAATAAAAATTTATAGCCCTTGCTTAGATTGGAAGGTAAAACTATAGTATATTCTTAATATTAGCGCAATTGTCCATATGTGAAGCAAAATGGCTTTTAAGACCTGAGTGCTTATGGCCTGGTGTCACAGTCCTTCGGTCTGGAACCGTGAACCTCACAAATTTTCCCATGTATCCTGCGGAGACGGGCTTTCTTAACAAAACGGACAAAATGCCACACTTCTGCAAAAACCCCACTCTACTGGCTCACTGACAGCTGAAGATTTTTTATTATTTTTTTTTTTAAATCTCGCTAATTATAAAACCTGGAACTCGTGAAAATATTCATTTATCAAGTGATTGCTTCCTTGGCTGAAGCTCCCGTGAATTTTTCTTTTTTTTTCAGTGAACTGCTGCAGAACAGTGACAGCAGACAAAGGCTACATTTGCAGCAAAATTAAATACATTGTTTTTCCTCCGTTAAAGTGAACAACCGATAGTTACAAGAAAAAAAACAATCCCGCATACACACGTACACTTTTCACCCTGCGACAACATTACATTTTTATTTTAAATACTCATATAATGAGCTTTCTTAAAAAAAGTCGCTAAGAGATTTGTGTTTTGTATCTGTCTTTGTGTGTTTGCGCATTAACTTACAATTCAGTTCATACAGCCAAAAGCACATCAATGAAGAAAAAAAAGCCATCAACAAAAGCAATCTAACAGCACAGCTCCTGTTGTGCACAGCCCTGTAAATTACATAGCAAATAATGCATTGCATGGTGACCCTGTGCAGAATGCAGTGTTAAAGGGAAGACGAGAGAGCAGAAATAAGATAGTAATCCACCTCTTTGCTGATTTGAACCACCTGTGCCTTATCTCCGTTTGTATTTTCTTCCTTTTAAACAGATGTCCTCTTTTTGCTACTGGAACCTGAACAACAGAATAATATGAGTTTTCCTCTAACTCACCTACACAGCTGGTCTTTTGGCGTATCGTATTCGGTGTGCCAATTTGTGTTTCCTAACCTTTAACAACTCGTCCGCAATCATCTCCCGAGCCAGTGTGCTCTGCGCAGCCGGCTGCCTCTTCCTCGCAGAAACAAAGAGCACTAGTTGCAAAAGTCAAAAGTTACCAACCTCTTCATGCGATGCAGAATAATAATGCAAAATTACTAAAATCCGAAAATTATGAGAACCTTAAAGTGAACAGATAAAGAGCTTTTGGCAATAATGTAGAGCCTGGAGCTGTAAAGACGGTACACACCAGCCATGTATACCCAAGGCCCATGGCCTAGACCAGGGCTTCACAGCACTTGCTCTGAATATAGAAGCAGGGAGGCTGGGGGCTCAGCACCACAGTGCCCCCCTCCCCACCACCATAACTGACAATAGGAGGGAGAGGGGGTTGAGGGCTAAACAAAGAGAGTGGACACAATGCAAACATTTCCATAGAAGGGACCAAGCTCCCAAGGGCCCAACATCCTTCATATTTTCTCCTCCGCCTCTGCTTTTTAGCTCTGTGTGTCTTCACAGCACTTCAGCAGAGAGACGGGGCTTTCCATGCTGACGCTGCATGAGCAGCAGATGTACGCAATTAACCTACCATCTTAAAAACGAGTGACCCACCTCTCCAAGGTCTGCATATACAGGAAGACGTTTCCTCTGTAACGCTGATCATCCTAAATTTGATTCGCAGAAGCCCCAGCCGCACCCATAGTAAAACAAACCAAGGGGCAGCGAGTCCGTATAACATGCAGACGACTCCCTTGTGAACAAGGTCGCTGTGGGGATGCATGCTAGCACCTGGCTGCAGACACGCAGACCTGCGAGCAGTCCATGTGACAGCGTGCTTTAGCTGTACATCAGCATTTTACAGCAACATGAATAACTTATATGTAGAATACAAACAGCTGGACCCTCAAGTGCTTCGAGCACCTTCTCACAGTTGCAAAGACTGGTCCATCTGCATCCCACTCATTGGCTAGGGTTTAAGTTCCAGTTTGAGGCTTTTTAGCTTATAGGGTCTACACGCCATTTCATTCAAATGAAACGCTCCCTTCTTCAGAATCTATACATTTACAACCACACAACCAAATACACAAAAAATTAAGTGTATCAGTGCTAGTTGACTGGGGCATCCCAAACACCACTGCCAATATAAAAGCTCAAAGCATCTCTCAAATGACTAAGAAAGGCCATTGGGAGAGTTTATATTTCCAAAACTTTGGTATTTACACTGCTTTAAATGTGATCCATTATTCTATAAAAAAATGCCAGGATGGTTTGGTGCAAAGGTATTTCAGTGCAGAAGTAAAGAACGGTTTGTGAAAAAACGTGCCTCAGCATGGAATGCGCTCAAGCAATCAAAACCTATTTGGCATCACACTGAGATGTGATCTTAATGTTTTCTGCCAAACCCGCAGCTTCAAAAAAGTAGAAATATCCTCAGTAGAGAAGAGCAGATATAACAGCCCAAGAGTTCAACGACCATTGACCAAATTAGTTTTAGTTCCAACACATTTAGCCAAAGATCCAATGTGAGAGGTCTTTAGTACATTTTAATCTGGTGTTATTGCTCCATGTAACCAACTGAAAGGTGTCTAGTTGATGAGATGAGTAGAAAAGGTAAGGAGAACGCAAGTCTTTTTCTACAACTGTTGACAGCAGGAGTTTGTGTAGTCCTGAAAAAAGATGATAAAGCCCAAAAACTTCATGCAGGATCATGACTAAAGGGGGCCCTCGCCTCCCCTTCTGAGGAAGGCATTCAATCGACATAGACAACAAGGTATTCAAGACTACATTTGTGTTTATACACTTCGTTATTTGCATTTGTTTGCTCTCAAGGTTTAATAGCAAAATAAACTTGTGTACCTATAAACAACTTTTTCATTTTTATTAGCTCAAGAACTTGAGACCTGAAGCAGGCATATTCTAATTCCACTGTACTAAAAGGAACTTGGAAAATGACCTATTGATTGTCTTCACCAATACTAGAAGGACTTCACTGTTGTGCTTTTGAGATATATACTTAATTATGTCCTTTTAAAAGTAAATCGAATGAACAGTGTGATACACAGTATGTAAATGTAATGTATACGTAACATAGTGAAGAACTCACCACAGGAACATTGGGGTTCAGAGCACCCTCCTGCTCCACAAGGTTGCGCGAGATGGTGATGGAAGGCAGCTCTAGGCTCTGAGGGGGGAACTGGGGAGTGAACTGACCCCTCCGTGAAGGCGGAACTTCTGGGAGCCCAGGAAAGGATGAGTCCACCTCCGATAACCCGAGGCCCAGTTCCGTCTCCGGAGGGGGCGTGATGGGCGGGATCTCGAACTCCTCGTCTCCGAGACTCGGTGTGTGGAACGTCTGCTAAATCAAGAGCGAGAGTGCCCGCAGTCACATTTCTGCTCGGTCAGGTTTTCATAACGCCGTGAGGTCTGACATATCCCTAAGTGGGCCAAGGAGAAAACTACCCATCATTTTGTAGCTGGTACTTTAATACAACTAGTCTTTTTTCCTCCTCTTTAAGCAAACTTCTTAAAATAAATTGCTAACCACCGGTCATACAAATGTGGATAAAACTCAGAGCAAGCACGGCTTCTAGAGTTCACTTTGTTGGTTCATGCAAAAAAGGAAAAAAAAAAAAAAAAAACTCACATCAAGAACGAGGAACTGGTGAGGAGATCTTTAATAAAACCTTCTAATCTCAGGACTAAAAGATGTTGGGATGGAGTGTGGAAAATAAACCTCTCTGGGACATGTGTTAACAACGTTTTCAGAGATTATCACTCTTGGCCTTTGTTCTCCTGGCTTCTACCCTTAAATCTGCCCATCAAAGCACTTAATCCCCCTGCCTCAGAATTAAAGCTTCTGGTCACAGATAATTTGCTTATTTGGCTTCTTCATGATGGAACTCCTAACCTTCTAGGATCATGTCCTCTGTGTGCAGCGTTTTGGTAGTCCCTCAATTCATCTGTCACTAACAAGGCCCTTCCAGCATTCTGCAAATATCAGAGTAAAATATTTATAGTATGCTGGTGTTTTGTTACATGTCTGTGTTGCACTCATCTGCTTATCTGTTAGATGGTCACGTGCACCATACCCATACAGATAGCTACTACCACCACTGGCGGTATACTCACACAATACCATACCGATTTGACAATTTGCTTAAAGGGACAGCTAACAACATATTTTCTTTTTGGTAAAAGTTCATAAAATTAATAATAAAACCACCATGCTTCTCCATGTAGAACCTTGCTTGTACCAATCAAGCTTCTGACATCATCAGAGAACTTTTTCTTTTCGATGCTCCCATATCTCATAATCGCTTGGTTCTATCAGCTGCATTTTATTGTTCAACACATGACCAAAAAACGGTGTGGCTTAAAAAACAGATGGAATGGTGAAGTTACTGAAATGAAAGAATTAAATTTCAGTGGAGGTTCATAATATCATTGCAGTCTGTCTGAGTTGGGTGTTTCTGTTATTTTCAGATTCAGTGTTTGCAGATCAGCTGCATGCTGGGTAATTTATTGTAATTCCATAGTTTTGAGGTCAAAGGCTGAAGTTCAACAAGTATGATCACAATACCACACATTATAAGTGAACATTGTATTTACATATATATTTAATCAATTTAGTGTAAAGACATATATACAATTGAAAGGTGGTGAATTTAAGACCTAAAAACCACAGAAAATACATTTCAATTGGCATTCGCTTTGAATGTCATTTCAGTCCCTAAGTTAAACAGTAATAAGGGATGACATGATGGAGAAGGTATTTTTGTAAAGAATTACGAATGAAGGAAAGGGCAGCCAAAGTTCAAGATCCTAACAAAAAGCCATGGCTGTGCTCCAAAAAAATGTCACATTTTCAGCGCTGGTGTGAAATGAGATCGAAATGGTTTATTTTAGAGGGCAGCTTAGTCCTGACGGCCAGGGTATGGAAAGGGGGTGGGCAACCATAAAAGCCTTGCAGACTGACGTGTAGGCTATGTGGCTTCTGGTCCACCTTTCAGCTGGCTGTGAATATACACCTGCAGACATCAGCTTGGCCATGTTCCCTAAGGTGAAACAAAAGGCCAAAAAATCCAGGACACCACATGGTCCTACAAACCTCTGTTCCTCACCCTAGCATGGAAATAATAGGTTTCAGTTTCCTGTGGGAGAATCACTGAAAAGCACTTTGGGGACAACACGCATGCACGACCACGCTCTACTATCAGTTATTAGCACTGATGAGGCACAGCGACCTCAGTAATAATGCTTCACACTAACACACGGCAAAGCGACCTCAGCTGACCGGTGTCATGCCATACCCACACATGCCTCGCTGTCCCAGCTCAGCGCTGCGAGCGATTTGTCTCAGGCCCCGAAGGGAGATAGAGGCAGAGAGGCCCGCCCTGGCAGGGCTGGTTAGGTTGCGTTTAATGTCCCGCCAGGCCTAGTTCCAGGCCAGATGCCCAGTTGGCCTGCCATGAGAAAAGCTGGCGCTGATGCCATGGGACGACACGCAAGCCCGAGATGGAGGACGATGCAGCGAGAGCCCCGCTAAGCAAAAGATGAGTCTAGTGACACCACAGCAGGTGGGACTGAGAGCTTGGGGTAGAGATTCGCTGGTCTGGCACTTAGGAAGGCTTGTGTTGCAGCAGTTTGGGTTAGACACCTGGCTCAGTTGGATAACCACGAAGAGAAGAAAGCAGAAGCTACAGGGTTCCATCAACAGTTGAGAAAGACGTGTGCAGGTTTGCAGGCCCACCTACCCATTTATTGTGGCTCTATTACAGGAAGGTCTTTAGAATGGCTCACAGAATGGAGTCCATAGGGAATTCAGAATAAATGATGCTGTCACTGTTTCTTTTTTCTTTTTTATTTTTTGAGTTTTTTTAGTGTTCAGAGAAGAGAAGTGGGGTGCGTTCTCTGCATGTCAGCCCAGTTATAACTTCATTTGTCCGTTTCCCAAAACCGATACAGAGTTCAGCACAATGAGCGATGTCAAAACAGGATCTTCCAGCAGCATCTTGTGATACTCTAGTAAAACACGACTGACGCGGACCACGCAGGTGCATGATGTTCAAGGAATGCCGTGTGATCACTGCTCTGAATCAGACTCAAAAAAAGTCACAAAGCAGAACCACTTCCTGTGAGGCCCAAAAGTAGCACAATGACAGCAGTTAGCACAGATGCTCAAATGTTCAGCCTTTCTAAATCGAAGCCGCATAATTCTTCATGGGATAAATTCAATCAACGTTTGTGCTGACTTCATGAGATCAGAAATACTTTGTGGCCAAACTGAATTTCAGTGTGTTATGTTGTGCTGTTCAGCAGGTGACTCCCGCTTCAGACCTCACAGTTCAAACCTAGCTCTTTACACCGTGTGCTGGTGTGTGGAATTAACGTGTTCTTCCCATGTGTGCTCAGGTGTCCCCTTGCTGTTCAGACACATTCATGTCAGGTAGATGAGACACTCTGAAATGTCCTTTGTGTGAGGGTACTCTGTGTTTGATTGGTGTCCTCTTTTGCATATACCCCCCTTTCCTCCTGGGATAGACTCCAGGCCTCCTGTGAGCCTCTCGAAGATAAGCAGCTGGAAAACAACTTAATAAACATTTTTATCAAATCCATATGCATTTCCTATAGCTAGTGGTGACTAAAAATGCAATATTTTTCATACTGAAAACAAAGCAGTATCATACTCTCTTAATATACAATATGTACAATATGTTGATTATGTGCAATACCACACATATACACACACTCACATATACACACGTGCAATACCAGCTCAGGCAATGCAATGTTTATTTTTCCTGTTCATTTATTATTGTATTTTCAATCTATTTATTAGCTTATTATCTGTTTGTTATGCTGTTTTTTAATCAGTAAATTGACTGGCTCTTCTCGTCCAAAGCATTTCATTGTATTGTTGACCCTGTCTTAACATACATATGAAATAAACTAATCTTGAATCTTGAATCTTAAATATATATACCCCTTTTCAATACAGCAATATATTTTCAATACAACAATATGGCTGCAAACAACGCTCTACAACACTGCAATCCTGAGATGGCGATTCCTCACTAATACTGAAGACAAAGCGACAGGCTCATTTAGCTGTTTTTTAATATGAATACACACCAAACAGAAAGCAGAGGATTTCATTATGGCATACTGATTAAAAACATAGCATTGTTCTAACAATTCCTGTTTATTGGCTTGCTGTTGAAAAAGAGGAGCCGGATGTGGCAGGTGAGTGGCACCAAGCAGCCCCCCCCATCCTCTGTCCTGTATGGGTGGGGCGGCTGCTGACACGTTCGGCACAATAATTTAGCATTTCACCACAGAAGAAAACTCATTTCGCTGTGCAATGACAAGAATGGAGCAGCAGCGAAGGTTTAATTCTCCCTCAGCTCAGGTTTCCAGAAACAGCGTTTCCGTGTCTCCCACCCGGCGTTGTTGTTGTGGGAGGGCAGGCACAAAGCGATACAGTTACACTATCGTGTGTTTAAAACGTGTGCTCCACTACAGCACCATCTGCGCTGGAGCAGCGCAAACATTTGTTCCTTTTGATAAAATGCAAATGGGCCAAGCTGTTGGGGCGACTTGTGGCAGCCCCAGGGGCAGCTCCGCAGTGTTTTCGCAGCTGGGATCCGACGGCTTCCGAACAGCTGGTGGTTGCTCGGGCCGTGCGCGGCTCACAGGCTGTCTGGGTGCGGAGCGGCAACCCGTGCTAGGCCTCAAAAGCAACGGCGAGCGGGCCACGCCGGTACGTCCGCGTTCAGTCTGCTGTGTTGACTTGTGTGTTGTACAGAAGAGTACCACGTTTCAACTGAGAAGAGTTCCAGCAGGTCACCACTAAGAGCGAGGCTGAAGTGTCTCTGCGTGCTTTAACGTAGCCGGCCATCTGGATTGGACCACGTCTATCATTAATGCAGATGTGCTACGATTAAAGACACAAAAGCTGTGTTTTTCCTGTCGAAAGCTTAGCCTTACTGTGCCCTTGAACAAAATAGTTAACCTGAATTGCTCCAAATAAAATGTCCTGCTCTATAAATGTCACTTTGAAGGAGATCCAGAGCAATGTGACTCCATCTTACACAATGACCACAGCTTGAGGCAGTCGCTGATGTGGTGTGTCGCAAAGTGTGTTCCCAACACCACCCGCTCAAGTCTATATAATCTCTCGAAAGACAAGGGCACAGAGGACTGTAGTGTTGAACAGTGGAGAATGATGGGTCACGGTCAATAACAAAATGTAATTTTCCAGCGCTGGGTCTAGGATAGAAGGATGACTGAGTACAAAGAGGTGATCTGGCAGGAATAGAGAACTTCCGTATCTATGCCTCAAGCACACCTTCCACACAAATTCGAGACACTCACATGTGTGTCTTTAGTGGCGTCATGTCTGTTACCGTGTTCTCAGCTGGCACTCACGTCTGTTCATGATCTGTGGTATCTGCCATACCCAGCAGCAAACTGAGCTAAACCAGCCAGCCAAAATCCTTGAAATCTTTCAGCCATATACTGCTGAGTGTTAAGCAAAATTTAGCACTCAACACCCTTTCTGTTATTTCTAACTGATTTCTTTTGTACATAAATATAATTACATTCTAAATTCATCATCAAATCTGGCTGCCAAAAAATGAAAATCCTCTCTGAAAATTTGATTATTTAGCTATGATAAGGGTCGTTATTTGATGTCAACTTTGATTATGCAAAAATCAGAAAACGTGATACGCACGTCTCGCTTGAGTACCGACACAGTAATCTCCTCTGTAAAGTGAAGTAATGGATAAAAATGGGTCAAACATTTCAGTGTAACACCTTCTAGAATCCTTACCACTCTTTCACTTTTGCCAAAGGTCAAAGAATTTAAATGTATGTGAGGACACAGTTGAAACTTCTGTTTGTGCTTACTTGGATCTAGTGCACATTCAGTTGCAATGGTGAGTTAAACTTGGATTATACCAGATCATGTCTACTGGAAAGCAAGGCCAATTGTTAATCTTTCTTTAAGTGAACTTTGGCTGTATGACCTGGGTGCTGCTCTCACCCCTGACCTCCAGAGTTTTTCATGTCTCCCACACTCCTTTCATACTGAGCAGATGCTTTCTCTGAGTGCATTTTCCAAGCTGTGCTCCCTCTCTCTTAAAGGGGTGAGTGTGGACCCTATAACCCCCCCAAACCCTTTAAGACAATATTAAGGGCAGAACACTGGAGCTCAGAGGCAGGAATCTCATTTGTAAGTCAGGCATTTGTCTGATGCAAACAGCAGGGCACACAAAGGAAAGCAGGGAGGGGGAGGGGGGACGAGCAGAAATGTACTCACATCAGCGGCTGAAAGAAGGCCACTGTTTGCTTCCGCCATATTCATGTAGTTATTGTGGTTCCCAAACTGCAGGAGAGACAAAAACATCATTACTAAGGGTGTGACTTCATATGAAGACAACACTGAACACCCATTGCAGTCCAACGTATCAGTGTAAATTTCAATTGTTCACAAACTGGACTTACTGCTGCACAGTTAGCATTCTGTCACTTTCTTTCTCTTTATATTCCCTGCATTGTTTCATTCGATATCTGACGATTATCCTATTACATTACTCAGCTAAATCAATACAATGTAATGACAAACTACAAGGACTATTCATAGCTGTTGGGATGACAGTTAGCGCAGAGCAACAGTAGTACATATGAAATTAGTTTTCAGCAACCCAGCATGAGGGTGTGGTTGAGGTATAAACAAGAATCACAAACATGGTAATCCTTTGATGAGATGGGTCCTCAAGGTATACAAGTGGGTTTTGGGGACTCGCAAACACATGGTTTGGTACAAAAAGACCCTCAAACAACTGCCACTAAACACACGTCAGCCTTCTGGCTGAATGGTCGACGTCTGCTTTATTCTGAGACACAAGTGTTCTGACAAGCAAGAACAATGGAACGCAAGAAGAAGAACTGTTGGACAGCATCTGGGCCCTGGAGCATGGTGTTCCTTCCTGTGACTGACTGATATCGCCTCGAGCCAGCATTTAGCTGAGAACCGAAATAGTGTCGCCATTCCTCGGACTGGGGGGGGGGGGGCTGTTCCGAAAAAGTGTGTTCAGATACGCACACAATATCCTGCTCGACTTGTTCAAATACTGTTTATTTCTAACAGAAATAGAATTAATACCAAATGATTCTGAGGAGATGGATACTTCATCCCTGCAAGGGCCAAAAAAGGCAGAAACAAATTACGACTACGCTGAAACGGAGCTCCATCATTTGTTATCCGTTTCGTTATTCGCCCCCGTCCATTTTGAACAGCTCGTATGAGACTGTAATTACAGAAGGAACTGCGGCTAATCAACTGAGAATGGTATCCATTAATTAGTTTGTACCCCAGAGAACAAAAAAAGATAGACATTCTAGAGCAGTGTTAACAGTGCAATGCATCGATGGGCTGCAGGCCAAAGGCCTACCACTATTTGCAAAGCAGGTGTTTTTTGAGCAAATGGACCTCCCTTTCTTGCCTGTCGCCCCCCCCATAAACCCTCACCCATTTCAAATCAGGTCTATACAGAAGACTACCAAAGGGAGAGCTCGTAACTCCATCTTGTCCCTCTCAGGAGATACGCACACCTGTCTTGAGCCTCCTCAGGTCTTTCTCATCAACTGTCTGCCAGGCTGTGCCAATCAGGCCAGTGCCCTCATGCGCCCACTAGTGGCACTAATTAACCTCAACAAGAGCCTATCTAGAAAGTCATGTTGTATACTCCATGCCCCAATTTAGGACAAAGAAGGAGTAATTCTACTGCTTACAAACTGAACTCAGAGGACACAGTCTCAACAGCTGAGAAGACACCTGAGAAAAGATGCCATTGATTTATTTATGAAATTATCTAGCATGCGCCACAGTTTCTCATTGCCTTATGTTTTATGGCACTTCAAAGTGAAACAACTGTCTTGAGGGCCTGGGTCAAAGGTCAAGACTTGGCCAGTCAAACGCGAGATGGAGGAGCAGAGCTGCTTAGCAGTTCTTTAACGTTTAGGCATTGTCTGGCCAAAAGTGGGGGCTGACAGAACACAGGTGCTAACTGGAACACTGTATACAGCAGCTTCTTTATCAAAGGCATCTGTTAACACCGTCAGTGTTCAGTTAAGTCACATCAGCATCCTGACTGCCTCTCTGACTCGCTAAACTAGTCTATCGGCGGTAAAGAAATTATTCATAATGCGCTCATTAGGTACACTGCATCCTGTGTTACTGGAGCCTCTTTGGATGACACTGACATTGGATAAATTAGCACTGCTACAAAATCAGGCACATGCTAAGTGGGCGGGACACATGGAAAGGCAGTGCATTCAACCTGCCATGTTTAATTACAATTGGTGCACTTGTTAACAATTGTTATTAGTGCTGTGTTACTTAGAAAAATAATGCTTCGGCAATACCGTGCATCTGCCAGTCTGCAACAGCAGGACTACATTTGAATTTAAATGAAACCAAGCTAAGGTTTGGTAACGAACTGTCAGGCCTGGTGGCGTTGTTAACTCTGGACACACACATGTGCACAAACAACCCCCCCCCCCCACACACACATACCACTTGAGTGGGACTTTAATTAGGGCCAAGAATGAAGAGTGGAGAGGTACCCACCATCCCCCCACCATCTCGATTTTGTGAATGCAATTTGTGTTCATGTTCGCAGTCTGTCTGATTGAATGCCAACTGCCAAATTAAATTAAGTGTGATTGGGAAGTTTGGGCTGCACATGGTGAGTCTAGTTAAGAAATGGGTCAGTGCAGACAATGGCGCTCTGTAATTAAAACATGGGAAACCGGACGAACGCGCTTTGTCCTTATTATCGTAAACAAAGCAACATGTGGGGAATGTAATTTGGCATGGCTGGGGGTAGGCTGGGTATAGCTGTCCTAAAGTCTCATAAACAGCATCCTCAATTTGTGGGGAGGGAGGAGATAATCAGCTGGCAGTGGTCAAAATGCTGAAAAACATTAACCATCACCTCGATATTAAATGCAATACATTGTTTCCAAAGACAGCCTAACTGTAGCAGTTGTTGTATCCCATTACAAGGTGTGTGTGAGTAGCTCCTTCTCCTGGTCCACACCTCCTCTGGGCACCCTACAGGAGTGAGCTGGAGAGTAACCAAGGGCTCCTGAGGAATATGGAGGTCCAGTAAGAACCCGGGGCTTGTGCGAGTGAAACCAGCTGTCACTCAGCTCTGTGTTTCCTGGGTTTTCTTTGCACTTCCTCTCTGGGGGGTGGCAGGAGTAGAGGGGGTCATGAGGCTGATCATCAATAACTGCTTCTCAGCAATGAAAGGACTACTACTGGAATGCCTCTTAGAGGCAGGAATGTGAGGCCTGTTGCTTAATGCTAAAATGGACTTCATCTTTCACACCCCCAGAAAAAGATAACGGGTCAGGTACAAATAGCTATTTGTTTTTGCTAACACTGTACTCTTATGCCTAGCAAGATCACTGGGGAGGTTCTACAGTGTAATCAGTGGAGTAATTTTGTTGTACAGCATCGATATTTAAAAATGTGGCCAATTTACAGACTTGCTGAGCAGCCTCCTGTGGCTGAGGGCAGCACAAAACCAACACAAAGGAAGATTTATGGTACAACAACTGGCCAAAACGCCCTAAAAATCACAACAGGTACAACATGAGAAACACAACTAACACAGAAACTAACTAAAAATTGCATGTGTAATTTAGCACTTTAATTGGACAAGAACACAATTTTATGCACGCATCTATCTAGAGACATAGCCAAAAAAAGCTGGAACATTATGGCTTTCCTGCACAAGTTACAATATTATACCCTTTGATGTGAGACTGTATCCTGAACTGAGAGCATAGTGCCTTTGGTGTAAGGGCTTTTCCTCCTTACTAAGTCTAATTTGGATGGATAAACACAGAACTAAATAAGGAAAGGAAGTTTTTTGGTGTCTCGGTTCAGTGCTTGGATATTGTTTTACACTGCTTTGTGTTCACTGGTGTTTAAAATCAGGGTATTAATGTGTCACTTGGTCCGTGAGTACTTTACACACTATAATAATATTCATGCATATCTGCATTTGGGCTATCTCCTTCAAAAAACACAACAGCAGTAGAGCTCCAACAAGAATCATAAGCATTTAGTGTTTACTTAATGTAACCCTTCAGAATCACAGGTAATCCAGAGAACCGCTTCTGTAAATGGTGGAAAAAAACCCAAAGCACCGAAGGCAGGAACTATGAAATATCGATGATGACAACAGTGCACTAATCTCCACTTTTGCTCTGGGGTGGTTTTGGTGTCAGCATAGTAAAACAACAAAATAAAAAGGTAATAGGAATTTATCAGCATAAAAACATGGGTGGGGCACGGCACCTTCTGCAAACTGGAGAAATTAAGTACTTGTCACACATGTGCCAGTCCTTGACAGGCAATTTTACAGTTCAGTTTGCTCTCTGTAATCACTCTGCTGTTGTTCTCAGACTCACAGCTCCAGCTCCCCTGTCTCCATGAGTGATCTCTATGAAAAGAAGTAAAACACCCCGACATATTGTACTGGAAAATGGAAGAAAATTACACCGAATTTTTCTGTTTGTTTCCTCTAATGTTCGACATACTGACAAGTCGGATCTGACCGAGGAGGAATCGTAACGTCAACCTCTGCCTCCCCTCTGCTTCGAAAGCTGCTGACGGTGAAATACACCCACCGAATATACCTTTTTACAGCTTTCACTAGTTTTCTGGCACAAGAGGAGCTCATTTGTGCCCCAGTTTTGTTAAAAAAGCAGTCAAATGTTCCAGAATAATCTTTGCTGAAATTCAGATAGAATATGTGTGTGTAATGGTGGCTGCATTCTTGTAAAGAGTCCTCACACAGCCAAAGCACACTGTCAGTGAACCGCCGTCATTTTCTTGGGGTACACAGAATAACTTTCTGACAGATCTTTCTATGTTTAAACAGTTGCTGCAAGGTATCTGATCTGCAAGATGTTCTCCAGGCTGCTATACACAGAAGGCCAAAGACATGAAGGACACAGGTGGACACCTCCCCACTGCAAGGGCTCTTCTCTGGAAGGGGCCTGTGGTACAAGTCTGCTGAAATGCTACCGTTCTCACAGTACGCAGTGTGTGATCATTCAACATGTCAGCACAGCACACACAGCTAACAAAGAGAGGACCATGCCACCATGAGAACCGGTCTTCAAACTAAATTTTTACAGCCATCCTCTGCATGAACATTGCGCTCATCACAATATTGACCTGATCCATAAACTAGCCAAATACGGACTTCTTCGCAGTTCCTGCCTGAAACACAATGTACTCGAGCAAATAAGTTGGCATAAACGGCCGTTAAAAATTAAAGACTAAACCTTTAGAAATATTTTTAAATACAGCTTACAATAACAATGTCTAGTATATTCTGGATATATGAGATATAAGGTTTTTCCTTGCACAAGAATTCAGAAAATGAAAAGTGTCTGAAATAGGCAAATGAAAAAATAATATTAAAAAATAGGCAGCATCTTTATTCAAGCAAGCATCCTTAAAAGGAAGAACAGGCTTCTGGATTAGCTGCAGAAAACACTATTAAGGGTTTATCCTCCTCCATGGCCTCATATCTAACTGCCAGCATTGAGATAAGGTCCTCCATTGTTCCCACACAATAAGACGCCAGCCTTTGCAGAAATAATCTTGGACTGTCCCCTAATTCTTTTCCAAGTAATGTTTAGACTGGTGTCCATTTATTATTTCCTTGTTTCCTTTGGCTTCTCCCTCCTGGGTCCCAGTGATGCTGTTTTCACATGATATGCTAAAAGTAGATGTTTCATTGTTTCTTCTCAATGCAATCTGATCACAGGGACAGTGCAAACGAGCAGTCTAGGTCCGTCTCCCTCCAATACAGTCCAGGTGTTGTTCACCTTATCACTGACGTGATACAACACTGCATGCCGGGAATCCATTCCACACATCACTCCAAAAACGCCAAATCATCATAAAACTACGCAATTTTTTTTTTCTAAACTATACACACTTTTCTAAAAGACATTTTCTTATGGATAGATTATTATTTATTGTTTTCTCTTATTTGTACTGAATGCCACTGCATCTCAGGGAAAACATCTCTTGCATTGTCAGCTCCAGAACTCCTTACAGTTCACATTATGAAAAAAGATGGCAAACATCTTGCCTGTCTGCCTTGTTGTTCCTTACTGCTCCAACAAGGTTCAGCAGCAGCAAGCCAACTGGTCAACCATTAAGAAAAATGGTCATTTATATATGCAGTGAGTCTAGCAATTTTGGAGACATTCAAATCTTTGTGCAAGTCATGCACTTAAATAGAAGAGCTTAGCAAAAAATCTGGTGGCTCGATGAACAGAACATCAGGCTAAGATGCAGAAGTTTTCTGGTTTGAATCCCAGCCCAGACAGGTGTGTCCTTGAGCAAGACACTCAAATACTAGCTCATTGTAACATGTGAAATGTTGTGAGGTGCTTTGGATAAAAGCATCTGCTAAATGAATAAATGTAACAAAAGGCAATATATCTGTGTACTTCTTCAGGAGTATAATATTTACAGCTTCAATACCTTTAAATTGCAATATTTTAGATACTTAAAATTGTATAAAGTGTGACTTAGAATAAACAAAAGAGATTTATTATACACATTTCAATATTTTTATGTTTTGTGTTTTTATGTTATGTTAAAATTTTATGTTATGTAGCAACACAGGGAAGCTCACATTTGCCCAAAGAGGTCAGCTGCCTACTTAAAAGACTTATTTTTTCATCCACTATTAATAACAGACCATCTAGGAATAAACTGAAAATTCCAATTCTGTATTTTGTGTTTGAGTGCTTTATAGCATAGACTGAACTGGATCCATGGAGGCAGTGTGAACTGCTAAATGAAAAACCCAAGGTCAAAAACAAGAGCATAACCTTTGATTAATGCTCTGATCAAAAAAAAGGGGGGTTTAAATGAAAAACATCTATACTTTATTTTCTGAGCTGTGCCATGAGTTTTTTCCTTTTTTCAGCACAGAAAAGAGATCTTCCATTTAAAATGTCAGAAAAATGCGCTGTGACATCCGGCAATTGAGCTGTCTGGCCCCAAGGCAGTACTTGACACAAACTCAGAAAGCGCTGGTTTGTTTGAGCTGCGCTGCGGACGTGCGTTTCCTTCCTGATCAGCACTGACCTGCAAATTGCACAGATTAACACCTGCCCTTCCACCTTTCCTCCTACACAGGTCAACTTCCTCAAGAGTGACCCTTTACAAAGCTTTTTCTTTCCAATGCATTTGTTTAGCATAAGCTGATTTTTTTCCCCCTCAATGAAAGAAGCTCAGAAAGCTGGCCATCTGATACGTGACACATATTTACATTCACGTTGCTTGAGACCTCACAAGAGAAATCCATGGACTGCTCCTTTTTAAACCATACAGCAGCATGATCTTTCAGGGCCCTAAAGTTTGAGTCAATGCTGTGTACATAAACGCCCAAAGAGAGACAATGTTTATTCCCAGCATGAAACTGAGAAGCAGCATTCAGCTGGTTCCTAGCATGTTTTCTAGGATGAGCTTTAAAAAGCAGTAAAGATCATGTAGCAGACATGGATTCAAATCTAGTGAAGAGTCAATGGTGCTTCTTGGGGACAAGAGCTACAAGCAGGAGGTGAAGAAAAGTTTGGCTGGGAAGCAGAATGACTTTGGACCCCAAACTTTTTTTTTTTTTTTCTTCACGCTGTGGAGTTTATGGTTCCTCTCCTCTGTTGCTGTCTGGCTTTACTTTTGGCTTGAACCATACCTATGCACTGCCTACTATTCCAAGAACTGTAATGCACCTTGGGGAGCTCTGCAGAGAAAGGCACTATATACAAATAAACTGAACTAAATTAAATTGAATTTAGTTTTGGCAGTTAACAACTTGGGTTGTCAGTAGAATGATTCACATTTTAGGTTTTGTTGTAGATGTTTACATTGTAGGCAATCTGTATCTATTCCTACAGGTGGGGACAGGGCTGCATGGTGCTCTAATCAAACACAGCCAGCAGCCCCGAACCGTCCGTCATTCTGCTGGCAGCAGATCCGCGTCTCAATTCCCACACCACTAACGGTGGTTAATGCACTTGCTCACGTGCCACAACAGCCATTACCACAAAAAACAGGCACAAGAGCCCTGCAGGAGGGAGTATCAGCTTTCACCAAGCTACCTACCTGCAAGTAAATATTTACAGAAGCTTATCTTCCGCTCTTAAAATGATTTAGCCAATGTACCTTTTCAGTTTGAACTTTAGTAAAAAAAAAAAAAAAAGTGTGCACTGTGATCTTCAAGTTTTGTGACCCAACTTAAGGCACAAAACCGTTATTATGCGAGTATTTTACATGCACATTAATTTTCAAAACAGAACCGTCACCCCTTTGCATATTAGTATGTTGCCCATTGTGTTCACTAAGCAGCATTTCACAAACTCACAATTAAACATTCTGTGCAACCCTTCTCAAGACACAGCTGTAACCTCAAATGGATGGATCTGGCCCTTATTTAATTGGATTCTGCTAGCTTTATTCATTCTGTTTATTTTTCCTCCAATACTGTTTCACTGTAAATACAATCTGGGCCGGTGGTTCAATCTCTATACATCTGAGAAAGGCAGGCTGCTGAGTGGTGACTCATATGTCAGTCTATTATACACTTTGGGCCTGACTGTATTAAACAAATGGAGCTGCCTACAGTTGGAGGAGAGAACCAATGCATGGGGGCAGAGGTTATTGTCTAATTTAAATCTTGGCTCGCTTCCCAGAGCTGTACAAGACTCCAATTTGCGGCAGTGGTGGCGGGTGTTCCTGACAGGGGTCCTCCTCTGAGCATGCTCAGGCCCTTCTCCAGAAATGTGTCTGGAGTCCACTGATCAGCAAGTCGGCAGAGATTAACAAGTATGACTGGAGCAAATTAGCTTCAATTACGGAAACGCACGGCCGCGGATGCGTGCGCCGCTCATGGCGTCACGCTTGCCTTTTCTGCACGGCGGCTACACGCCGTCCTCAGCTGGGTAGAGGCTTCAAGCAGAAAAGTCCTTCTCCTCTCACCAGCCCATCCTCTGGAATGGTTTAATTTAGCGTTCGCAATCGACATGTCGAATAGCGGAATCAGCTGGCTGCCTATCGCTTGCTCACGCTGTGTTTTGTACTGTTTGTCGTGACAGACAGTGCTGATGTGCCTCGCTGTAGAGGAAGATCATGAAGGAAGTGGCGTTTCACAAGCAAAACCCTGAGCAGAAACAGGCAGATCATGGGCTGCGTGGCCTTCACAACCATCCTCTTGGTCTCACTGGGCTGAAAGGAGTCAAAAGGGAGACCAACTCCTCCTTTGGAGTCCATGCTGTATGAATGTAGCTCCCATTATGGTAAAGTACACAAAACGAGGCCACGTTAAGGCTCCACTCCTAATCTATGCAATGTGCGTACCTCTGAGATCCAAACCTTAACATTGTCCAACACTGTGAGACTGTTAACCCATTTGTGGGACACGTTGTATTGTTTGAGAATCAACCAACTCCTTTGAAAAAGAAAGAAGAAATTTTGTCATTGAAACTACTCAAGTCTTAAGTTGAGTCTATATCCTTGTCTAAAGTTCCCATGGTCAACAACGCCTACAGTAATCGCTCTTTTGTTTACAACAAAAGGCCTCAAAAAAAAAAAACTGACACATCATTTGCATTTTCTGTCCTGTGGCATTCCGATTTTTGCAGCCCATCTTGCCAATTACAGCACGCATTTGGAAAGAGTGCTTTCTGGGAAAGAGAAATGATGTTTTGCTGTCCTGATAAATGACAGGTCTCATTCTTTCTCGGCTAATGAGGTTCACGTTTCTTTGTGCATTAAGACGTATTTCATACTCGCTGATGGAGCTGCGTAATAGAGGGAGTCCAGCCCCAAACACGAAATCAAAAAGGCTGCGCAACATCAGAGCCGCGTACAAAATGGCAGGCGGAGTTATTGAGGGAATCCAGCCGTGTTTTAGGGGACGTTAAGAGAAAAGGATTAACAGTGAAAGCAAAGCTTCCATTACAGAGAGAGGAGGAAAGGCAAATGGCAAGTGAACTGTTACTGCAGAACCCTTTTACGTTAAGCACATGTCCTGCAAGAACAACATAGAGTCAGATGTTTTTCAGTAATGGATCCAGCAGTCATATTAGATTAGATAAACCTGTCTTGTGAGCAACTGTTCCAACAACAGTCCTGTAACTGGAAGAGCGACAGGAAAGCTGCATTATGTCTTTTTTAGCCAGCCTCAGTACATGTTCGATCAGCATAAAGGCTGGTAAAATGCCACTGCACACTCAGGATATGTGTATTAACTTTGTGCATGTATGTATGTATGTTCATTTGACTTTACAGTGCAGGTTCCTGTGGGTTACTGTACACATCTGTGAATTCGTTTACTGCCCACACTGGTAAAAGCCTAAAATCATGTACAAGCCCACTGATTTGTTATTAATCTGTGCACTGTGATCTTCAAGAGCTCAACATGTTAACCCCCTGAGTACCATGTTTCTGCGGCCTTTAAACTCAGGACATCTTTTCTGTAGGAGCATCTGACATGCATGAACATTAACCACTAAAGGAGGTATTGCACTGAAGCCTCAGCCTCGGCATTTCGACCAGAGACAGTGAAAGGCCCACTTGAGAAGAGGAGACGAGGGCAGCGCTCACGCACACACACACACACACACACACACACACACACACACACACGCTGCCTCACTTCCCCGTTTGTTTTCATTAGGGCTCCGCTTGACCCGTTTTCTCACGCCCCTGTCAGGACACGCCGCTCCCGGGGTGGCGGAGCGCCTGGAGCGACGGCATCCTCGCATAGCGGTCCCGTGGCTGTCTGCAATGTGGCCTCGCTTAGAGCCCTCTAACTCCCTGCTCCCCGCATCGCCAGGCGCCCTCTTAACCAGGGTGGCCTCAAGCACGCCACGATAAGCAGCTGAGGGCCCAGAGTGCAGGCGTAAAGGGAGGTTAACCGGCACCGCTGCAAAACCGAGAGGGACGGAGCCGAGCTCCTGCCAGCTCAAATGGGCCCCGGAGACACTCGGATATACAGGCTGTACAAACGCTATTCATCTCGCCATTCATCCCTGCTAAAGACATTGACCCAATTAGCTCGCGCGGTATTGACTGCAAGCTCGAGTTTTATTCCCCCCTCTGAGAAATAACCGGCAATTCACACAGTCATTAGAACAACACACGGCAGCAACACCAAGGCCATTCAAATAATCAAGATGTCTTTAGCTACATTAATAATCTTCCTCTGTTTTTTCCAACCAAAGCCAGGAGACGCGCGTGTACAGTATGGTGCTATTTGTGCACCAGGATGTTTCCCATGTAAATCATTACAAAGAACATCGTATTAAAGGAAAACGTGTTTGTTTTATGTCTGCTTTGTAATGACTGATTTGCATGTGGCACAGACAAGAAGGATGACTGAATGTTAAAAAAAGAAAACAGGCTAAAAAAGGTCAATCAACTGCTTCATTTTATTCATGTTCAGTTTGTATATTTTTCTAACTTCTGATCTGAGTTTTATCATTTTAATTCGTGTTAATTGCTCTCACATCCCTTGAGTATAAGTCAGTGCAGGGCTCATTGTAAACCGTAAACAGCCCACATCTGGTTAGAGTTCACGTCTGTAACCTTTGCGCTCCTTCCTTGCTCTTGGTGTAACATCACAGAAACACACTGCTGCTCATTAAACGGCTTTTGCCTGCTATTGCTCACTTACATTCAATAAGAGAGCAGTATTTTACCACCATTATTAAATATTGCAGTTAACAAACAGCAGATGTCATGTAGGGGGTAGTTATGAAAAAAGGATCTCCGTAATATTAGAGGTGTGTCAAAGCTAAGCAGAGATATTGGCCTAGTGGTCTACTCTACGACCTCTTTCTCCATGTTCCCTGTGGTCAGTCTTACGGTGACATCATGCAGTTAGCAGTTATATATATATATATATATATAACTGCTAACTGCATATATATATA
>JABJVR010000007.1:4864179-4906832 GCA_025773905.1 Chitala chitala | reverse complement strand
TATATACATACATACAAACTCTGAAAGTGTGTGTGTGCCCACACACTGAAGGGATTCACTGCAGGCACCAGAGATAAGCATTAGACAACATAATACTGTTATTACTTTTAAAACCACGGTCCATTTCAAAGCATCCTTGTGTTCTAGCACTCAGATACCTCTCGGATATATGACAAACATCACTCCGGAGTTCATTGTTATTCATACTTTGCTCATCTATGCCTAAAACAAGCTCCTTCTGGATTTTAATTAAGCGCTAAGGTAACTCTCGAGGGATGCGCCTCAGTTTAGAGAAACACTTTGATTTATGTTTTCTTTGTTATTCTTGCTTGCGGCTTGCCAGTTGGATGGCACCTTTCATGAAGAACGTGTAGATAGTGCAATTACGCCGTTTGTTAATTAGTTCCTGTTAAAAATATGTTTCGCTGAAAATGTAAAAACCCATCTCAGCAGGATAAAAACGAGAAGATTTCCCATTATTTCCAGTCTCCGCCTACTTGCAATTAAAGGGAAAATAATTTGCCTGCTATAAACCTTGATCACCATGTGGCTTTGATACTGGATGAAATGACATTTCAACAACAGCAGCAATCATAAATACCCATTTAGTTTTAAAGCATTAATTAGCACAAAACCGCATGGTTATCCAAATGGAATCTGCCACTGCGAGAAAGCACTTGTAAATTAATCTGACTGTCTTGCCTCCCGACCAGACTTTTAACCCTATGTAGTATTAACGTTGCCCTGTGCACCGAAGGGCCGTTTACCTCCTCGTACTTTTGTGGGCAAACAAAAAAGTACTTTTCTGAATGCAGAAACGGATGAAGAAGTAGTGTGTCTGTAAGGGAGCATACACAGGTAGGCAACAAACAGACTTCGGGAGGGGCCGTGATCAAAAGAAAACCATACACCTTTAACATTTATAGTATGAAATAATGGAGGTCCTCAGCAGCGTGCAGATGTCGTGTTAGAACAGAATTTGTGCAAACGCACATCTGGTTAGAACAGTTGGCCTGTTTAAGTGGTACGTTGCAATAACATTATACTTGTCTTGCTTGTGTTGACACACTACATAGCATTGCATGTGAACATCAGTGTGCATATAGAACAAAACAGTGGTTAGCCACATCTATACATTCAGGTTATTTTAACTTCTTGTACTGATATGAAGTGACCAAAATCAAGTATACTGCATGTATGCAAGCCTTTAACAGCATACACGTTAGAGAAGATTAAACTTAATCAAATGGCATTATTCTCTTTATTTTTCATTTAACTGCAATATTTATCAGTTATTTATTCTAACACTTAATGTATTGCATCACTTCAAGCCAGCACTGACTGCAGGGCTCTGGCGAAGTAAATTGTGTGTATTAAACATTACAAAGGACAACGTGAGCAGGCACAAGAGATGGATATCAGCCTACGCCGGTTTACTGGACCACCATTTCAGACTAACAGTATTAATACAATACCATTCAAAGCTGAAAGCAAAAAGACGTGTGATTTCAACTGATGTCCACAGACTGTGAGGTTTAAGGGTTTGAGTGAAAGGATAAGCTGTGACAAAGAGAAGTCTTTCCAGCCTTACAGAAAGGTCAAAGCCTTACAGTCTCAAGCACTTGACTGACAGTTTGGGGTTCATTGTTTTCCCTGGTTCTGGTGAAAGGTTTAAATCTAGGTTCCACCTTCGATCATTGTGCAAAATACAAGAGACCTTACAAAGCCTTACCCTTACAGCATGACCATTTCCACATTTACTGTTATGGAAGTTGTGCATCATTACTGATGACGATGTCTGTGCATACAAAACAGTTAAAAGTCCCAACAAGTAGCCCATCTGCATTTGTATATATATTTGTATTTACAAAAATGTATATTTGTATATGTGCAAACAACAAATAAGCTATACATAAAGAATAGTGTTTACCATATAGGTCTACATCCCTGTTGGGTGTAGATATTAATTTTGAAAATGCAACCTAAAAATCTTGTAGAGGTAAGACTGGAAACAGGCATACACACGCACCATGCTGCCCCTCACAGGACACCCAGAGCGGCTCGACTTCAGACAAAGGTGCGCAAATTACACAGCACGCTACGTTTTAAAATGGCGTGAAAGCACTTAACACGGCTGGATGCGGGGCAAGCCCGAAAATATCAGGGCTCTGCGGCGCGGTTACGAGCTAATGGGGTTTTCCTGAAAATTCTGGAGTGCTAAAGGGCCGAGGGAATGAGCCTTTTCTCCACTGCTGAAGGTCACCGCGGCCCCATTAGCCAGCCACAGGCCTTCATAAAGTCATGCAGCGTATCATTATTTTCACAGTGTTTCATTATAGAAGGTTAACCTCAGATAACTCCGAATGAACATTTTAATCAGCTGCCTGTAATCTTGCGGATACAATATAATCATTCTGTTTCTCCTCCTCTTTATCACAGTAAGGAGCGACGCCCTTTGCCTCATTAAAAAGGGCTCATTTTCAGGCTGCTGCAGGTGGTAGGCAAAGAATATAAAAAAAGAACATCCTGGATAAGATCCTAAAGTGAAGGTTCAGCAGTCGTAGTCTATATACTGAGAAACGGGATATCGAATTTGATAAAACTGCAATGGAATCAAAGGACTGCTTCATGAGTGTATAGCGGTGGAGATGCGGTATTCCCTTTCCATAGTTTAAGGGAAGTGTCATTAACACTGCCGTCATTCACTCTCCACACCAGGTATGTAGTCCAATTCCAGAGGTCCCTAACTCCTACTGCCTATCTGATCTTCTACTCTACCCTACATCATTACAGGATTAGAGCCACTTGCTGTTCACTCAAAATCAAAGCTGTAGCCAGTTGAATGAGACTTTTCTGGGACATGGATCTCACCTCAGTGCAGTGACAAGTTCTACTAAATGAATGACCATAACTCCCATGATATTGATAATGGAATTAGTAGCCAATTCTCAAAAAGAACTGGTTTAAAAGTTGAAGATTGAGTTGTATATCTAAGAACAGAAACAGAGAAATTCTCTAAAAGCAGTGATGTTCAGGAGGCAGGAACAGCAACGAAAAGTCAGGCAGCAGAGAGGCCGTGTGGAAGTCTTATGGTAGCGTTTGGACAATAGCCAGTGGAAAACTGTTCAAGGTGGAGGAGCCTAAGAAAGACTGAACTAAGCATTCATGGTCTCTGCATATAGAGGATCACCACAGGCACAGAACCTGAAGTCCAAATGAACATGCAACAGCTGTCCGTGCACTTCCAAGCCCTCACGTCAAGTCCGACGAGGTGCATATGTGCCATCTCTAGCTCTCATTAGATTTTACACAGTTCTCTGGATACATAATTCTGATATATGCAAATTCGTACTTAAAAAATTTCCGACATAAAATTTTGCATAAGCAAGTGCCTCTACAAAATATTCAAAATATACGCAAAGCCCAGGCGAATGCATGCACTGGCCAGTACACCTGGGAAAGGTGAGGGGCTGCCTGTTTCCATTGCCTATTTACCATCAAAATCATGTGAACTTGGTTTTGTCATATCAATCGAGACATCCCGATTTACACAAAAGCCAAGGTACGTACTGGGTTGTGGAATTAAATACATTTGTCAGGGACCATCTGTATACCGTCAGTTGCTTATGGCAGTACAAACCGAATTAAACTCATTTCAATTAAATATTTTACTTCAGGGGCTGTGCTTTTCTTTTTCATCATATAATTGCACTTCTCCCCCTCACTCACTCTCTGTCCACAAATACCTCTTACAGCTGTCTCATTGGTTTATTTTCAAAATATTTCATTGAGGTCACATCTGAGGCCAGATGGTGATTTACGGAGACACTCCTGTTTGAGTAGCTAGCAGCTACAAATCACTCTGTACAGTTTTTTGGTATAAAATTAACCTTCACAGAACAGCGGGGTGCAATTTTGTGTCCAATTGACCGTCATTTAGCAGTAGGTGCCTCTTTGAAGAGGGAGAGACAGGGCTGGTGGTGGACAAGTCGGTTAGCACCGGGGTCCTCTGTTTATCCTTTTACATTCACATCACTTTACTGACACATGAAAATAGCCACAGTTGTTTTAAAAATTTCTAAAATGCAGCGTTCAGTGTTTTACAAAAGAAAGGCAATATTCAGGTTTTCTTTTATTATAAAGATGCCACCAAGGACAAAATAATTTAAGATCCTGGCAGAAAAACAATCACTACATTATGTTTTTGGAAGTGGGCCTACAAAATAGCCACTTTCCAGTTGTTAGGCTAATGTGTATATAAAACAACCAGCAGTGCTATGCCAGGAACGAGAGACAGGATAGAGCTCCTGAGTATGAAACAGCATGCCACTGTTACTTCACACAACAAACATAAGGGTTTCCAATGACCGACTGCAACCACTGTGGGAGTCTGTCTGCTGAAATTCTTCAGCATTTGTTTCCAGCATATTTTACAAATGCATATAGGCTCTTGTGTGTACACTGAGACTATATGTAAGGATCCAACAGAAAAAAAATATTTTTATAAACAACTGAAGAGTTTAGACAATTTGTGGAATAATATGTTGGGATAATATGGAACAGTATCACAAACTCCACGGGCCAGTATTCCCCCAAAGTAATTATCAATGCATGTCATCTCTCAGTTGAACCAACAGTTTTTTTTTTCTTCTTCTAAGAGGTTTGTATTCCATTGTACAGCTCTTTTTCAAACCAGCACCCAGCATTCCTCTTTCCTGCGCTGGCTAAATGATTAATTGCCCAGGGTTGTACAGTCGGGCTCCATAAAGAAACAATCTAAATGTGCTGTCTGGTTTTAAAACAATTTGTCCTTGGTGGTGCACAGGCAGTGGCACAACTGCGACTGTGTTTTCCTTCAGCAGAAAAAAGAAGATAAAGAATGAACATAAAGTATCTCTTCAATGACATTCTGTGTTAAGATAAGCTTTTTGGATGAGTCAATAAAAAAAGCTAATAATAATAAAAAGGGCGAGAAACTAAACACCCTGAAAAGGTCAGCACTTTCACAAACAGCAGATGGAATGCTCATGGAACACCATAACTCTGTGTTATTACACTGTTCAGTCTTCACCACATAATTGGTATCTGAAATATTTTTCAGAAAATTGAGGTAGGAGAGAGCGATACAAAACGTCTACAAAATAGCATGTCTGCAACATATGGAAAGTGCACTTTGTGGGAAAACACTCACTCCTCACAGCTTTTCTTTCAGATTTCATTTGCGGTGTAATCAGAGGTGCTACGTTACAATTGGCTTTGAAGAGACTGTAGCTTGCGCTAAAATGTGCCTCCGCGCTGAAACTGCCGTTTTTGCTAATGCAACACCGTGTAGCTTCAAGCACTACAGATACGCATTGCTGTCTGAGGGGGACAAGTCCTTTATGTGGACTAAACTGCTAAAAAAAAATTGCTTATAAATTTCCTTTGCAAATCGCCGGAGCTCTTCTCGGCTACCTCTCAAAGGGTAAATCGTACTGCCGTGGTGCATATGCCAGGCGGCCACACTGGCATGGCCTCTTCCACTCGACGAACCTGCTGCTGTGGAGAATCAGAAGGCAGGGGGTGCTGGCCAGGCACCGTGCAGACTGAGGCGCTTCATCATGTGGGATCATGTGGGATGACGAGTTCGCCCCTTTCAGACAGCAGGAGTCACGGGGTGTTCTATTCAAATGCAAATAGGACTGTTTCACTTTACATGGACTGGCGTGGAAAGACAACCTGAACATAAACCTTGCCAAAAACAGAGTACGCAGCACAATTAGCATAATTAAATACCGCAGTGTGTCACACAAAAATCATTGCGGCATTGTGAAAGTCAGCAACACACATGATATGGTGTTCCTGAATGGCCTTTGTGTTCTCTCTGGGAGTTCAGACAGATTACCACCTCCCATTTTCTTAGAGACACTACTGGGGCTTTACAAATATTTGCACACCTGCTGCCTTTATCTGTTGTAAAACCAAACCTGGTGGTGAACTGCATTGTGGGACACATTGAGTGGTTACAGCCTTCTGGCCTGCAAGCTGCTCTATGAAAAATCTAAGCACTTAACAGGCTGATGTTTTGAATGTTTTCTTTTTTCTTCTCTCTTTAAATCCCTGTCTTTGTTGTGACAGTTCCATTTTCTGTCATTTTCCCAGCTCTGCAGTCCTTGAAAAACAAATTACTGTGTTGTTTTAACCTTTAAAAGGTCAGCCACTGTAGAGAAGTACTTTCAGTGCAAGTAGCTTAAAGGTAAGCAATAAGGTAACATTACCTAAGATACAGTAGAACTGGTTATGACAATGACTGTGCAGCACCTCAAAACAAATAACTGTGCTATTGAAAATAAAACGTAAGTAAAAACGTTTGTATTATTCATGTAAAATTTACAGCCGCAGCCACATTTCAATGGTGGGTTTTATGCCAAAACACAGGCTTACGTGGCACGAGGCCATAGAAAACAGTGCCCATGTGAAGGGTATTCATTTAGCTTTTTACTGCAGTAAATGTACTTCGTTACTCAGCACATTCCTAAAGCTGAAAATAGAAAAGGGCTGGAAAAGGGCTGTAATTTCCAATACCAGAATGTTATAATGTACTCAACGAAGATATAAAAGATACATTAACATAGTGAGCGTAACAACGTCTGGTTACTACCAAATTTAGCATGTTATAGTCCTCGTAATTAACAAGGCTCCTGTTTAGCCACATTTGGCAGTTCACTATTTTTGTCACGTTGACACTCTTTTTAAAAACTGCTTTGGGGAGATATCTGTCTTGCAGGCTGTTGGGAAACATCCAACACTGTGCTAGGTCAGTGAAATCAGCCAGAACACGTGAGGTACATCCTCTTGTGTATTCAGCCCCCCAACATCTTGTGTCCTTAAATAGGATAGGTGGGGGGCTGCTTTGTGTGACCTTCAGTGCGGGAGGGAGGTGACCAAGCCAAACACCATTCTCAAAATCTCAAGTAATGCGCACCGAAACAGGCTTAATAACGCTGAGGATGAAAACCTGACCTCGTTTTCTCAGAGTTGGCCTAAAACAGGGAGTAATCAAATGGCTTTTACGACACGAACTGCGACAGCGCCTGAGAGGTGCCCCAGAAACAGGCTAAACCATTCCGTGTGTACCGTTTATTATTTACAGTGTTTAACTCTCTGTTGTTCATCATTCAGAGATACCATTAGGTAGACGTCAGGAAAAACGAAACTACTTCATTGATCGTTAAAAAAAAATTTCCTGTGCTTTTAATGACTCGAGGGAACTTAGAGATAACAGAAAAAATATGTATTATAAATTATTTATATGGCTGAACCTAAAGGATTAATAAGTATATGCAAACCTGTGGGAAAAAATATGCAGTTGTGACAGCCAGAAAAGATACAGTAACTCAACTGATAAACTGGACATTGCAGTGCAAGACATCATGTTAAGGTCATATAGTGGGACCCAGTGCTCATCCAAACACATCTAACCTCTCAATTTAAACATGGCTAATTCTTGGTAAAACCAGTCTGTGGCATAGTAAATAGGGAAACCTCATCAACAGTACAGCAAAACAAAGACGCACAAATACCTAATCACAGCAAAAAGAAACCTGTCACAAAATGTTAATTCTGTGATTAAACATACAGGCCTCAGCATTTTAGACTCCACGGCACAGTCGAGCAGAAATGAGACCCCTTCTTCTAAACATGACAGCAATCACTTGTGCGAGTGACATATGGTACCAAACCAAACACAGATGCTATGCTGTGACTAATATTTGCACTGGGCCACAGACACACTGCTGCAGAACATGATAAAATCACTTTTTTGTACTCACACATCATCGCACTTCCTTTACAAGAGCATAAATTGTGGCAGATTTGAAAGTCTGCCTAATCATACATAATCACTTTAATTGTAAGTGTCATTAAAATTAATGATGTTTAAGAGGTCTAATAATTACAGTATAATAATTATAATTTCAGATATTCTAGATTGCAGACAGGAAATTAGCAATTAAGAAGCCATTCCAACTATAACTACAGATTGCCACTGGGGCACCAGTCCACCTAATAACGTGCATCAGTGCACTTAATAAAAAAATGTAGTTCGAACAAACCTTTTCTGGGTCACACTCTAGATGGGTTTTGGATAACTCCATGATAAAACTAATTAGGTAATAATATGTTTAACAGCAATCTTTGAATGCCTTGCGGTTATAGTTTCCTGTAATAATAATATATAGTGTTGTATGTTTTCTTTTTTTTAAATTGCAGAATGGAGAAAAAATGCAAAGAAAGCCCTGTCAGAAAACAAACAAACAGGCCTAAACGAAAAGCATTTGATCAGCTGCGGAACATAGTATGCTTTATCTACAAAAACAGTCGGCTGTTTTGTTTGAACTATTTGCATTAGGATTATTACACACCAAGGCCTCAAACAACATTTATTATTAAAATAAATAAATAACTAAATCTTTAAGTGAGCAGTTTTAGCGCACATAGCCCTTACTCTCTGGTACTTTGATGGAAGCCTGGTAGATGAAAAAAGAAAAAAAAAAATTAAAACCTAAAAAAATCTGGACAGTGGATGTGTCATGTATTTTCAGCCTAGGAAATGCAAGTCACACATGGTCAATAACCCTTCAGCAGTTTCTGACATTTTCAATATGTGATGAGATTAATACTTTAAATGGTAATGTTGCAAAACGCTGGCACGTGCACAGTCCAGTGCCAACATGGTGTCACCCTGCCAATTCAAACTAAAATCCACTTTAAAAGTACAGTGTGTGTGTGTGGGTGGACTCGCTCTCTGAGGTGAGGAGCATGACAGTATATGCAGTAGCTATGCTAAGTGAGTAATCCTTTCTTTTTCAGACATTCTTCACTCAGGTAATAAAACAGAATAGGCAAAAGGGTTTTTCATTCTGTTGGTTCCTGGAATTAGATCGCAAAGACAGCCCTTCCACAAACTGGTTCCACACTGGCTGAAAAGAAAAGAACTTTGAAAGCTTATGAAAGCTGGATTCTCTCTCGAGCATTGACAAACCCGCCATAATGCGCCCACACCGATGAACTAAATCAGCTTTCACGTCGTCAACTAAAATCTTCACACGAGGAGCTAAACAGCTGGTGAGTGGTGGGTCAGGGTGACATCTTTTACATTTTACACATACTGTCCCCCTCCTTAGCATTATCTGATCAAGCTCTTCAAACGTGGTTTCTTCATACTGACACAGCGATCACTTCTACAGAAGAAGGTCAGGGTTGGGCGTTACGCTGGCAGCTCCAGTGCCCCTGGGCTGGGGCACGATCATGTGCTCTGTCCAGACAATGCACTGCAAGGTCAGCTCATTTCAGAGAACCTACAGCATAGAAAATCTTTGTCATATGGGCAACCACAAGCACACCAAACAGAAGCCACGAAGCACTGGGTCAAAATGGACAGGATCTCTAGATTTTCCACAGCCCATGGGAAGCCTTCCTTAAAATGATGGGCAGGAAGGCATCAGTGACCCAATCACGTCAGAACTCATCCAGTGCGTGCTATAATACTGATTTACCTTTTTAGAAAACAGACTCGCTGTGTGGACTCTACTGCTGAAAGAGGGCTCTTCAACCCCCAGCACCCCACACAGTTAGATTCCTAGGCATTCATTCGTCTGTTTAGTTTGCTCTCTTACAAAGGCGGAGAGCACTCTGTCATGGCTTCCATAGCAACCATTATTAGTACAGGTGGAGAAGCTTCATAAAAGCTTCCTCTTACAGAAGCTGATAGGAGCCCAGAGGCAAGCAAGGGAACAGACACAAAAAGCTCATGAAAACAGTGCTCATATTACAGAGGCCACGCACAGGCAGTTTAAACAAACTGACCTTGATGTGAAGCATTTTGAATGATCACGATCCACATGCTGCCATAGGAACACAAAGTCCAGTCTGGTTAGCAGAATTCAGCCGGATTTAAAATTTAAACGCGGGAGAATGGGCTGGAGGAACAGGGGTTCGCACCATCTGGTGCCCAAACAATTCAAAGGTACCAGGAGGCTGTTCAGCGAGCGTCAAAAGCCCAACGTGAAATACATCAGGCATTCACTTTCTGCACCTATAAAACATGCATAAATGAAGGGGATTGGGTTACATAAATCAAGGCTTAAAAATAACCACGCCAGCGACTTCTGCTGGAAAGCCTGTTTCAAGTCATGTTGAGTGCCTTCAGAATGTGAGCAGTGCTTTGCAATTAAATATCAGCAGCTGTGCACACTTTGGGCATACACACTGTGTTTGCAGAGTTCCTTAACCTCTTCCCTGCTACAGGGCACAAGCAAAACTTCAAGATGGTGGGGGAAGGGGTGGGGGGCTTGTAATTTAGTATCTCTGGGACCTCTTTGTTTCCATTCTTCTGGGTTTCTTACAATGCCATAAAAAGCACTGAGATCCCTCAGCTCTATATGGGTGTTTAGTGTCACTTATGGTCTGTGCCATTTAGTAGATACCTATAAAAACAGCCAAACTGTGCTCTTTTCATCTTTATAAGTTCTGCTTCTTCTCTACACACCGGGACTTGAGGACTCGTGACAAAGCAGGCTATCAATTCGTCCGACAGAACTAATTTATGTTACAACACAGCGGGGTGGAGAGAGCGAGGCAGTACGACTTTTGCTTGGTGTAATTCGAAGGCATTTTGTCCTTACGTCAACACGATCTGCAGCAGCGGATATGCAGCGCTCAGAATTTCCAGTCAGGTTGTCAGGGAACGGAATCCGGAAGATCAATTCTGCATTTGAAATATTTGCATCGAACCAAGCTCGTGTCACCGGCAAAAACATTCTAAAGCTCTCAGAGAGAGTGAACCTCTGCAGCTCAAAGAACAATGTGACATCACTAATTAGCAGGACACTTAAATCATCAGTCTGCCTGACTGAAAAAATCTGCTAACACCACTCTAGGTGAAAGCCCTTGACTAAATACCATCTGGTGTTAATAGCTGCTACTACCACAGCTAATGAAACTATGCACATAAAACTAGTTATATGAGATGCACCATTAAACCAAAAGGCAGAACACAAAAACACAATCCACATTTCATTACAGACTTTGACAGTCACATAAAAAACACTACCATGCAAAAAATATATACTGTGGGCATTGATCTCTGTGTAAACCAACAAACCATTAAAGCTCCAGAAATGTGTTTATTGACATGTGTTTTAAATGTACCATTTCCAAAACACATTAGCAGCCGAAGAAATTTCAGATAATCAAGGTTTCAAAAAAGCGTGTTCAAGAGTGCTTAAACGTATGGTCAAAGAAATAAACACAGAGGTCTATGTTGTAGCGATTCCTTGCCCACGTTTATCGTCACGTATTTATTCTCCGTGACCCACACTGCCACAATCACTGCCATAAGAAATATAGTATACAACTTGGCATATCCCTTTCTCAACACATACCAGCCATGAGGTTAACAGGGCAGATGTGAACTGGTGTGAATGGGGTACAGCTGTGCCCACACTCTAAACATCATCTACAGTGCACCAAGCTGGACCATTAGCTTCTGAGTGATAGTGAAAGTGTTATTATAGCTGAGCACACCAGCAAGGGCTGGAAGGGTACATTAAGCCCACTTTCGTAGGCCTTTACACCCAGGCTTTTGCTTAACACATTTTTATTACAGGGCTTGATTCTCTTTGTGATTTGCAGAGGTTTGCATAAACACATCCCATGCTAGGAAGATGCAGCCCTGGTTTTTGTCTCCAAATATCTTAACATTCTTTATTAACTAAATGAGAATGAGGTAAAAATGTTATGTCGATCAACTGTGAAACATCCTATAAGATAAGGAAACTGACAAGAAAGTTTCCTTGGCATTCAGTAACAAGATTGTGCCAAGTAAAAACATGTAAAGCACTTGTCTTGCTAATTAATAAATTTATTTGGGTGACCTGGTCCATTTATGACTGTATTTGGGACTGATTAGGCCTGTCGTGTCCAATCCTAAATTCATCAGAGATGCAGCTTCCTAAAACCTGTCCATTTTGTTATGAATCACTCCCAGAGCTCATATGACAGCCCATAATAACAGTTTGCTCCACTGGTTGGACGTTGATTCAGAACTACACACTGTCAGAACAACACACACAATGTGAGATGAGCACTAGAACTATTTAAATATAACACGTTCTAAGACACACGAGCCAAAGGCATGTTAATTCCACTGCTCATGTGCCTTTCTTAATCTGCACCTCTAAAACGACGCAGACCAATCTCAGCATCTCTGTATTCACACTGTACTGTTGAAGCTTCTCCTTATAATGAACCATCGTCTTACATTGTCACATCACGCTGAATACAGCCTGTTCTGTAGCTGCTCACTGCCATGGGAAGCTAGCAGACATGAAGCACGTCACGTGTTCTCATGCACACATACAGAGGACAAGCATGTTGTGTTAGCAGCCTCTCAGCAAGAGACATCTACACCTCTCATGTCTATGAGCTGAAGCTGGCCAATAGGCAGCCTTTTTGTAAGCACACAACAGCCACTCATTCACCTGGATGTTGACAAAGAGCTGACTTGGACCGCAAGGCAATAAAACCGCAGCCAGGAAGGCCTGTAGATCACCTGTTTAGCATAGTGGTTTAAGTCCTGATGAGACAACATGTGTGTTTCTACCTGAGCCGTCACGCACAGTAAAACAAACCCTGATGTTACAGCCTCAGAGTCTCACCAGGCCTCTCAGAAATTACAGCCGACGCTCAAAGAAAATGTGCTTATCAGCACATTGAAAGAATAGAGCTGACTTAGGGAAATTGCCTTATTATGTCTACTCGTGTAATTCATAGAAAAATGCAACGTTTCTCTGAGCAACCATTCACTCAAGGGTCTAAATTCCATGAAATTACATACTTTTGATCTAAGTTAAAATTTTCATCACCACAGTGATGGAATCACACTATATCTCTGTGATGACGGGTTGTTACTTCACTCACCAATGCTAAAATGTCTCTGTCTGTGTGCATTAATACCAACATTTACAGCCTCAGGGCGCTGCACGGAAATTTAAAAATTATGTTTTCCACATCTCAGGCCACCTGTTGGTCTTTTTATTATGTCTGAATTACAAAGTTTTTGGGTTTTGAAAATGTATGTGCAAAAGACATATTTAATTTTAACATAATCAAAAGGCATTGGGTTTGAGGAACAAATTGAGCTGTTTCTGTTCATATCCATTCATTTAACTGCCAAATTAAAACTGACTAAATGTTGACCTTCAAATTCTTTCAGGTGTTTCAAAGACACCAGAACAACGATTTTAAACATTTCTAGAAACAGGAAAAGAAAAGTTGAACTAACACATTTAATACCACAATACAGCTGTCTGTTGACACCTGGACAAAACCGGGGTCAAGAAAAGATCAGAAACACTCAAGAAGTAGCACGGAGGCAAAACAGTAGTTTTAAAATCATGATTTTTCCACCCCCTGCCCCCATCTCCACCCCTTCAAAACACACGCATGCACAGCCACACAGAGAGAAAGACCTCCAATCAGTCATTGTCTTGTTATCTGAGCAGCTCACCACTGACAGCTCTTTGTTCAAGAACCCCCCCCCCCACCCGAAAAAAGAACTGCAGACCACTAACTTTTTAGGGAAGCCTAAATACAGTTTTAACACGCGGATTTTCATTTTAAACTCACTAGTAATACGGTTCGTTACATTTCCTGATCGTGGCTTCGGTGATAAACAGTAACAACATCTATCAGTTGTATTGCCGAAAGCATTTAGATTGGCGCAACAATGCGGAAATAGTGAGTGAAAGTCATATGCATATAAAGAACGTTATATAATCAAAACAACTATTATATACAGTATTAACACACACACACACACACACACGATAATACAGAGTGACGTTTAGCCTAAAAGAAAGGAGCGGTAAATACAACGTACAAGTACCGGCAGAACTTAAATATCCATCTTGCTGTTTGGCAATAACTTCTTGCTGAACAACACTTAGAAAAACAGTAATCACGATACTGCCGCAACATTATCATTAACACGCCAGCGGAAAACCTGCAAATTACCAACAGCAAGCAAACTTCAGATGACTGCAAAACAGAGAAAACCGTGGGAAACAAAAAATGCGCCACGATATTAAAACGCCTTACCTTGTTATAGGTGTAGTAACCCAAGCAGTGGGAAAGATTCAGGTTGGATGGGTCTCCGGGAATAGGGTTCCCACCAGCAGTCGGATAAAATCGTACATCCATGATGTTCGGGAAGAGAACTTCACTTTCGGAAAGATTTTGGTTGTTTCTCGTTTTTGTCTTGACCGCTTTACAATCCACGCGTAATCAATTAGTGGGAAGTATCGGCGCTTTTTGTCGGGACGGTGCAGAAGAGAGAGTCGCTAAACCGTGGGAACGGGTTACCGTGCGCTCATAATCCTCTTACAGCGGCTGCTGATGTCCGGCTACAGGCATGAACCCAACACACACACATGCACACACACACACAAACACTAGGCAGTGCTCAGGGTTTTCTTCGATAACTCTTATCTGTGTGCAAAGCCACCGTGCTTGCCAGTGCACTGGCGCTACTTACAAAGAAGCCACCACTCCGACAGACTTTCCACAGTCTCCCAAAGTTGCAGGTAAAACGGCAAGGACAAAAAATAAAAATATATAAGTATACGTATTAAAAGTACAAGCTTATAAATCAGATCACGGTTCGTTACCACTCAGAAGTCCTCCACTGATCGCCTTCACTGTTTCCTCGTTTCTTCTTCTCCGTAAAGTTTGTTGCTGCTTTGGGTGTAAATCAATATTGTTTAATGACACGGATTTTTTTATTACTATTATTATATTCGCAAATGTCTATTCTCACTTGCGTCTACAATGGTGGAATGGTGAAGGATTTCCCCCCCATCTCATAAAAAGCACCAGAGTACACGTCTCTCGGCCGCGTTTACAGGACGCAATGTTTTAAATGCCCGAGCTCCGCTCCGCTGCTGGCTCTGCTCCGCCACCAAATGAATAAGGTATGAATAACGGGACCCCTCCCTGTCCGTGCTCTGCCACGAATAACGGGACCCCTCCCTGTCCGCGCTCCGCCGCTTCCCATCCAGTGAGAAGCAACTGCACACAAATGCGGAGCATCTCAAACGTCCGCAATTAGTGCTTTTTAAAGCGTCTCAACGGGCTGCAACTTAATAACTTAATTCGTTTTTCCGTTCCACTTTGGTGTTCAGCAGCTGTACGGGAGCTATAGTGTTATTCATATAGTGTTATTCATATAGTGTTATTTATATAGTATTATTTAAAATCTTGGTGTTTCTTGTACCCATAACATTAACAGTTGTTATTACAGGATCAGCGTCCAGTATAATGCAGATGCGTAATTCGCTTTTAAAATCCGTTCGTTGGTGTGTGTTAAATTTGACACGGGTTATTTTTTTGTATTTTGTCAGAATAATAATAGCTTTGGTAATAACAATGATTATTTGTTTATAATGTCGTTGGTCAGTCAATTTTGCACTTGGTTTTTTTAGTGGTTTAATAAAATGTCCCAATGTATTCAGTTTCGCAAGTTTGTTGCTCCGTTTAAGAAACACTTTAAAACATAATTCGGCACCAATTACCCAAAGTAGAGCTTGACAGAAAGGTTAATTTTAGCTCAATTTTCTTATGTAATTAAAGATGGTATTAAAGATCATCGCAGAAAATATTGCTTTGAAACTTTAAGGACGTTTCAGTAGTGTGTCAAAACATTTTGGAGACACTTTAAAATGAAAAGCATGTTGTTCATTGTAAGGAAAAAAAAATGGACAGACTGAGAGACAATGAAAGAGAAGGACCGTTGACCTATATGGAAATGCTTTCTTAAAAGAATAAATGGTCTGCTATTTGATTTTATGTTGCTTCTGACCAGAGAAACTTTGAAGTGATTTTTTTACATATCAAAGTACTAAAGCAAGAACTGTTGTAAAAACACCACTTGCCAAATTGTAGGTGGATTTTTCAAAGAAGGATGTTTGTTTTTTTTAAATATGTATTTATATTTGATAATGTGTATTGGGGTGCTGGAAATTTACCAGAGCATTATTATTATTATTATTATTATTATTATTATTATACATACTGTGGACAATAAATAAATAAAATGAACTCTAATTAAATTAATCAGGTGATTATAATGCAATATATAAATATAATAACTATGGGGTAGGGACAAAAGCAACTACTGTCTGAGAAACCAAAAAGCATTAGGTGTACCTTCTAGTAACCATGACTTTAGAAGTAATCCTATATTGTTGAGATAAAGTAACTAGCTATGTATGTGGATAAAAACTACAACTAACTGAATGCAATTTCAGCCGAGCGCTGTATGTTATAGGTGATATGGTGGTTCAACAGAGAACAGTGCTCATATTGCAAGTCCAGGACTACAGGTTCAAGTCAAGCCATCAGAACTACAAGTTTGTTCTGGATCTCCAGCACAGCTCAAAGACAAAACCATTCCGATGAACTGGGCACTATAATTGGCATCTACTATATATATATATTTCTATGCATTTGTGTGATTCGCTCCTGTCTCAGTCAAGATAACTTGAAACGGTCAGATGTGTATCAATGTGGATCAATGCGGTTACCATAAAGATGGAACATGAAGGAAATATGATGCTGTTATTATTGGTATGTGTTCTTGTTAAAGTGTAAATTATTTACTATTCTGCAGATATAAAAAATTGCCAATATTTATCTTCCAGTTTTATGTAAACATGTAATCTCAATACAATAAAATGTATGTTGAAGCAGTCGAAGGAGACTGAAGGCTGTATATATACAATTGAAGGAAAACTGTGATTCTCCAGAAGTTCTATTGTTGAAAAATCCCCATTTTTTCATATGCAATAAATGTGAACAATGTACATTTGGCACCGTGTCTTCTGAGATATATAATTACAAGCCAATGTTTACTATATGAGTCTAAAACCCCTATTCCTAAAGTTGGTACATTTTGTCAAATGTAAATAAAAACAAAATGCAATAATTTACAAATCCTTCTTGAAACATAATCAATATAATATTCCACAGAGACAACATATTTAAAGTCGAAACTGATCAACTGTAGTGCATTTTTTAAATAAATTATTATGAATTTGATGCCTGTAGCACATTTTTAAAAATTCAGTTTTTCTATTTTTATGAGTGTGCACGTTTTTGGACATTTGCATCTTGTCACCCTTCATAAAAAAAATTCTAGTTTTTTTATTATTCGATTGAGCCCATTTAAAGGACTTTTAAGTGGTAATGTTCATGCTTGCAGAAACAGAGAGGGAATTAAATTATTCTGTCGAGAAAGCAGTACAGAAAAGCTAGACGTTTTGCACTGAGAAACTGAGATGTTTTCATAACTACAAAATGATAATATAACATTACAATTTACGTACAAATTTCAAAGCACTCTGTGTGTACAAATATTTAAATTAAATTTTACCTACAAATACACCATACTCTGAATTCTTGGTGATTAATGTATTTGTCATTATGTTTGTAGACTTATTTATTAGCGTTATTTTACATAGAGCACACTTGACCAACTTGTGTTCCTTGCAGTTTATTCTGGTAGCAATCCCATATTCACATGTATCATCCCTGGAAAGTTTCAAACCAATTGCAGTGACCAGGGCAATCAATTCTAGGCAGTATTATAATACTGTGTTATTGCATGACTGGGTAGGTGGGTGTTTAGATCAGACATTGCGGTAATCTGCTTGTTTTGGCACCGTAATGTTTGGTTATCAAGAACACAGGTGAGCTGAAAGCACTGCTTCCAGCAGGTGTACATACTCAGGTGGGCAGCTGCTGTAAATGGCTCATTACCCTGGCTGAATAGAAAAACTGTAAATATAGTAATAATAGACTCCACCCCCAAAGAAAATTTGATATTTCCTATCTTGGGGCCATTGCATCTTTATACCTTTTATTCATTCATTCATTGTCTTAACCGCTTAGTCCTGGTGAGGGTCACAGGGAAGCCTGGAGCCCATCCCAGAACACAGGACACCTAGGGCGGAGTGCCAACCTGCCACAGGGCACACACACAAACAAACAACAGACAATTTGGACACGCCAGTCAACCTAACCTGTATGTTTTCGGACTGTGGGAGGAAACCGGAGCACCCGGAGAAAACCCACCATGCACAGGAAGAATGTGCAAGCTCCATGCACACAGACCCAAGGTGGAAATTGAACCTCAGGCCTGGAGGTACACAGCAACAGGGCTAACCACCATGCCACCATGCTGCTCTTTATACCTTTTAGCATACTTTTAATTCATTCTAACCTGTAATAACACCCATTACAAACTTGTGTTCCAGCAAGTTGGCTCCAATGGGGAAACAATTGCCACACCACAAAGTTCCTTAATTCCAAAACGTTTTGTGAGAAGTGGAGCTAGACTGCTGAGCTAATCAATCTTCAGTCATAGCAAACCCACGCAGACAGTTCACAACTGGACCATGTGCTGCATCACTGTTTATGAAGTCATTCTGAGCTCCAGCTACAACCGTGGAATGTGTCTGGGGCAGTTGTTTCACCACCTTAGACCATACATGATATGTTGATCCTGACATCGGTAGATGACAATTTTGGACTTGTTGTCAAAATTTTGACAAGCTTGTTGCGTCCTGTTACATTATACTTACATTATACATTAGCCTTATACTGTAATGTGTCCATTTTTTTCATGGGGGGGGGGGGGTTAATGATAAGAAGCTACTGCACATCTGAGTGTAGGACAACCCATCCTTTGATATAAGTCCCTGGGAGAAAGTTTTTGTGTTCTTGGAGTGCTGAGAGCCGTGACTGTGACGTTTGTTTTCATCAAATTCCCTTGAGGTCAAACTGAAAGCAGAGTAAAATGCGCACACATGCCGGTGTATCCTGTTTGCTGTGTTACACGACAACCATCGTTTTCTCTTCTAAGCACCATGAGTGCCTGCCTAATGTGTGTTGGACAATGGCTATCACTCTGAAATTGTGATGATACTAATCAATATTTGTCATTATGGAATTCTCCCCTGAGTGTATATGTGTTCATGCCTGACATAAATGCTTGCAGTTCCCACTGTTTACTAGATAACATCTTGCATCTTGAAATTCAAATTTTTCTGTTGCAGCTGAACATTGCAGCAAGGATTACAATGATATTTTCATTGTGTACTTATCCATCCAGTTAAGTTGTCATGACAATAAAAGCAAGCCAGAAACAAATTATATTGTTTTGGTTCATGTTAAATTAATTATTTTCAGAAAGGTGAGGGACACCCTGGATGGGGTGCCAACCCCTCACAGGGTTTTCATAAATGATGAAGTATAATTCTGGTTAATATAAACCACCACAGTAAAATTAAGTTACAGTATTTGTTTTTATAAGATATCTTGAAATGTACGTCTGTGCAAGTTTTTATAAATGGTTGCCCAAACGCGATAGACAGGTTAATGTCAGACGACTGAAAAATTGGGAATGCAATGTTTAAAGATTTCTGTACATTTAATTTTGAATCTAAGCATCTCAATTTCGGTCATGCAATTATAGCAACAATTCAATATATTGTATAAAAAATTGAGTCTTCGAATTTTAAGATTTAGTTTAGTAAATTTGTGACTTTCATTTCATACTGGCTTCTTTTCCTTTCCCTCCACACAGGTTAATGATTTCTTCGGAGTGCAATATATCATTCTATCTTGCAAGCAATATTTTGACCTTTTGCTGCAAAATGAAATAAAATTCCACCTGCTTTCATGGCAAAATGTGACAAGTAACTAGCATGTGTTTTGGTCACATGCCTACCCATTCCCTGAAATATATGCATATATATATATATATATATATATATATAAATATATATATAAGGATTTCAAGTCCTTATAGAATTAACACTCTGTGTGAACTCTGCGTTAGTAAGAGTAAGAATGACACACCACACCAGCTGAATGTAGGGTCTGGCTTATGGGTTATCACTCTACTTGCAGCACTTGTGGCTTCACTACTTTCCTATAGTAGAAGAAGAATTATTCATAGTCATTTAAATAAGTAATAATTGCCTGAAAAGGCTGTGCTTTGCAAAAGTGATAAATGTTTAGACTATGGAACAAACTGTGGAGACTTTCTGTTAAGCTCAACCAAGAGGAGAAGCCAGGAGAGGGAACTGGGCTTTTTCCATCTGAAGTTCACCCCACACAAACGAGCACATGTCAAGCACTTGAAGACAGGCTGCAGCCTGGAGGAATGGCTAAAGGACAAACACAGAAGGGTCAGCATGCTCATCTGTATGAACGTGTTATATTTAGTGCCCTCTAATCCTGTCTACCTTCTCAACAAAGTCCTCTGAACCTCTTCATCCAAAACAAACAAAATGTCACATCCCTCCTGCTGTTTGTCCACACCCAGGTCAACCCATAATTAGGAAGAGCTGGGATGAATCCAGGTATGTGTTGTTACCTGTGCCACTGTCCAACACTGAGAAACACAAGTTAACGTCACCCATGAAAACAGTATGGTGTCGGCAGGCCTACTCTCTGCTGCTCATTACTTTATAGAGTGTGGATTTAAGGAGATGGAACCAGGACTGAAGGGGTGTCACATTACACAGCAGAGGTGGGGGAACTGATGATGATTTGGGTGAAATAAAGCTTTGTTGTATCCATGTGACCCAAAAGGAGATCTGTACACTCTTGCAGTTCTGCCTGACTGGTGACTGATGAAAGGCAAAACCCACTTATGCTTGTCTTTGTTGTCTCTGCTGTGACTCAAATGTTGGAACTGAAACACCATCTGTAAAGGTTGAACATGTAATACATATATTCTTCACATACAATGCTGTTGACATTATATGTGTCCTTGAAGTGTGTGGTAGGTTTTAAACAAGTAACAAGTAAGTGACACTATTTATTTATTGTCATGTTTGTGAAGGAAAGGGTGTCAGTTCTGGTAACAGAACCTGATTCCGTCTTGTGAAATCACATTTCCTGTGTCAAAAAGCAATAAGTCCAGGACTGGTGAAAGCATTTATTTCACAGAACTCAAACTTAGTTTCACTGAATAGTGTCATAGACAAAATTCCACCAATTTTAAAGATGGCAAAGATAGGCCTAAATGATGTGATCCAAATAAGGAGATGATTAGTCTAAATGAGAAATCACTGGTGTGCGATGGTGTATTTAAAGAATATGAAATTTGATTATTCTCTATTGAAAGGTGTCTTTTGCAGCATTAGTAATTTTAACATATCGTTCTTACCAATTAGTTTGGGGCTTCATTGCCTCTCTCTGGAAAAGGATACCTCAATATCTCATTACACAGAGCAAAGAGATGACATTGATTGACACCCTGTGAAACTTCAGAAGTAATTATGTTACATAGTTCTGTATTTTTTATGAGTTCATATTTCACAGTGCTTTTCGATTATCTGTGCGTGAATAATTTTGAAGCACAATTCTGCTAAGTAAGCAGTAATGTCCTGGAAGTACAGCATCATTAAAAAGTTGCTGTGTTACATTTCAAAATGACGCTTTAAAGATTTTTTTTTATTCAAATGAAGCATTATTCAATTGCCTGTGCATTAGTAAATACAAGTAGAACGTCTTAAGTCAAATGCACAGTATGAGCTAATTTTACATTAAATTGAAACACAAGATCACAGCAACCTTAAAAACATAATTTATTCTTAAATGAGTAAAAATTTTAAAAGTTGTGAAGAACTTTAAAAGTAAACTAACCAAACCTTTGAATATGCTCAGTCACAAATAATAACCTGTTTAAAATGTTTTTCCTTTTTATACAGCAGAGTTCTGAGTTTAGAACAAATACATACTATATACTGTAATGAGGGTATTGTGGTCCAGACAGGGCAGCAGAGTGGCGTGGTGTTTAGCACTGTTGCCTTGCACCTCCTGGCTTGTGGTTGGATTCTCGCCTTGGCTCTGTGTGTGTGGAGTTTGCATGTTCTCCCTGTGTTTGGTAGGTTTTCTCTGGTTTCCTACCAAAGACATGCAGGTTAGGTTGATGTGTGTGTGTGTGTGTGTGTGTGTGTGTGTCCTGCAGTGGGTTGGTGTCCTGAGCACTGTGTGTTCTGAGATGGGCTCCAGGCTTCCCGTGAGCCTTAACAGGATGAAGCGGTATAGAAGATGACTGGCCCAGACAGTTATGGTACTGCCTCTGACCATGATGGTTGTTCATTTTAGTCCCATCTCTCTGCATTCAGTTTGCATATGCCTGTCCTGCACATCAGGGAAGTCAGCAGCACTAAATTGCCCTTAGTGTATATATGTGCCTGTCAGTGCTTTGGAACACGATGCCATCCTGTTCTGACTGTTACCTGCTTTGAACTCTGTGCTGGCTGTAATAGGCTTCAGGCCCTTAGTGTACCATTATGCATGTTTGTCAGTACCCTGCACTGGGATATCATCCTGTCCCATGTGTACCTTGCTTTGAGCTCTGTGTTAGCTGTAATAGGCTTCAGGCCCTTAGCAACTGTTGCCATTACAATAACTCGTAATGCCTCCCCATCCATAAAGACTTGTATAAACAGGCATGACTTACACAGGAATATTGAAGTGGAGAGGACAATGGCAGTAATATTTAAAAACAAGGTTTCTGTATGAGGTTGCTTTTATGCAAACGGATGTGTATGTCCTTGTCTTTTTGCTATCGATAGCAGGGATGCCTTTACTGAAAAGCCAGAATTTTCATAAAGCCTCCTTTACTAATCTGATTTTTTATATTATGCACATGTCCAAAGATACCAGACAGGATAAAGAACAGTCAGTACACATTCCTGACTGATTGCATTCAGTAAACAGCAGGTATCCAATAGGTCTGAAGGTTGACTTACACAACAGTCTGTGAAGGCCCTCTGCTTAGCTTGAACTTTCCTTTTTTGATCTGAAAAAAAAAATAAAAAATTTTTTTGGTCAAATGGGGCCAATTCTGATGGTATGCATTTTTGTCCATAGGATTAAAGTTCAGAAGATCAGGTATGAGAAAGGCTTGTCATCGCTGTCCTGTAATGTGGGGCTTCCCACACTGACCGACATTGCTAACATCAGGGCATGGGAGGTGAACATGACAGGCTACAAGTTTGCTGGTTTGTGAAACAGAGATGCTAAGGTGGAGCGTGTAACTGAGGCAAACGTGGGTATCCACCCCGAGCAAGCGCTGCTGAAGTAGGTGTCGTACGCTGCCTGGAAGAGGGTTTACAAGCACAGTGAAAGGAATGATCAAATATCACTAAGGAAAGGAGAACTAGAGAGAAAACGCTGTTCCCTACAGCTGAGACTGACCAAGGATGGGATCTCAGAGGCATGACCAGCTTTCCCCTGGTGATATGCTGAAGTTATGAGGACTTTGGGAAAAACACAGACTGTGCTGGGGTCAGTAAAACTGCCATAGTTCTTAATTATAAGTAACGGTATATTGTTCATACTAAATGTGCCATTTAGGGGAACGTAAAACAGGTAATATTATAAATGTAAAGATTATTTTGTGAAATTATAATATATAAATGCTATATAATTTATACTATTATGTAAATATTATGTGTCATTGTTCAGTAATAATGATGTGGGGAAAAAAAACTAAGTCTACGCATTGCAGATGTTATGGGTATATGAGACATTAGTGTGATAACCCCAGCAAATTCCTTTGTGTTCCATCCTGTGTTCTGACTCGGTTCTGACAGCTCTGACTCGTCACAAAGGAACTGAAAATGCAGAAACTCTATTACAGTTGACAATATCCCTCAGTGAAAATTACCTTGCGTCCTTTCAAACCCCCACTCCCACACACACACACACACACACATACACACACACCTTCCCATTTTTGAGTGCTGTGCAAGCTGACAGATTATTCCACCCAGTTAATATATAAACAGTAATAAAAGTTGATGGTTCAAACCAGTTTTAATGATGAAAAACCTCGACAGCTGTCACTATTCAGAGCACTGTAGAGAACATTGCCTAATTAAATTGACATCAGTTATTCACTTAAGTGCTTGAATTGTTTTTAAAAAAATGAAAACGTTTTTAAGTTTAGGTGGCATTCAAGGTCGGTATGAAAGGTCAGTAAAAATCCAAACAGTAACAGCAACACGTCTGAAATGCAGACACTGATGAAATAAACACGGCTCCTTCATAAGGTGATTTCTGATATCCACCACACAACTGCTTTTATGCATTCTGTGAGCACTGCATAATACTGTACCCAGCAGCAGAATATGTTAAAGTCCACTAATGTAGCTGTCAACAAAACGATGTTTTTCATCCGTCGCTTTATTGCTGTTACTTGAGCGGGTTTTGGGTTTGGTCTCTGAGGTCACGGCAGGGTCAGAAAGTAAAGCATGAACTGGGAGCCCAATCTTCACACTGAATTTCCTTCACAAGGTTCTCCCGCCTCTGAATGTCCACTAATGACCATATGAAAACATTTATATTCACAGCTTCAAATGCAGTTATTTTTTATTATTTTCATTTTGTATGGCCACTATACAATAATCTTTACTTGATAGATTTTGATGTTTTGCAGCAGAAGCTCATAAATATGTAATACAAATAACTGCTGCTGAGTGCTCAGAGAACATCACACATTTTTAGATGTGAAATGGTTGTTGTCAATGTGCTGATTGGTCGAACACTCAGAGGACACGTCCTGTTGGCTTGCATAATCTGCCAGCATTTTCTTTATAACAAAGTCAGAAAAATTTGTGGCTAGATTTAGTCAGCAGCAATGGATCAATCTGAAGGACCACCTATTCAAATTTGAGTTTTTTTAGTGAAAACATAATTGCTTTTTCACACAATTTGTGACATCACCCTGAAGGAAAAAAAAATAAATAAATAAATAAATAAATAATAATAACAATAATGGAAAAGAGGAGGAGGAAGTGGTTCCCTACTGATACATTTGACCGAAGAATGTGAACAGAATACTGTGGTTTTTCACATGAATACTATAAATGCTTCAGCAGAATGGGAACAGCAAAACAAATATGACCATATAAATGCACCATTATGGATAGAAGAACAAACCTTCTGAGTGAACCGCTACCCTAATCAGTGGTGCAGGTTTCATTTCTTCTTTGGGGGACCACACTGTTTATGGCATTCATTCTATTGCATGATTAAAGTACGCAGGATGTATGATGATTGGGGAGGACAATTGCTCCTCTCTAAATCCCGGAGAGGGGGACATTCCCCAGCTTCCCCAAACCTGTACCTATCAACCTAACTGCATGAAATCTGAGGATCATGGTTGGCATACATCTGATGATGTAAGAGTAACCCTGTAATGAGTGTGTAATAAAGGACTTCCCACAACAGAACCACATTGTGCTGTGTTTTTGACATGCAGTTAGCACGGCTTTCACCGTGGACTGCATTATCTGTCAGAACACACCATTATCTCTTCTAGCACCAAAGTGCAAATAGAATATGGAGCACAAGGTGTGAGAAATACACTTACCAATAACAATTAAAAATTTACACAAGCATAGGTAACTTGGGAGACAGAAGGGTGTCTGCACTATAGAAATGGCAGCGGGCACATAACAGTGTAAATGCTCATGTAACTGACACCAGAGAGAACAACTTAGACAAAGAGCTTAGACAAATGGTCTGTGTTTGGTGTTAATTTGCTTCATGGCCACACCACTCTGTTTGACAGGTAACAGTGCTGCCCCTGAGCTGCAGGGCTGTGAGTGTGCATCCTGTTCGACCTTACTGTGTGTGGCATGCGCGAGCTCCCACGCATTCCTGTGCAGGTATTCTCGCATGCTGTTTAAGAAACCTGCTCCTTCCAAAGTCCCTCGTAATGGAATGAGTACATTCCCATTGGAATACAACATTTGCACAATTCAAGGCTTTATATTCCAAAAAATGTGATACAGGTCTAACTCTCAATCTATTTCAAAGAGTGCTTGTTGCAATTTGTGTCCGTCTGAATGTTTCCTGAGGGGTTAATGTTAATATTTTGGCACATTTTTTCATACTGGCATAACAAACAGAGTGAGTAAATGGGTGTGGTATTTAACGCCATGAATAGGGCTCTGGACTGCAGCCAGGTTAGGTAATGGAAAATCCAAATGACTACTGGATTGGAGCCAGAACCCAGATGGAAATGATCTGCACAGCCGTCAGTCACAGTTACACCAGACCTGATACCACCCCAGTACGATCAGCTCACTTACTCAATGGATTTCATTCCTGGCTGCAGAGCTGCTCACTATAATTCTATTTTTTTGTGTCTCCTTAAACTAAGAATGCTTTGCACTGCACCAGATACCGAATTCTTGGTTCTTCCAAACAGTACCAAAGTCAATGGCACTTCCTGCACTTCTTCATTTTTCAGTTCAAGTCAATTCAAGTCAATTCAATTTAACTGAACTCAATTTATTTTTATATAGCGCCTTTTACATCAATGTGCCTCAAAGTGCTTTACAGAAAAAATTGCAGATGTTACAGAATAAGCAGTATGAATAAATACAAATGAAGCCAGACAGCAGTGGAGGAGAGAAACCAAAATTCCAGTGTGGAGAAAAAAACCTCTGGGGGCCCAAGGTTGACTGGTTGCCCTGCCCCTCCTGGGCATGCTAACAATACAGAATAAACTGGTACTTATTGAGACTATGAATGTAACAAGCACTATGGTGTAAATAACACAATATAGTCCTCCTTCGTTCCAGGTGTTGAAGTAACTTTCAATATGCTTGTCGTGTCCCTCTGGTGAAACTTCATCCAAGGGTGTACACCAGGACTCAGCAGCTCTAACAAGGCATCCCGCTCAGACAGTGCTCAGGCAGGTAACGGGTACACACATGCACAAAGCAACCATAATGAAACTGGCATTAAGTGATATGGTCAGTGACTGGCGCTGTGTTGCATATAAAAATGATATGAGAAATAGGCATATCAGTCAAATGTAATAATATCAATATCATAATACATGTTGATATTAAGTAATAACTATAATATGTTCTGCTGTTTTCACAAATATTTTTTGATTTATTTTTATGCCATGAAGATCTCAGCAAACCTCCTCTCCTGACTAGATCACAGCTGAAGCCTGGGTCTTTTATATAACAATATAACAAAGAACAACATAGAAAAATAATAATAATTTTGAATCTGTGGACACATATTATCTATTTTTTAAAACTTCATTTTTGTTGTATTCTGAATTTGTATTCTGAATTTTTCAGTGTAGTGGTTGCATTTCATGCTCATTTGCATAACCAATTAGCAAAGAACACGTTTGCAAGTCCCACCCAGATAAGTACCCAAGTACCAAACGAGTACCATGAGTGGTTTTGTACTTCAGTACCGGTACTGGGAGTCAGTGATAAAACAGAAGTACCTTTTTTTTAACCAAATCTTCAGTATTTGGTGCACTGAAAAAGGAGCCTAATTCTCTTTTTTTTATCATATCTGCACACATAGCAAGAATACAGTAAGTGTGCAGGCCTCCCTGGACACTCCAACCATGCTGTCCATCCTCTTTGCACAGTATCACCTGGACAGTCCTGGGAAGCACCAGGACAGACGTGAGCAGGCAGAGTTCTCCAGAGCAGCGGTCACAACACTCAGCTGCAAACACACCTCAGAGCTGTGAATTCATATTAAATCCAGATTTTACTTAAAGATCTGTGTTACGGCTTCAGGTAGCATTATTCCAGTTTTTTTTTTTTTTTTTTTTAACTGTGCTGGAAGGAAAGTTGTACAGTGACAGTTTCATTTCATTCATATGTAAATAAATCCGCGAATACATAAGTCGATACATATTAACATAGAATGTTTAGGGATTTATGCAGTTAAATAAGTAGATTAAATTAAAACATGAACAAATTAAATAGCAAGCTTGTATAATACACCTGAGAAGAAATTTTATAAACAGAGAAATCTTGGCATGATGGGCGAGTGTAAGAATTTCAGTGACTTTGATAAGGGCCAAAGTTGTGATGGCTCGACTGGGTCAGAACTCTGAAACTGCAGCTCTTGTGGGATGTTCCCAGTGTGCAGTGGTCAGAACCCACCAAAATTGGCCCAAGGAAGGAAAACAGGTGAACTGGCAACAGGGTCATGAGCAGCCAAGGCTCACCAATGCACATGTGGAGTGAAGGCTGGCCCGTGTAGTTCAAGCTAATAGAAGAGCTACTGTAGCTCAGATTACTGAAAAAGGTGTCAGAGTACACAGTGTATCGCAGTTTATTGTGTATGGGGCTGCACACCCACAGACTGGTCAGGGTGCCCATGCTGACCTGTATCCACAACCAAAAGTGCCTACAATGGGCAGGTGAGCATCAGAACTGGCCCACAGTGCAATGGAAGAAGGTGGTCTGGTCTGACGAATCACATTTTCTTTAACATCATGTGGATGGCTGGGTGCTTCTGCATTGCTTACCTGGGGCAGAGGTGGCACCACGTTGCACTATGGGAACAAAGCAAGCCGATGGAGGCAGTGTGATGCTTTGGACAATGTTCTGCTGGGAAACCTTGGGTCCTTCCATTCATGTGGACGTTACTTTGACATGTACCACCTACCTAACATTGTTGCTGACCAAGTACACCCCTTCATGGAAACGGTATTCCCTGATGGCAATGGTCACTTTCAGCAGGACAATGCGCCCTGCCACACTGCAAAAACAATTCAAAAACAGTTTGGGGAACACAACAATATGTTCGATGTGTTGATTTAGCCTTCAAATTCTTCAGATCTTAATCTAACTGAGCACCTGTGGGATGTGCTGGAAAAACAAGTCCGATCTATGGAGGCCCAACCTTGCAACTCACTGGATTTAAAGGATCTGTTACAGACATCTTGGTGCCAGATTCCACAGCATACATTCAGAGGTCTAGTAGAGTCCATGCTTTGATGGGCCAGGGTCGTTTTGACAAAAAAAAGGTCAACTTAATATTAGGTGGGTCAAATTATTTTGGACCATCATAATCCATAAAAGGTTTGTAATCCATAATCAATGTTTTTTTTTTTCCACATGTAGTTCCTGTTGTAAATTTTAGTGGTGCAGTGGCTCAGTGGCTAATGCCATCACACTAGTGCACTAGTGCAGTGCTGGTCCCAAACCTGGATAAAATGGGAGGGTTGCATCAGGAATGGCTTACAAACCTGTGCCAAACTAATGTGTTGATTGTTAATTGTTTGCTGATTGATCTACTGTGGTCACCATCTCAGGGTAGCAGGTCAAAGTTCACTACTACTTTTTGTTACAATATTGTAGCTTTTCATTATGGTTACTTGATATTTATTTATCATTGATATTATACTTTATTATAGCCCTCTAAACATTGTTTTAACACTGATGCTTAGATACTTAGACACTGCTCTGGGTTTTAACTATTATTAGCGTGGTGCAAGTAACATAAAACGGTGGTAACAACAACCTTTAACAATGCCATTAATTACCTGTCCATCGCACAGGTTCTAACATATTGTTAAACAAAGAATGTTACCTTGACCCTAGAGCTCTTCAGAAAAATCCTCTAGAGACATCCAGGAAAGAAAAACATGATTTGACAGCAAGGGCAGCAAAATGAGAAATATTATTATACAATTTATAAACTAAACTGTATAATACTGAAACACGGACCATCATACATTGTTAATATTATCATCATGTCCATGATTACATATATCACAGTGTTCACAATGCATTGCCCATATACAAAATGTCTACAATAAACAAGAATTAAATTAATGATCATGCTTTTACATTACATGGCTGAAATGGACTTGAGTACAGCACAAATCAGAAGCCTGTGTTTGCTTAGCATTCTGGCTACATTAGCTTTCCAGATGAGCCTGCAGCCTATTTATAATTGTTAAACTCCATCACACAGCTCTGCTGTTTATCCTTAATCTGTGTTTTGTAATTCTAAGAAAGGCGTGAACCATTTAAACTGATGGAAGGGGTTTGAAAGAAGAAGGTGGGGGGGCAAAACTGAGAGGAAGAGCTGGCTGCAGACACTCAATTTACTCTCAAACAGAGCTGCAGTTATTGAAAATGATAACAATACAGAGAAGGAGAGCTCCGGATCATTGTATGCCGACATGTGTTTCTCTGGAGCTGACAATAATTGCCATTTTTTTCCTCCCATTCCTATCTGGCCAGCATCAATCCATACTGCAGGGCTGTCAGACATGTCAAATAAACCCGCACTACTAGCAGAAGGCTGCTATGAAGTCGGAGAGCAAACCGCAGGGCTCCAGGGAGGATAAGAAAGGAAATTACACTGCAGGGCAACTGAAGAGACTGTGTTCACAGCAAGAGCTGCAAATTCCCACATAAACAGGGTTCCACAGCAAAAACAGAAGTACAGAAATGTTCATTTTAACACTGCATTTTTGCATCTAGAGGAGAGAAAACCAGGCAATTTTTATGTCTAAACTAGCCTTGAAATGCATTCTGAGGTATAGCAAGACTGAACATTCTACAAGTTTACCGTTTGGTCTAAAGAATGTTGCAGGTGACACTGATGTTTAGAAAAGAAGGGCTAAGCTGGTACCACAAGACTTCACAGTGGTTTAGACACAAACACATGGCGCTTTGCTTTCTGAAATTGTTTTTAACTTCAAGATAAAAATATCGTTCGGCGGGAGAACGTTATTTCACTGAGTGAAATAGGTGCAGGCAATCTGCCTTGAGAGGGGTGAAGACAGTGGTGTTTTATAATGGATGAAATTCAATGTGACATGTTGGAAATGAATTGTTCAGTCAACCAGAAATATCCCTTGTTCTAATGGCCTGGGACATTCAGTGGTGTGTTCTGTCTGTCTGTCTGTCTGTCTCTCCCTCTCGTGCACACACGCTCTCACATTACCTCTGTTGTAGTTTCTGCATGAGATGGATGGAATTTGAATGCACAAATGCTAGTTTAAATTTACCAAAATAATGTTGACGTGATTGTTTTCTGTGAAACACATTTCTTCAGCACGCCATGAATTTCATCAGAGGGGAATGTGATTTCAGGCAATCTAAAATTAAAGCCACACAAAAGGAACTGCAGGAACAAACCCGAATAATGCACTGAGGTGATTTTTGTCCGGATATTCTAATGCTCCATGGCACCAGTCAGTTAATTCCTTTTTCCAAATCTTTTTCCATGAAAGGCTCCCTACAAATTACTCAGCATGCCCTACAAATTAGCCCACTGCTTTGGAGACACTCAGTCCATAACCAATGAGGTTCTCAAAATCCATTATTCCAAATCCCTGTAACTCACGGCCTTTCCTTTGTGTCTTGAGGATACCATGACATTTTGAATGTATTCAGCTCTAAGTTGGATACCTTTGATCAACTCATAGATGGTGTGCAGTGCAAACCAACAAGCTGTGAACTACAGAGATGAATGCTAGTAATGTCTTAATAGAATGATCTTCATGGACATATGACACATAAGAAAGCGTTTTATGAGCTGTATGACTGAATGCTGCTCTTTTCTGTTTAAAAGTGTTTCCTCTGGCGGTCACAGTTTAAACAATGACAGATAACTTTTAAAGATGGAAAATGGTAAATACAACAAGCTAAATAAACACAACCTGGGGAGGGGGATGTGTATTCACATTGAACTGGACACACATAGGGTAAAAGTGTGTTATATACAGGGTTTAAGGAGGAATACAGCGTGGAGGGTGAAGCTAACAATGGTGCCTCCATTTGATTTGTTCAGGGCCTCCTTGTATGGCATAAAAATACATTTCATGTGTGATTCATTTAGAAAGTAATATGGATTTGCAAATAAAAGATAAATAAATAAATAATAATAAAGAAGAAGAATATATCAGCAGTTAACAATTAAGCAGTTAAATGAAAATACCGTGTCTAAATGCGGTTAGCTACAGGAATGTACATTAGTGTTATAGTTCACAACCTTCAGTCATAAACATTTCTAATGTATAAAATGAAAGTTGCCAAATACTTTAATGCTTTGAAACTGTTTTACTACACAAATGCACACATTTTCAGATGGTTATCATTTTCTAGGATTGTGGGTAAATCAACTTTAATCTGTTACTTAAATATTCTGTAAATTGAGTAATTAAGTACATTCCCAATACATCATTAATATTTACAATTCAGCGCTGTTTAGAGCATAATGAATACCATTGCAAGAGCTAGTTAATGACATTGTAAATATTTCAGTGCACTGTAAATGCAAGTTGTTAGCACCTAAATAATTGATTGAAATATTTTTTTCTTTCAGTGAAGAAAGGGACAATAGTCACCTTCAAATGAAATAAAAAGACTCCTTTAAATGTTTTCTTCTCATAACCTTATTCATAGGACAGCTTTCCTGTAACTTAGCTGTCATTCCTTGTCTGTTTTTTTTTTGGATGTATGTCTGGTGTGTCCGGACTGTCAGCAGCAAAGGGACACAGAGGGTGCTTGTTTGCATATCTGTGGCAAATTTGGTCCAACTGTGTAACCTGGAATGAGAAGAAGCTTCTTTTACCTGTTTGTCACCACTAAAGGGCCACAGAGATGCATGCAGCAAATACACAAGTGATGTGTTTTCATTATTTACCTTTCATTATTGTCCAACAGCAAGGGAAACTATAGATGCTGAGGAAGAAGATCTTTGGAAATAGCCATTCATGATAAACCCCCTAACTGGAGCTCCTGTTATGTAATTATTCATTTAGCAAACACCTTTATCCAAAGCAAACCATACAATGTTTCTATGTGTGTTACAATGAGCTAGCACTGGGAGTCTTGCTGAAGGACACACCAGGTGACCAGGCTGGGATTTGAACCAGAAAACTTTCACCTCCCAACCTGCTCTTTTACCAATTGAGCCACCAGACCACTTGCTCTGCTTGGATGTGGCACACGGCATTAACTATGACCCGGTCCTCCGTCCTGTACTAAGCCCAAACTTCAGCGCGGCAACCAGCCGAACCGAACGCCCCTAATGCGCTTTCCCTTGCTGACAGCGCACTATGTTGCGACGCCATGCCATTAACTCGCTCAGACCTCCCAGTGCCATAGAAATTCATGCATAAATCCAACACATTTGTTCCCATGGCAACATTTCACCGTGTCATTCATGTGTCAAGCTGCATGAGGGGAGGTGAAATGTATTGTCTCAAGATGGGCTGCTTTCTCCTCAAAATGCTCAGAGCCGGTCCTTCCCTAGCATGGAGTGGGGTCTCTCAGATCACTCTTATTTCTCTTCAGCTTACATTTGGTTAGTTTTCAGTGCCAATCAAACAACACGAGTGGCGTGAGGCAGCATGTGCCAAGTGCACAGGCCTTGCTATGCTTCCTTTTAAGAAGAGGGTTTAGGGAAAATTCTGAGGCGGTGCTTTCATATCACACCTCAGACGTTGTACTTTTATTATATAAAAAAGGCAGGTGGGGGGCAGGGATGAAGGCGGGACAGCCTCAGATCTTCAAAGTTGCTTGTCAAGATGAATTACACCATCCCCATACTGAAATGGAATCTGTCCTTAGTAACTCCCAATAGCAAAGTTTACTGTTACCTATATCAGTCACATAGCAGTAAAAAGCCATGTTCTGTCTCTTCTAATCCCATGGTACATTATATTTAAAAACAAATCTTGAATAAGACAATAGCTGGAGGCTGGTAATGTTCATTAAGTGTATTCATTATTGCAAAGTTTGATTATGCTTTGTGTTTGCTCATGAAACATCCTCTAAAGGTCATCATGGAAAGAACATAATGTCTTTTATCGGCCATTAATGGACAGCTTCCTACCTGTAAAGATAGGTAAGCTTCTGGTAAGTGTAATGAAGCTTTATGTTATGCATGTTTAGCATTTTGGTCTGAACATGCAAAATATTCAATTTAAAGGCATCGCATAAAGATCTACTCTGGTTGTTAATGAGCTGGCACTTCATGGCACACCATGGCACTGCATGGCACTGCATGGCACAGCGTGCCACTGTGGACCTGAGCAAAAAGTGGGCCGTCTGTGTTGTTTTTTTTTCGTGTAATTAAATACTGCTTTGAGAGGACAAAGAGAGAGAGGTGACCAAAACCAGGCAAGTAATCCCACATTGACATCTGCAGACGCCTGTTTGATTGGTGCAATTCAGTGTTCTGGGATACAGCGAGATAAAGAGTTGATCTACATCTCTGTATGCGATCCTGTCTCTGATACCATATGGGGGGGAATTCTTTATGAGGACAGACTTAATCGCAATGGCAAAGACACACAAGAGCAGAATTTAAAGCAGAGCTTCACCAATGCTTCAATGTCTATTTTTTAAATCCCAGTATTTAAGTAATAGTGATAGCAAACTGAATACAGCACCACTCCTCGGTGAATCATTGAGTGTACCTGTTTAATACCAGTCAAATCTAAATGTGGTATGTAAGGCAGGGGAAAGTCAAATCCCAAAACACTCAGGTTCAGCTCAGCTACACAGTACATTAAGTGAGAAATTAAAAGTTGTAACAGCATGACACTGTTGAAATGGTAAAACCTTAGAGCAGCTTTTAAACCGGCTACATCACTCATCGGTACAGAGGTCTCTGTATGTTTGGCACAGAGCATCTTACAACACACACTTTGTACAGTGGTGAAGTTTGCCAGGCCCACCTGGCATTTTCCCTTCACTCTCACCAAACCAAACAGAAACAACCAAAACGCAGTTACAGTACTGCACTCCAAGTCCCAAAGTATTTATATTCTTTTCATAACTCATTTGCCATATGCCAACAGAACTGACTTTGTTGCTGAATAACTCTGATTGTGTTTCTTCATGCAAACTTTATGTAATCATTTTGTGTTTAAGCTTCCCTGTTCATGGCCACCCGCACAACAAAGCACTCAACAAATGCAGATCTTCTGCATTCAGACAATATGCTGGCAATGATTGTGTAGAGACACACTTAAATTCAGAAATGTTAAGGTCTTAGCATGGTTATTTATCCAGCAGCTCTCTCTCCCATAGTGTCAGTGCACACTTTCATCTGAACCTGCAGACACGTGCTCCACATTCTATCCTGTGCCCTGGGCCATTTGTTGCCATTATATTTACAAGTCCAGAGGACCTAATGATGTTTATTAAGTGAACAAGAAGGGCAATTTTTTTGAGTGCCAGGCAGCTAAGCACAGATACTCTCTATAGCCTTGAATGTGTACATTATCGGGCTATATATATATATATATATGGGTGGTGTGTGTGTGTGGTTGTGTGTGTGTGTGTGTGTGTGTGTATATATGTGTGTGTGCTATGTATGAGCAAATGTATCTGTAGAAACTCTTGACCTGCTACCTCCAGCGCTTCCAATGCAATTAGCTGCTTGGTTAGCATAAAACCTGAAATATTATAAGGGGGATAAAATGTAAGAATGCATAAAAATCATTATAGCAGCAGTGAAATAAATGAGCTTCACATTGCCCTAACCAAAAAACGTGTAACACTATCAAAAACTTGAACTGGGGACTTATCTGAGCCTGCAATCTAGACAATGTCCATTTCTCTCTCCACCTTTACAAAATAATCAATATCAATCATTGGAACTGAGGCAGCAAACTATTTATTTCACAAAATAGTCTACACGAGTTTAGCGGTAAATACAAACTATTCAACCAGCTAAATCTCCGACTCTCACAACATCAACAACAACAACAACACCAGTAGCAGACATGGACAGAAGTCATTTGACATTACAAGGAAATTGTTCGCTGGTTATTTTTAATGTCTTCAGTTTGGAAAGCAAAAGAAATGAAATCACGGCTGAGTATTTCTGTCTCAGCTGCTTGAGCTGAAGAGATCCAGGCGACGCTGGAATGATTAACTCAGCCCTGGGAACTGGAAGCCAAATAAATGAGAACTTTATTTTGTGTATTGAAAATGAAACAGCACTTCGCAGTTATATAATAATATACAAGCCCGTAGCCATGGAAACGGAAGGGAATGGGTGAATGCTGCATTGACGTTGGTTTTTATAAACCCAGCTGAATACATGAGGGAGGGGGAAAAAAAATCAATCAAAATTCTGTTTTATATTCAACATCTGTTATACAACACTGTGCATAGCTGTTTAACAAGGCAAAATGAATAACACAGTATTACATTGATGAAAATAATGCTTTGTGTTTTTTTCCATCTCCCTAGATGAACTGAAAAGACATTTGGATCACTTTACCTATCAAAATGAATAGGTCTCCCAGTTAAACAGGCATGAGGCAGAAAAGCTGAAATACAAGTAAACTACATGGACCCTAGCAAAACGTATTAAAGAGAGGGATTTAAAAAATGATTGAATTAATAATGCAGTTTGAAGCAGGAGAGGACAGCTGATATAATGAATTGGTTTTAGATCCGAGCAGTTCTCAACAGGCATGAAAAGGAGGAGGTATGGTTGTATAGGGAGAGAAAGTCACAATGACTCCCACAATGCCACTTTCAGCGCTAATGAGGCATTAAAGAAAGGTGAGGGAGGGTCCCCTCTAAAGTCCTCGGTCAGCAAATTACAATAAAGGTGGCAACAAAGAGCTCTGTATGCAAGCTCTGTGTACTCTTTCAGTCATAGTGCAAAAAAAAAAACTTGGGAAAGGCAGCTGTGGTCACCACGCTCACACCCTTCAGTGTTTTCAAATCCAACTTCAGGAGTGAGACACTCAAACAAAAACGGTTAAAGAATATTACGTTAAACACGCTACAACAACCCTTTGAATAAACTTAGGAAAATTTAACATTTCACTTGATTTCATGCTTTGAGATAAACATAATTCATAACGTGTATGGAGAGGTGTTTATACATGTCATTCGGATGCTGTGTAGGTGGGGACTGTCCATTACTGTGAAGAATGACATTATGTTCAGTGGCAGGTTTAACTCACGCTGGCTTTGAGTCAAAGAACAAAATGAACAAACTCTGTCAATGGTTTTTATGTCCAGCAGGTTGAAGGATAAGCAATGAAAAGCAACAGAAGTGTTTGTTGCAGGTGGTTTGTTGTGTTATGGTCTGTTTATTGTGATTTTTTATTGTGCGTTTTTGCAGTCATAAACCATAAATAAATGAAAGGAAAATAGAACAGTGTGACTTGAACTCTTTCCTCAGTGCAGCCACTGAGACTTACTAATCCAGTGAGAAGAAAGCAAATCCACTTCCAGAAGGTTCTATATCAATTCATATAGACTGGAATTCGAAGAGCATTCTCCAAAGAGCTCGATTTTTGATGTGTCTGTCATTATATCAGCTCTGCAGCCCTCCATCATGTTGTAGACTATTAAAACACAAACAATTTGTTCACAACGTCTGAATACGACAACAGACATTGAATAAATAAACAGGATGCTAAATTTGAAGCTGAATAACTTAGTTGTCTTTCTATGAGACTGGCTCGTGAGAATATATTTAGACAGGATAAAAGCCATTTGCTATCTGAAGACTATTTCCAATGCGGCATATTAGCCCTTTATATATTCTCTATGTGTGTGTTTTTTTCCCTTCATAAAAAACAGAGTACCTTGCTACAAGATTACATGCGGTTCAGAAAATAGATACCCTGATTGCTGCCTGATTGAATCAACGAGTCCATTGGGGCTACATTTATTATGTTTCTTTAAATGGAGTTGATGGTAAGGAAATTATTAGAAACGAATACAAATTGCAATAATTCTTTCACTAGGGTATGCTTTTCATATGCAAGGCAGTGTTTTGTCAAGGACACGTGCAACACAGAAAATAAATTGCATACAAAAATGTGCTTGTCTCAAAGAATATGTTAAGAAAGCAATCAGCTGTTTTTCATTGTCATTGTAACATGAAATCGTGGTTTCATTTTCAAAGTATTTCTTAATGAAAAAGCTGTCAAATCAGTTTGAGTATTCTCAATGATTTGTGTTACTATCGTAATGCTATAACTTATTACAATATACGGATCAGTTAGCTTGTTCTGTACATAAAAAAAAAAAACGTTTTCATACAAAACCCCTCTGTCAGACCACAGGGAGGTGTATGGGTGGATGTGTTTGTGCTCAGGTCTAGGAACAGTAGTTTAACTTCACTTGTCTGGTTAAAGTACTGTGACAATATGCACAAATTCAACTGTCTTCCATCCCGTTTCCATGAAACATGGTGCCAAAGAATATGGCAACCTACCCCCAGTAGAAGTGCCTAAAGAATATACATAAACAAATTCACTATTCCTTTTTTGTCCGATATGTTTTGCTGCATTGAAATGCATCCTGTAATTAAATGGAATTCCTTTTCCAGCTTGCTTGAATCGTACCTGGATTAAAAAAATAAATTACTATTCGTAAAAAAAAAATAATAATATATTAAATTATATTTTAATATATTATTATTATATTTTTCATACTCTCCTTATTCTTACCACCTGCTTAAGGTTAATAAAGCCACAATGTAGGACCTGTGTGCCAGGGGACAGTGAAACTGTCAGTGGCATTGACAAATTCCACATGTTAAATTTCCATTACAAATCAAATATGAAGGACCAAAAGAGCCAGAGAGCTTTAGCTTTAGAAAATGGTGTGACGCTTTTATGTAAATCAGTCAGTGAGATGGCTGTATGTGGTGGGTATATCAGCTCACTGATGTATTAAGTATAAACACACACACACACACACACACACACACACACACACAGTATATATTGCATATGTCAATACATCTGAAATGTATTCATTCTAATTTTTTTCAGGACAGATTGTTTGTTTTTCTTTTATACAAGAATTCATTTCATTTCAATGAAAATATACAGTACATAAATACAGAACATCTCTCTCTCTCTCTCTCTTTCTAATACACCATCGACCAGAGTTTCAGTTCCCTGTGCTTTATACCTTATTTCTGATCATGGCTGATTAATAGGTGTGTGTGTGTGTGTGTGTGTGTGTGTGTGTGTGTGTGCGCGCGCTGGCCTTCAGCGTACCAGTGTTTGCATCTCTATGTGCATCTGTGCACAGCTGTGCACATGTTCCATACGTCCTCTGTACTACTTCCATGAGCTCTCTCGTACGTTCATTTCATCCTGACTCATTTCCATCACCAAAGGTTTTCAGTTTCATAAGTCTTGTTCACTTTTTTGTTTCTTTTTTTCAAAGTACATCTCGTTTTACAGTAGTAAAGATAACTGATGAGAAAACCATTTAATTTAATATCCCTGAGAGCCACATTTATTGCATTCTAAAAAAAAAATATATTAAATTTTGTTGGTGAAATTATTTCTTGTAAAAAAACGGAGTATTTCAAAATCAATGGAGTTTATATGAAGTAATTTAGAATGTATTACCAGATGGTTTAATGGTTGTGCCCCTTTCTGAGATGGCATCTGCTGACAGATAAAGCACTTCTGTAATTAGTTACACACTTCTAAGCTTCTAATGACTTTTAGAGTTTAGCAGATGTAGAATGTGTTTGTTTTGTTTCCTGGTATTAATAATTGCCACGGGTTGTGCTTATTTAAACCTTTACTGTATTTATTTAAATCTTAAGCTTTAACCTTGATAATTTTATACTCTCAAATATGTTATGATTCACAATATGTTATACGTCCCTTTTTTCACTATCCTACTGCTATCTGTGTTCTATGAAATTCATGTTGATCGTATTTGGCATCGCAATAAGGAAAATTAAACAACAAAGGGACATTAACAACAGAAATTTAAGATAAAGATTCAGGTTCTTAAGAAGAAACCTATTAAATTGTGCTTGCATTGAAATTAATATTTATTTAACTCCTCAATTTTAATTGCATATTACAGCTGATGATTCTTCCTTGTCTGAAATCTCCACATCGGGTTTGCTGTAGTGTGTGACCGCATGGCCAAACATCGAAGTGGAAAAGTTGTCAGTTATAGGTCTGTCAAACTAAATGTTTCAATCTCATTATCACAGGTGCGATCCAACAGCTGTCCCTAGATTTCACTCAGGGTTTAGACCACACCACCCTTATTTTTAGGCCGCACTGACACAACCATTGCAAGTAAGAGAAGCAAGGCAGATTGAAGATATTTCTGGAAAAGGCAACAGCGAGATCACATCGTCTTCCTCTTTGACACTCACACCATCTTCCAGTGCTGTTCAGCTCCTTCTTGTGCTGTGGAACAGACGTTCTGAACGTTTTATTATTTCCATTTTCTCTGCCAAGTAAACATGAACTGCTGAGGGCCTTTGTCGTGTCCTGTCTGTCTCCCTGCAGAAGATACCTCAAAACAAGGTATCTCTTATTTAGCTGAGCCAATCACTTCTCATCATCTCTTTCCTGACCTGCCAAGATCCTCAGATATCATTTACTGACATCAGTGTCCTTGAATGTCTAGTGACTTCAGTTCCCTCAGCTCTACTTTAACATCACACATACACTAGACAAGCTACCTGCCTAACCTTGTCAAGCCCCCTGTTACCCACACAAAGCTGTCTAGCTAACTATTTACCATTCTTAGCTCATCCCAAGTAGCAAGCATCCTGTCTTCTAAGAGACTAAGCAAGATGCACCAAGTAGAAACACTGCCCAAATAAACAGATGGTAGTCATTTTCTTTTTCCATAAGTGTAAATTGTACATCTTGTACAAACAATATACAGTCTGGTATGAAGGTTGATGTGTTTGTAATTGTAATGGGTGTTGTCAACAGAAAGGAGACAAGCATTGCCTTGAGTGGCAATATGAGCTGTTATTTAAGTCTGTATGAGTTCTCTGGTTTCTGCTGATGGTTCATTGTCAGGATTGAGTCCAGAGAAAACTGGGTATTGATCCCTCCCTTCTACTTTGATCAGTTCCTAATGATTCATTTCCTTTGTCACGAGAGAACAGTATTATTGAGGTGTATCCATTAGCTTTAACCGGGCAGGATTTTTAACAGGTCACATCTCAGGCGAATGCAGAGAAAAAAAGATGACGTGTGATAAGAAGTGGTTTGAGCGGCAGCACATTACCGCCGTGACACGGGACAAATGAAAAAGGCAAATGCGATCTGGAGATGAAAACAAACCAAAGCAGCTCATGGTGCACTCGCCCGATTAAGACTGCACCCACAGACAAATCTAAAACACAATCGCCACGCCTCTTCAGATGCCAGAGAGCCGTTTGTTCAGGAAACAAAGGGATCCATCTTAAAGAGCAATGGATTAGAGAGAGGAAAGTGAAATTCAGTGAGAGAGAAAATACAAACCTTTAGGATCCATTTGGCCTTTAATGTTGTCATTGTCAATTGGTATAATCTTGCTGATCAGCTAGCGAGACAAGACAGATGTATTAATGAAAAAATGGCATCACTTATATAGACACTGGTAAACAAAAGACTGTAGGTCTAGGATTTCTGGAAAAGCATTTACAGCTTTGTAAGCTTGCTGAAATGAAGAACATAATGGCCTGCTTTTGGTATAATGTGCTTCCAGCAGGACATTTCCTTTGATTGACAGACAGACAGACAGAGAGAGAGAGAGACTTTCATTTTGATTGGCTTTGAATCCATAGTGCTGCGTGCTTATTACTGACCCTCATTATGGTGGCCCAGTGTTTGCCATTACCCATTCTGCCCCATTGCTGATTCTGAAAATGTTCTTGCAAGCTCTCAGCATATTCCTTACTTTGCAGACTTAGCATCTGTTGCCAATAGGATAACAAGGCAAGCCATTCTTTCCCTTTATATGTATTGATTATGTGGACAAAGGCATTATATCTGTTTTATGCATATACTTACAGTGCTATGGTAAACAGTTAGTAAGGAGGACCAGACTGATCAGTTTTGTCATTTCTGGTACTCGTGTTACAGCATTGTATAATGTACAAAATGCAATAATAGTAGCCAGTGATGGATTTAAGCACCACTGTGAATTCAAATCCATTCAGGTTGTATATCAGTTAGTCCAGCTAGCTGAGTGTTGTATGGAATTGCCTGCTCTCTGCTGTAACGAATATTACACAAATCATTCTGGGAAAATAGAGTCCAGGTCCAGTTTCGAAGAAAAGGGGTCTAAAAATGTGTTGTCTAAATGCAGTCAACCTTACAATTTATGCCAGCATTGATTTTGCCTGAAGCACTGCATCATGGGAATGGTCGAGAATGAAGCCGACACTAAAGAACTGATTCTGTGTAGAGCACAGGAAAAGGGCCTGTGAGGAATGCTATTAATATTTAAGAGAGCAAAAGAGCCGGATACAAGTGTTATGTAGTTGAGAAAATCAACTATCTGTGTGCCATACTCTACAATGTGTCTTGTGACTGTTATAAAAAAAAAAGTTTAATTTGTCCCAGAAGGTAAGTGCTCATGTATTTGGTGGTCTGAACTTTGAACAAATTAGAAACAATGAAATTAAATGCCAATGAAACGTGTTCATATGGTACCTTTCACAACAGAATTTTGCTAACATGCTTAACGAGATTATGGGCCAACTAAAAATAATTCCGTTGATTAATATTTCTACATATAGCTGAAACCACATTGACAGGAAGCAGAGAGCAAGGAGTGAGGTGCTGAGGGAAAGGTGAGTGTGAGAAGATATGTTTTTCATTTATTTTTTAGTGTTGACGGGGGCAGGGGGAGGAGAGAGAGAATTGCACAAAGAGAACGCACACACACACAAACACACGCACACACACACACAAATTGCACACGCACACAAACACACACGCACACACAGTCACACGCACAAACAAA
>JABJVR010000007.1:4800416-4825008 GCA_025773905.1 Chitala chitala | reverse complement strand
TATATGACTTATTATTGAATAAAATTTCACTATAGCTGGCACATTGACGTGGTGCAAGTCAGAAAGGAAAGTACGTCTTCGAGATATATCTGCAAATTTACCAGGTGTACGAAAAAAAAACAATGCTGCCCTGTACCATAATATGAATAAATATACAGTGTACTTCTACATATGAACTAAATAATACAAAAAATGTGAACTCCTTGTGGAAAAGCTCTTGTGTGCAGTCGTGTTACTATTTTTGTGAGGCTACAGTAGTCATTGATAGTGCTGCTCAGTTTATTTAGTTCCCTGTTTAGCTCACATTGTTTTTACTCTCGCATCCAAGTTTTTAGTTAAGTAACAGTACAGATGTTAAAATGAGGAGTTGCAGACACCTTTAGCTAAGAAAATACCCACAGACCCTCAGAAACAAAAAGGTGTTTTGGGTGATATGTACAAATTTGCAGACATACGCCTAAACAACACAGATCTGATCCATTTCATTAAGTACATCAGCATGGTGGCTCAATGGGTAGAACATCCAGCTAGGCTGCAGACGTTTCTCAGTTTGAATCCCGGTCCACCCAGGTTTGTCCTTGAGGAAAACGCTCAAATGTTAGCTCCCTGGGTGCCATGTGCGACTGGCTGCCCACTAATCCCCTCAGGGGATGGATTAAATGCATAGATCTAATTTCCCTCTGGGATTAATAAAGTACTAAAAAATTACATGCAAGTATTTGAATTTATTTTGATATAGCGCCTTTCACAACAAATTTTCTAAAAGAGCTTCACAGAATGAATTTACAGATAATACAAAATTAACAGCAGGTGGATGATTGAGGATTAAAGACAAAAATGGAGGACAGGAACCAAAAACTCCATAGTGTGGAGAAAAAACCTCTGGGGGCCCGACATTGGCTGGCTTCCCAGCCCCTCCTGGGCATACTAACATTACGGTAGACACACTTGAAAATTGAGACTATAAATGTAAATTGCCTTACGGAGTCCTTCTGTGTTCCAGGTGTGGGAGCAGCAGTCTTCAGGTTCAAGGCATTGCTTTGGTGAAGACCCCATCTGAGGAGGGGGGGGGGGTATTCTGATTGTCAATGACTCTAGCAAGGCATCCCACTCATATGGTGCCCAGTTGGGCACCGGGCACACATGTGGATAGAGAAGGATTGTAGAAAAGTATTAGTATATAATACAAAGACCAGCAATCCCATAACAAAATATCACAGATGCATTGGCAAATACAGCAGCGCCAGTAGCATTAATTTCAGTGGGCTGTGGAGACTGTTGTAGAAAAGCTAAATCAAAGAAGTAGGTCTTCTGTCGTAATTTAAAGACCTAGACTGATCTGGCATCCCATACATAATCAGGCAGACTATTCCACAGACTAGGGGCTCTGTAACTAAAAGCTCTACTGCCAATACTTTTATGTATGCATGGAATGGTAAGGAAGCCTCCATTCTGTGATCATAGGGAACGATTTGGAGCATATGTATTAATCAGCTCTGACAGATATACCGGTGCTTTGCCTTTGAGTGCCTTATATGTTAACAGCAGAACTTTGAAACCGGTCTTGTACTTTACAGAAAGCCAGTGAAGTGAGGATAGTATGGGACTTATCCGGTCATTCTTTCTCCTTCCAGTAATAATTCTAGCAGCTGCATTTTGGATGTGCTGTAACATGTTTAGTGCAAGGTTTGTACTTCCATAGTAAAGCGTTGCAGTAATCTAAACATCTGTAAACAAAAGCGTGCACAATTTTCTCAGTATCTTCTGTAGTAAGAAAATGGAGCAGCTTAGTGATATTTGTCAGTTGCAGGAAGCAATTCCATGAAACTGCATTGACATGAGAATCAAAGAAGAGGTTTGAGTCTAAAATGCCTAAATTATGCATTGAGTCGCTAATGGAAAAACACAGGTTGATAGCACTGAGGGCTGAACTAAAAGCACTCCTAGCAGGATCATTACCACCCAAACAACAATATTTCAGTTTTTCCTGAGTTTAGTGATAAGTAGTTTGTGCCTATCCATCATTTTTTGTCTTTCAGACATTTAAGGTGTTAGCTGATACATTATATCATTACATTTAACTTTAAGGTATAACTGAGTATCATCAGCGTAGGTACAATAGTTGATGTTACACTTACATACAATATTACCTAGAGGTAACACGTAAAGGGTGAAGAGTACTGGACCCAGCATAGATCCCTGTGGTACTCCATATGAAGGTGATGACATGGACGAGGGTGTTCTATTGTTCAGCATTTTAACATAATAATAATGGTTTGTGAGAAAAGAAGTAAACCATCTAAGAACAGTTCTGCTAAGGGCCATGACAGTTTGGCCAGTGGACCAGAATAAAATGATCAACAGTATCAAACAAAATGAAAAGTAGCACTAAGCTCTAACTGTCATGTTCCCTGCATCAGACGACATTACGATATCATTTACAACCCTAGTCAGTGCTGTTTTGGTGCTGTGCCCTTTTCTGAAGACAGACTGAAACTTATCCAATAAACTGTTAGCTTCCAAGTGACTTTGCAGCTGTATTGCATCTATTTTTTCCAGAATCATGGCGAGAAAACTGACATTTGAAATAGGTCTATAATTACTAGCTACTTCTGAACCTAGATTTTTTAAGCAGCAGCCTAACGACTGCAACTTTAAATGAGTCAGGTACAACACCTAAAACCAGGGAAGTGTTCATTAGGTTCACTAAAGATCCCACTACAATTTCTAGTGAATCTTTAAGCAATTGTGTTGGAATGGGATTTTAGTGGACAGGTGCTGGACTTAGTCTTAACTATCAATTTTTTTAGGGTCTAAAGCATCGATTGGTGCAAACTCAGTAAAAGGGCGTATATTGGAGCACACTTTGAGTCTAAGTTCTTAATTTTATCATTAAGAAAAGTAATAAAGTTATTAATAGTTGAAGGTATTCTAGATATATCTTTAGTGGTTAAATTAGCTAATGTTTTAAACAGGAAACAGGGGTTATGTTTGTTATCAATAAGCTTAGAATAGTATTCTGAATATAATACACAAGTAACACCATTCTCACAAGCTATAGTACAGCATCATGTCACTCTGTCTTTATGGGTCTTTTTATTTACACGCCCCAAGTTAAGCACCATTTTTTTTTGAGTAATACCTGGCCCTGCAATTTAAGTGTGAACATGGCAACTATGTTAGAATGGTGCTCATTTGTACAGCTTCACGTTCAATACAGTTAACGACTCGTTAGTACCTGAAGGCCAAATCTAGGCACTTGCACCTGTAAATGTTCGTCCACAGTCATGATTACATAATTAATGGAGCACATGCTAATACCAATAACACTGCTGCATTTGAATGTGCATCTCCCCCTTCCTAGATCTCTTTCACTGAATAGTTTGAAGAGTAAGCATACTAGTTGTTGTTTAAGTTTTCTCACACCCTATTTAAATCATTCATTAATGCATGGTTTCAACCCTCGCAAGGTATTATCACAACAATTCAGAACATTGGTATCTTCCAGGTTTATTTTCCTTTTGTTGACCTGTATATATTTTTTTTGACCTTTCATCTGTCTGGCTACTACCTTATTACAGTCTTCATTTTAATTTTTTTTTCTCTCGTCCGACTATGATGAAAAATTATGGCTCCTTTTCTATCCATATGCGTTTCCAGTGCCCAACTGGGCACCATCTGACTGGGATGCCTTGCTAGAGTCATTGGCACCCAGAGTACCCCCCCTCCCCGAATGGGGCCTTCACCCAAGGAATGCCTTGAGCCTGAAGAGAGCTACTCTAGACCTGGAGCACAGAAGGACTCCATAATGCTATTTACATCCAGAGTCTCCATCTTCAGCTGTGTATTCTTTTTTTTTCTCCTCACTTTGGAGTTTTTGGTTCCTCTCCTCCATTGTTGTCTGGCTTTATCTTTATCTTTAAACCTCAATCATCCACTGTTAATTCTGTATTACCTGTAATTTCTTTCTGTAAAGTGCTTTGAGACAACTTGTGAAAGGTGCTATATCAGAATAAATAGAAATAGAAGTTTCATGTTCACCTGACTACGAGTGTTGAGTATTGAATGCTAGATTATGTTTTTTTTTATTAACATTGTGCCCTGTCATTGAATGCCCTATATATGTATGTAGCATCATTAGAACATCTCACTTTGCAGCTGGGTGTTTAACTCCTTCATTGAAAGACCTCAGTCTTAATGTGATTTTCACTAAAAGGCAGACTGTCTGCAAAGGCGTCCCTCAAGGCTGTGTCCTTAGCCCCCTGCTGTTTTCCCTACTGACATATGACTGTGTGCAGAAAGATAGAAACAGCTGAAAGTGCATTACTGTATTAGTGACAGTGATGAGGAGGCTTATAGAGTTGAGGTAATGTGTGTGGTGCAGGGGTATCATAGTAACCCATTCAATCCATCTATTTTCTATACCTCTTATTCTATGCAGGATTGTGGGGGAAAGAGAGCCTTTCATGGGTATCTTAAGGCACAAGATACAAAGGACATACACAGGTGTAATTGCCTGTACACACACTCAGTCATACACTACAGGGCAACTTGGAAACACCAATCAGTCTACAATGCATATCTTTGGACAGCAGAAGGAAACCAGAGAATCTGGAAGAAACCCATGAAGCACAGTAAGAACACACAAACAGGATTTGAACCCCCAACCCTGAAAAGCCTAAGTCAATACCAACAACCATAGAGCCACTGCCCTACCATAAGAACCTGTTTCTCACTTATGTGATAACAATATGACTAATTCCTCAGACCACTACATACATTGGTGTACCCTCAAACATTACCAATTCTATAGGTATATGATAAGTGGTGCCACACAGGGGTGGAAATCTAGGATGATTCCAGGGGCCTATGACTGACAGGAACCCCCCAAAAAGGAAAACATACAATAACATTTTAACCATTTTAACATAACATCTAACATAATTTCTTTCATGACGCCCAAAATCTCAAGCGCTGCCCCTGATTATGACTGAAACAGTTCACACGTGAGACATTACAGTGTGGTTTGGAAACGCTCAAGCTGCTTGCTGAACTAGGACTAAAATGACACTCAGAAACAGTGTGCAAATTCTACTGTCTTTGATGCTCTATCCTTTGCTTTTATATAGGTAATCCTCTGCATTTCAAAGCTTGGACCATTTAAATGTAACAGAACAGAGCACCTTTGCATTCTATGCTCCGGTACCCCAGTGACTAGTACTGCATTGTATTATGCATTTGTGTTTTATATTGCATTTCAAGATTCATGCATGCACATTTAAATGTAACTGCATCTTTTTTCACAAATTATAAATCTAAATCTGCTTTAGCTTTTTGTGTATATGTTAGCCTGTGTTCTTAATGTTTTTATTTCATACAGGATTAATTTTGGTTCCTGTTGTGACTTCACCTGCAGTTCTTGAACATGGTCTAGTACAGAACTTCAGTCTGATTTCCATCAGGTCGGCACTGCTGTTTCCTGGATTTTTTGGCACATAAGACTTCTCTCATGTCACTTTAATCCCTGTATTGTATGTTGGCAGCCTTTATGTTTGTTATAGCCAGGCCTTTTAGTAGACTCTGAACGTATCACAAAGTTTTAAGCCACAAAGAACGTATAAAGTCCATGTTGTGTATTTCATTGACAGTTGAAGTATGCTTGAAACGTCTTTGTGTTAGAATAGCTTTTAAAGTTAAAAGACCCATCTTCAAAACAAGGCTTGCTTCTACTACAGGCTCAGAAGTGGTTATTCAGTAAAGGTACCATTGTTTAATATCTCCAACATGCACTTATGTGAGACCTTTAAAATACAAATGAATTATTCAGAACATATATTCTGAGGGCAACCGTTCCAGCTCATTAGCTGAGCTACTTCTACTCTCTCTAATCTTGAAGTCATGTCCACATTCCTCTCCTGTATCACCACTATAAATGCGATGCGTGATGTAGCATATTGATCTTTTTTATTGAATCAATCACATGGTAGGTAATACCATAATAGGCCTTTGTATGAAAAGCCAGAACCTCCTGTCTTCACCTCAAGGGATTCTGCTTTGATCAAGTGTGGACCAAAACTACAGTGATGAAGGCAAACTTTGGTATTTGAGTGTAAGCATTTGCTGAAAAGGTCCTCACTTACTTTACATTGTAGACTGAGGGTGTGCTGAATTCTCACCCTTATTCACTCTGTAAGTCTCAACACACTGCCGTGCTGCAGATGAGAGCCAGTGTGTGAATGACTATAAAAGTAAGAATATAGCCTCACAGGCCCTTGTATGTGTGGAAATCCACTTTATGTAATCCTGGAGAAGCCATGTTTGGCCAGGTGTGACTTTGAATTACTCTTAGATTCATACTGGACATTTGAATCTTCATTTGTTTGGGAAATTCAATGAAAGCAGGTATTCAACATCTTAATAGTGGTACCATTGTAGGTATACATTAGGTCAACAATTAATCTTGGCTGGGCCAGTAATGGGGTCATGAGAACAGCTGTTGCATTTTCACTTTAAACTCCTGAAATACCAATGAAAGCACAAAAACTGCAAGTGACATTCATAGAACTGTTACTTTTACTTAATTCTCAAATGTGGCGAACCTCAGCAGATTATTCAAATCATAGCATAAAAATATTTGTTGAAAGAAGTGGAGATTGTCAAAGCTTTGAGCTCTAATTTTTGTTGTACATCTACAATTTAGAATTGCCACACACAAGAAAATTTATGTGTTTATCCAATGTGCATAACCAGGTAGTACACACACCCACAAGTAGGAACGACTCATAAAAACCATCTGTTTATTCATGTTTGTAACCATTTTCATACAGCAACCCCCCCTAGAGGACCTATATGGGTAAGGAAGCACATGTTCTAAAGCCATGTGAGAAGAGGCACGTTGTCAAGAAAATGGCAGAGCGCAAAAAGCTGAAGCTGAAATATGTGTACTCACCTAAGAAGTAGAAGCTAAACAAAATGTATTGTTTGGCACTTTATTGAATGGTATGGCGATCAAAACAAAACAGATGCATGTCAGCAAACAATGACTAGTTATCTGAGCACATAACTGTCCAAGGTAAAAAACAAAAAAACTTGCTGCAAATTTTGTAACAAAATGGCTTACTGGTACTGGAAAAACACAGTAATGTGAAGCTGTTGTGTTTAGGGGTGACACCATGTTTGACGTTATAGACCATGTAGGAGAGAGTGACAATGTTCTTGTCTCTGAAAAAGCTGTGCCTTCTAACAGCACTGATAGGACACAGTCAGTATGATAGCGGAACATTTTATTTAGACATGACATGAAAGACTTGCAGTAACTAAACGTTTTAATGTCACAGTTAAAAAACTAGTTTTTAATATTTAAACAAATTCATGGTGTATTTTTAGTAGTGTTTTCTTATATTATATAAAGGTGATTTTGTAGGTCGGTGGTCTTTTCAGAGTGCCGGTAAGCACAGGCACTGAGCCATGCGGTATGGCAAACTCAAGGACAAAGGGTGATTGGTGTAATGAAATAAAGGACAAGCAGACTGGAATGTGATCAGAACTGTACGAAATAAACCAGCCTTTTCCAACCACAGGTCTGTGAAAATTAAATTTATGCATTATTTGAAAGAAAATCTGAGGAAATCTTTTAATATTAAGGAAATAAAGTAGATGTAGATTGTGTATGAAGCCATCAATCATTGAGCAATACATAAAATTTTTGACAACCAAAGTCTATTTTTTTCCACTTATCGGGTCCTTCGAGTCATTTTATCTCACCTCTTGAAGGTTGTTTGTATGCACGGTCACGATTGTGTGCGGGCATAAGCACCTTTTTAAGCAAATGTTCATATTGATATATCTTAAACTTTGCATAGAAATGACTGTACACACTGTTTTTGAGTGCACCTGAGGTCCCAGGTCTGTGCATAATCTCTAATAGGAATACATGGTTTACTCAGTAAACTGACATCTGGAAGACATTTTTAAGGCAACTTTTCACAATGGGTCAGGAGTAGATAAATTCCACCACTCCCATATACAGCAAACATCAGCAGGTGAATGCATTTGTTATGTCTATTGTTATTTTCTTTAATTAAGCTTAGATAAGTTTTAGATTCTACTGTTGGGGTTCCCATGTTTATATTTGTAATTTTTTATTACATTTTGTTGAAATTTTTAGTATTTTAGTTGTCCACACAGCCCTTGTGAACTGTTCAGAATCCTTTTGAAAGAAATCCTGACATTCTGTACTTCACACACCACATTATACAGCTATGTTAAAATGTAAAAAAACCAACAGGAAAACTCAGCATTCACAACGGAATAAATACTGCATGTTTACACTATTGTAATGTATGTTACTGCATTTTCAATGTGACTAAGCAATCATTTTTATAGTGTAAATGCCATATTTATTTGTAATACCCCATATGTTATAGGTAGAGCTTATATTTCACTTTCTGAGGGGAGGACAAAAAAGATGTTAATCATGGCCTGGCCAGCAGACTCTTAATTATGGATTTTTTCTACATGATCGATTTAAAGAAAGCCACTGTAATACAGCCGCATTAAATATGTGATAGCCATTAAATTTGTATGATTAATGGCTTGGACAGAATTGGTTGCTTTCAGCCATTTTACTTTAATGGAAGATTAAATCAAGACTTTTATTCCATCTGCATAAAATAAGGAACCATAACATATAATATACAACAAGAAATTTTTTGGTGTTTTCTTAATACAGCTTTCATACACCCTCCCACCCCGAAAAAAAAAAAAAAAAAAAAAAACTGCACCAAGAAGGGGGTATATTTCAATTTCTTAATTTTTCATAAAATAGTTAAGATTTTTAAAACATATTTTTTGAGAATCATAGTTGTAGTAATTGTTATGAATATAAACTATTACAGTATGCAATAATTGAGGAGTCTACAGCAAAGATGTAAACAAATTTTTTTGCTAATGTGTTTTCTGATGAAGCGTTTGTCTGTGAAAATGGGCAAAATTCCATTAATCTGGGATTTAAAACAGACACATAAGAATGGGCGCTGCAGGTCAGGGTGATAAAGGATGCATTTGCAAATGTGCTGATAAGCAAGGAGAGGGTGCTGAGAAGGTGGATGGAGTACTTTGAGGCTCTAATGAATGAATAGAATGAGAGAGAGAAGGTTGGGTGATAAAGGGGAATCAGGACGATTAGTAAGGATGAAGTGAGCAAGTAAGGGTGGACTTGTGGCCAGTCCTGACCCCATACCAGTGGATGCATGGAGGTGTTTGGGAGAGATGGTAATAGAGCCTTTAAACATACTGCTTTAAAAAATCCTGGAAAAGTGAGAGGATGCTTGAGGAGAGCAGAAGTGTACTGGTACAGATTTTTAAGAATAAGAGACATATGCAGAGCTGCAGCAGCTAAAGCTGATCAGACACTCCCTGAAGTTCTGTGAAGGATTAGTGCAAGCTAGACTGAGAGGAGAGGTGACAGTCAGTGAACAGCAATACAGTTTAATGGATGAAAAAGAAGCAGATACAATATTTGTTTTGAGAGGTATTGAGATGGTCAGAAAGAGTTACATGGTGGATTTGTGCATGTAGAGAATGTGCATGACAGGGAGCTGAGAGGGGTTGTGCATGTAGAGAATGTGTATGACAGGGAGCTGAGAGGGGTTGTGGTATAGGAAGTTGGCAGAAAAGTATACAAAGGTGGTGCAATATACGTATGAGGACAGCTGTGAGGTGCGCTGTAGGAAGGATGGACTGGTTCAAGCTGGAGGTGGGCTTGATCAAGAGTCAGTTCCTAGCAGTTTCTTGTTTGCAATGGTGATGGACAGGTTGACGGGTGAGGTCAGACCATGACATTTGCATATATTATTGTGATCTACTGTATAGTGAGAGTAGGCAGCAGGTTGAGACAAACATGGAAAGGTTGAGGTACACACTGGAGAGAAGGGGAATGAAAGTCAACAGGATCAGTATGGAACGTGTGTGTGAACAACAGGGAGGGCTGTAAAAAGGTGTGGTTACAAGGAGTAAAGGTGGGGAAGGTAGGTGAATTTAAATACTTTGGTCTACTGCCCAGAGTAATGGAGAGTGTGGTAGAGTGGTGAAGAAGAGAGGACAGGCAGGGTGGGGTGGGTGGACAACAGTGGCAGGAGTGATGGGTGGCAGACGGGCATCTGCAAGAGTTGAGGTGAAGTATAAGATGGGAGTGAGGCCAGAGATGTTGTGTGGTTTGGAGGCAGTGTGCCGACTAAAGACAGGGGGCAGAAGTGTGATGGGGACAGACAGGATTAGAAGTGAATACGTGAGAGGCACAGTGTTAGTAGGATTGTTTGGAGACAAAGTGAAAGAGGTAATATTGAGATGGTTTGGCCATGTGCAGAGGAGAGATGTGGGGTTTATCAAGATAAGAATGCATAGCATAGAAACTCCAGGGAAGAGAAGACAGGGAAGGCCAAGCAAGGAGGAAATATGGGTGGCTGATGTGAAAAAGGAAGATGCAGAGGACAGAGTGAGATGGACACGGCTGATCTGCTGTGGTGACCCATAACGGGAGCAGCTGAATGAAGAGTAGTAGTAAAAAGATACAAGTCTTCAAATCTTCAGATTTAGTTTTCTCAGCTTCATAAATTTATGACTCCTCTCATTCTCCATGGACTCCTCAATTAATGTGAATCATCATCAACAACATCAGTATATTCCCCCCTACCAACCCCCCCCCCCTCCCAAACTAGTTATTCTATTCAAGGTTTGGAGGAACCTACCCTAGACTATGGCAGGATTTAAAATGAGCACTTTCGATATAGAACCAGAATTATTATTATTATTATTACTGTTGTTGTTGTTGTTGTTGTTGGTTCAGCTCCAGCCCTCAGCATGGTGCATTGTCTCGTTGTATGGCTTTTCTTAAGGTGCTCAACTTTCACCACAGTCCAAAGACTAGCAGTTGATGTATATTAGCACCTTGACATTGGTTCTGGTGTGTGTCTGTGTTCAAGGGCCTGTATAAATCCAGGTAGGACATGCAATGTGTAAATTAGTTCTTATTTGTTCTCAACGTTAAATCAGTAACTGGAACAAGTCTGTTTATAGTGTTATTACAACAGAGGCATTAGGTGACATTATAACACCGGTGATATGTCCTGTTTGGGACATCGAAGACATGTCCATGATCTGTCTGAATATAACCACTATTTCAGTGTACACTGCTGTTGTGTTACAGAAAGGTGACTTTGAAGGACCATAGGTACATTTACCCTCTTCTTGTTATCTGAGAAATGAAGCTTTGAAATCTTTTGTAGTTGGGATTATCATCTACTGCCAATCACATGTAGGTTTCAAACGTCCCATTGATCACACGCTTCCCATTAGTGTTCCTGTGGGACAAAGCAGGCAGAGTCAGACAGGAAAAAGGAATTTCTATCACCATGGATACTGAAGTTTGGTCTCCTCTGTCACTATCATATACCGGGCTTTTGGGACTGTAATAAAATGGAGTATTGTACATGAAATTATTGTGTTTGTGTTGTGCATATTAGAATCCTGCAGATTATAATCTTTAGTACAGGTTTGCCACTTTAGCTTTGAAAACATTTTAGTATTACATGGTCACATGATCAGTATATGAATATTTATTCACTTTAATACAGTAAAACTATTTTCACCTTATTAGGCAATTCTTGGTGAGACCTTTTTTTCCTCCAGTCCTCATCAATTATTCCACTGCACTGCAATACCATCTCACAGCGTGTAAGTAGAGCCTGACTACTTATCCAGCCATGGTCTTGCTTTTTGTACATGCCAGATACCCGTACCATGTTTTGGGGAAATGGTCACCTTCCACTGTGTACAAAAATTACTTAATTTACTTTGACTCATATTTCATTGGTTTTTGCCCCAGGTGCAGCACAGGTCTTTGTTATTCATTCTCAAAAAGGACATTTGTACATTGGACATTTGAATTGTGTGTGATAGCTGTGATAACTGCTACAGATGATAACGTTTTCTTATACACTTGTAAAATAGTAATATTGTAAGTCATAATAGCATGAACACAGATCAACACTGAGCGGTTAATGCAAAAATAAAAAATTACACTGATGACAGATCAGTAAAAGAGTGTCATAACACATCATACACAATTACATGAGCACTCCCTTTAAAATGTTGTATTTATAGCTGGAGGAGTGAAGTAATGGCTGAACTGATGAACCATTTACTGGTGCTTCCACATTCCCCTGAGCTGAAGTCAAAGGTCTGCTTTCATGGGCAGCATGTCTATGCAGACAAAAGTGGGAAGAGAACATTATCACAAACTGCAGATATTGTGAAAATTGACCCCTCAGAAAGTGACATTTTTCCACACTGCTGCAAAGTCGACAGCTGGGGCAGCCTGGAATGGGCCGGGACAGAACACACGCGGGGCATCGGCCGCGGCTTTCTACTGAGGCAGGCGTGTACCCGCGCGTCTACCCACGCATCTACCCTCAGCATGGCTGGGTGCCTGGCTAAGCTGTATCTGCCTTTATTGATGTCATCCGAGTCCATTCCACATCTGTGACTGAAGGAGCTACGGCAGCTGTACCCGGGAGCACAGCTGGAGGAAACAGAGGCGGAGGCTCGCAGCTCGAGCCGCTGCGCCCGCCTCACCTCCAGGCCTCTCTCGCGCTGCTGGAGAAATTGATTGATTAAATTGCACTGCCTTTTCGCATGAAGCGAGCCATTACGCTAATGAGTGCTAATCATTAGCAAAAGAAAATATTGTTAACTGTTTTGCATGAACACATATTAGCCTTGGCAGTATCACTTAAAGACTGGAAAATCATTAAAGTAGTTTAATGAAATAGTGTAGTGAATGTGAATAAATCTAACCAAATGAGGGACTTTTGGGTTCAATTTTAGGAGCAGTTCAATTAAATATCTGAAATGTTTTTAGTAACTAAAAGTGCATAAAAGCAAATAAACATTACATTTCATTGTTGGGTGAATCTAAAGGCTGCTTTGAGAGCAGTACTCATAGACAAGTTTTGAAACACTTAAGTGCTGCATGCGTAACTATAAAACATTAATATGTTGTATAAAAGATATAATATTGCATTATGTTGTTTCCACACACATGGTATTTATTGCCTGTGTTCCGTTTATTTGCCATTAAATACACCGATCAGGCATAACATCATGACAGGTGATGTGAATAACAATGGTTATCTTGTTACAATGGCACCTGGAAGTGGGTGGGATATATTAGACAAGTGAACATTTTATCTGTGAATTTGATGTCTTGCAAGCATAAAAATGGGCAAATGTAAAGATTTCAGCGACTTTGATGAGTGCTAAATTTTGATGACTGGACAACTGGGTAAGAGCAATTCCAAAACTGCAGCTCTTTCGGGATGTGCCCAGTCTGCAGTGGTCAAGAACTACCAAAAGTGGTCCAAAGAAGGAAAACCAGTGAACCAGCAGGAGTCATGGCCGTCCAAGGCTCATTGATGTGTGTGGGAATCGAAGGCTGGCCTGTGTAGTCCGTTGCAATAGAAAAACTACTGCAGCTTGAATTGCTAAAAAAAGTTAATGCTGGTTCCAACATAAAGGTGTCAGAACACACAGTGCATTATAGTTTGTTGAGTATGGGGCTGTGTAGCTACAGACTGGTCAGAGTGCCCGTGCTGACCTGTATCCACCACCAAAAGCACCTGCAATGGGCATATGAACATCAGAATTGGACCATGGAGCAATGGAAGATGGTGGCCTGGTCTGATGAATCATGTTTTCTTTTACATCATGTGGATGTCTGTGTGCGTCGCTTACCTGGGGGAGAGATGGGTCCAGGATACACCACGGGAAGAAGGCAAGCAGGCAGAGGCAGTGTTTTGGATAATGTTCTGCTAGGAAACCTTGGGTCCTGCCATTCATTTGAATGTTACTTTGACATGTACCACCTACCTAAACATTGCTGGTGACCAAGTACACCCCTTCATGGAAACAGTATTTCCTGATGGCAGTGGCCTCTATCAGCAGGATAATGTGCCCTGCCACACTGCAAAAAATGGTTCAAGAATGGTTTGAGGAACACAATAATGAGTTTGAGGTGTTGATTTGGCCTCCAAATTCTCCATAGCTCAATTCAATAGAGCATCTGTGGGATGTACTGGAAAAACAGGTCAGATTCATGGAGGCCCCACCTTCTAACTTACAGGACCTAAAGGATCTGCCACTGATGGCTTGGTGATAGATACCACAGCAGACCTTCAGAGGTCTAGTGGAGTCCATGCCTTTACAGGTATGGGCTGTTTTGGTGGCAAAAGGGGGACCAACTTTTTAATTTAATCAGCTATGTGGCTTCACCAACACAAATAGATCAGCAACTGGACCGGGAATTGACTGTTGCTAAGGAACACAAAAAATGAGCATCCTTGTGCACACTAACTTACTTTATACATTATGGTTGCAAGGTTGAGAGCAGTTTAAATTCCATTCAGTTTGCCTTACTGTGCTAGCTTCCCTTCTCGTCATTCTCTGCTGACAACTATTCATAATTTAATGTTATTTCTGAAAAAAATATAATTTCCTATATATACATATGAAAATATATGTTTTCGATGTCGTTCATTAAAATGTAGCATTGAGCTGGTGACTGAAAGTTAGTGTAATGATTATTATAAAACATTTCTACAAAAGCCTTTTATTAGCTGACAGTAATAAGCATCAACAGATTATGATTTTGTAACAGTACCTCAGGTGAATGCAGAGTACAGAGCAAAACAAATGTTTTGCTGCATGTGAGAGAACATTGGGACAGGCACTCTGCTGTGAGTTAGTAAAGACCTGTGTAACGCAGCTGCTCCCTGAATTGTGTCTGAGTGACTCATTTTATATCAGTGCTATTGTTTTGTTGCAATTTGTTTGCATATTTAATCAGCAATAAATGTACAAAATAGTTCACAACTGGGAAGTTTGCACAAAAGTATCCTGGCTTTTTTCCTTTTTCTCATCCTGTGCTGATGACTATTCATAATTTAAGTTAAACATTATTTCTGGGAAAACGTCCGTCTTCTTGCATAGTTCATTACAATGTGGCCTTGAGCTTGTGACTGACAGTTAGTGTAATTAACAATTATTAGAACACGTGTGGAGTGATACTTATTGTTAATCATCCAAGTGCTGTTATCATGTAATATCAGATCATATAAATCAAATAATTTGCAAGCTATAGCCTTTTGGTGGACCTAAGCAGAATCTGACTTGAGGGGCCCCCCTTAAATTAATTTATAAATACATTGTTGCTGATTAACCCAGAATCCAGTATTTTAATATTATTATATATTATGTGCAAAATGTAAATCTTGAAGAATGTTGTATTAGAATTACCGAAGAGAAACTGTAAATAGGTCCACTGATGTATAGCACTAGTCTAGTATCATACATGTTTTGTTGAACAAGAAATACTGTACACCCATTACAATATACATTTTGTAGAGGCAGTAAATTAAACAATGGTAAAATTGAGCAAAATTTTTGTGGTTTTCTTCTGGAATTATTAATTAATCAATGTACAGATTTAAAATTTAGAGTTCTTGTAACTGCTGAATAACATTAATTAATTCATAAAATATTGTACCGGTTTAAAACGTTTGGTACATCGATATGAATTCGATCGATTTACGGTGAACCGTGTGTTATTCTTTATTTACGTGGTGCCGATTGTGTTTGATTAAATCGTTTAATTATCGCCTTTCATTACATCGTCTTTTAACAAATACTAGAACTACCAACGTATTCCAAAAAAAACTGTAAATTTTCTTGTGTCCTTTTTTCAATCTTTCTCTTCTGTCTGTAGTGACCGACCCTTATACCAGCATGCCTTGTGCTGCAGGTAAAGACTGATAGATGTGTGTCAATCACATATCTTTAACGTGAGCTTGTTTATCTGTATGGCTGTGTTGGGGCTCCGTGCTGGTCAGGGGCCCTAAATAGCCTCTTTTTTCATTTATGTCTCAAACCTGTATTGTGTTGTACATAGCTTGGTCACAAAGTAACATTAAGATTCTTGTTACTAAACTCCAAAAGAGTCACATAATCTCTTGGTTGCATGAACACTACACGTCAGCGGCTTCTTTTAACTATCCCCATGTCTTGCATGAAGGTTATGTTGTTTTTAATAAGGCTGTCAGCACAACCTGGTCTCATCAAAGCAAATGTATTCTAATAAGTTTTATTAGCACTAGATTGTGTTGGAACAGAAATGTTCTAATTATGTCAGACAGAAAAAGAGACATTCCTGGAAAATAAATCCATTTACATATTAGTGTAACAAACGCATGCAAAACACTTGTCTTTTCATTATTATTTTGTTTTCATTTGAAAATTGTGAAGGAAAGCTTTTAACAACAGCCATCATCATCATCATCATCATCATCATCATCAAAGAACCTGTCCTGAAACCCTGAAGATGAGCTGGAGAAGTCTTAACGACACCATGTCCATTTCCTTTGTTTACATGCTGCATTTCCCACATGTATAATAAAGCAATGCTAATCTTGTGCTGATCTACTTAAAAGATGTCCAGAAATACAATAGCTATTCATTTCAAATGGCTGCAGGCATTAGGCAGCTGGTGAGGTGGGAAATGTTCTAAAACAAATAATTCCCTTTTTACATTGCACTTTTAAATGTCAGTCATTTTTGAAACAATACACACTGGGTTTTTTCACAAAGGAGAATCCATATGCAAAATACATGAAATCAATGGTCTAAATATAGGATTTCCTGTATATTATATGAGCTTATCTACTTAGATTTCAAACGTGTTATATGAGTGTGGCATATTTGACTTCAGGATTCACAATCTAATTGGGAATCTGTCTTGCATATATCATGCCTATGAAATAGTCCTAGACACTATTGAGTTGGCAGGTTGGAGAGAGACCTATATTTATTCTGAATGTCCATGACAGATAGTCTTCTTGTTATGGTATATTTAATGTCAAAGGCTGTATTTTCTAGCAGCAGAACAGAACCCCATTAGTCTGAAGTGGAGGACAAATGATATACGGTAGGGAAATGGGGTTTTTCTTTTCCCTTCTCAGGATATTGGTGCATGCTGTGGTCAGGCAACATTGTTTGTTTTATGACTGGAGTTTTCATTCAAAATGAGAGACTCAAGTGGGTAACAATGCAATATTCCATATCAGGGCATATCAGGAAAATATAATATCCTTCTCCAGCATGGCTTCCCATCACAGAAAGCTCTTGAGTGGTTAGAACCAAACTCCCTTTATCTACATCATCGAGGACAAAATATTTATTTCACCTGTGTGCACCCAACTCCAATAGCACCACTGATGTAAATGGCATTTTTATATTGCTTTCAGTAAAAGAACCAAACAACTCTTGTTCACAAAAACTACGGGCTGGTATGTTTACTGCTGGGCCAGGATTCTCCCAGGTCAGCCTCCCCACCCCTCCCTTCAGCACGTCTTTTTCCCCATCCGAAAGTTCATTATCATCAATAATCGGCCGTATTCCATCTTTCATCTGCTCGTCACCCTGTCCTGACGCGGTACCTTTGTGCAGCATAAACCAATTTTGTATCTCTATCGCAGGCGGTATTAAACAAAGCCCTAAGAGTGGAAGGCTGTCGGAATGGGAATGATTTATTACAAAGCAAGAAGTCATTGCGTCAGTCCATCAAGCACTGCTCCACAATGTAAACTCATTTATATTCTATATTGCTGGATGGCCGTACTTAATATTCCTGTCAGTGTCCTGGCCATGTGTTTGGTTGGATTTCAGCAGCAATCAAGCGACTGCCTTTTAGAAGTATACAAATAATATTAAACACACATCTTCAGACCCCTGAGTTGTCTGAAAAAGTGCGATTTAGCGTAGAGAGTGCTCTTCTGTTCTTTGTGTATCCGTAGAATAGTACTACCGACACGCTCTTTTGTTAGCATTATCAGCACGCTAACGAGTACCTTGTGTGTTTGTATAACATGTCTGTTGTCAGGATGGCCACACATACACTGTTCCAGGCAGCCTCGACTTTAGGAACATGTGACCTGCAGATAATCTGTACTTTCGAACACACTGCCATAAAGTCTATTATATAAAAAAATTAGAATTAAATACAATGGTTCATCAACACATGTACTGTATTGTGATCTCATTCATAACCTAGGGACTGTCTGTACTTTAAAATTCATCACTTTTCCTGACAACAACAGATATTGTGGGTTAATGTAAATTGCCTGTGAGATGTTGTGAAGGTTTGTTCAGCCTTATAAATACCATACTCTGAAATAGCACATGTTTACTCTATAACCATATCAGATGATGGGCCTTCATTATGAAACTTGGCCATAATCCCAAAGAGCATATCCACAAGGTATAATATCACAGACGAGGAATGAGGGAAGATCTGTTGTTTTGGTTCAACTAAATTATATGTATACATTTTTCATTCCATATTAAAACCTCAAATATTTGTTTTGATATCCTGCACTTAATTATACACAAATTGATGGGCAGTGAGCAGACCAACCTGAGTTTGAATTATCTTACCAACTTTGATTGAATATTAAAGAACATTTAGTGAGAGCACACAGCAAGGTAGCCATGATTAAGTTTATTGAGTAGCATAATAATGGAGTAATGGTTAGCTACATTCCTTTTCAGTGTCTTGCCAGCTCTTGTTGCGTTTAACAATCAGTCTTGTCCCTAATAACCTAAGTCAGGCTGGGCTAATTGCTCTTTTGAACAGTCACTGAGACTCCCACAATGAGAATCTGTCTATCCCATATAAAATTGACAATTAAGGTTGTAGCAGAGGATCTAGTTTTTAAAAAATGGCAGCCAAAATGCAAACTCATTTTTGCCCTCTTTTTTCCAGTGTTAATGTGCAACCTTGCTCTAAAATAATCTATAGCAAAACATAAAACACTTTTAAGACCTGTTTTTAAAATAATATTTCTTAAAGAACAGCTGACAATCTGAACGGCGAATCTGGGCGAATGCATGATCTCTGGCGCCTGCATACTTGGGATAACAGAGCATTAATTAGGTTTCTCCATATCTCCAGTTGTGGAGCTCCAGCATGGAGAAGCTCCCATTGGGATGTTGTGTCGCCACAATGACAGAGCCTTCAAGGGTCAAACAGAAGCTACCTTCAAGTCCAGGGCCAACAACACTCATCTCCTAAGTTACATTAACATTAGGACTTTTATCATAGACCAAAACAAGCCTCTCTGTGAAGCTCATTGTTTTGCACACAGTCAGTTCTGTTATTAATTAAACCTTGACTGAGCCTCATCTATGTTAAGCAGAGTGTGTGTAGCAGACAAACATCGCAATGCTGCCCCCCCCCCCCCCCTTTGTTGGCCATCACTGCAGCTTTGTGGCCAGCATCACAATCAGCATCATAATGAGGCCAGTTAATGAACTCAGAAAGGGGACTTAAAAAAAACCCCCTGGGGAGGACGTTTTTTTGTCAGGCTACTGCGGAGCACACATCTTCCAATGACTGAAGCCCATATGAATGCAGGAGAGTCAACAGACAGCCTGTAATTGGCATCGCTTGTCCTTTCATCAGCGTGCAGTGCTTGGAAGCACATGATGCCACACCATTAGAATTCACCTTGTGGCACAGCCCTATGTTTCAGCATTTAGCCCACAAGCATTAGGGACCCAGAGGTCAGGGTTCCCCTACATGCATAACAGGGCAGGGGTAGGTGGCTCCGAGATTCATCCAACATGCCTCTGAAAAGCCATCACAGAATCCAGTACCAGTAGTCTTCTCTCTGCCCAATGTAGACAATGTCGTTTCTGCGTCCCTTTCATGTCCAGACTTGTGCAATGACCTCCAAAGATGCAAAGTGCAAGCCATATAATTGAACTAAACATCCACATCATACAAAATCCTTAATATATTTGTCAGGACAGAACCAGTTTTGTTCACTTACTGACTCTTCGACCAAAGTGCTGGTTACACTGTATTCCTCCAGTTGTTTTAGTTCATTTAAAATTCAGTCACTTTTGTGAATTTTCACAAAATAAGACCTCTTTGCATATACTTTCATTATGTGTAACAGTTTTAAGCAGGACGTACAGTATGATGCAAAAACTATTTAATAAACTTAAATTTTATGCAAACATGTCATAAACTTTCCATCATTTTCAAAGCTTCCTTTAAAGGGTTTTGAAATGATACAACTGTTACAATCAGTAATAAATGTAAAGAGTCTCACCAGTACACACATTGATCTCATCTGTCAGTAAAGTGCAGGTGGGTGATAATCAATGCCTCATTTAAGGGCTCAGGTTATTGATTTTTACAAGATTTAATCATTTCATCTCTATCTTTTACAAGGTCTGCCATGACTTAACTGAATGGTCAAGCACCATGGGGTAGATTTGGTTGTGTTGATAAACTATAGATCGAATTGAGTCCAGCATCTTTGGAATTCAAAAGAACATCGACTGGGTCATGAGAGAGGAAAAAAGCCTAGGATTACAAAGCAAACTGTTTTAATTTAAAATGTGACAGACATTCAAAATTTTAAGTGTTATTTTTTTCTTTTATTTATTTTATCTCAAAAATATCAGTTAACAGATTTCAAGTGTTGTTGAATGACAGCTGGACTTGCTTTGAAACCTTGAAGACGTTTCAGCTCTCGAAGAACTGAAGAAGCTTTTCAGATGAGAGATGAAACATCTTTAAGATATCCAAGGAAGTCCAGTTGCCACTCAGCAACCCCTGAGATAACCATGGCCTGGATGGGTGAGAACCTTCACAGATATCAGTAAACAGATGTTTTATTTGCTTAGCTAAATGTACAGCTTGTGTAAATACAAACCATGAAAAATAAAGCAGATTTACACCTTTTCCAAAGCATCTGTTTTCCATTAATGGAAACGGTTTACCCTGTACACAATTATAGATATGGTTTTCCCAAATAAAAAAAGAAAAAAACCTAATGTAACAATAATCACATTTCTGGGTTAAGACTGTACATGTGCTTGGTGATTCTTGGTATTTTATTATGATGTGAAGCTAACAGTTAGTGAGGATATGGTAAATATCCCAGTGTTCAGAAACTAAAAGGAGCAAAACTCTATGAGCTACAGTGACAGAGAAATGTACTTATTACCTGATCCATGCTGTTTAATGCTTACTAGCTGGCACTATAAACAAGGAATCTGACATGTTTTATTTCCAATTTCCTGCTCTGGAAATTCTCCAAGAATCCGAGAAGTTTTAAGACCCATAATTTAGTGATTTTTAAAAGTTTAATCAAAGAGCCTGTTTGAAAAACTCACATTAGCTAATATATTTTATGTAAACTTGTAAATTAAATACATTAAAGAACAAGTGAGGAAAATGAAGACAAAATTTTATAAATAATATGAAAAGCCAAAGTTTTGATTTGATTTTTGATCTAACTGTAGAGTAAATGCAAAACAAGAAGGGGGAAAAGTGACTTTTATGAAAACCCAGCCTTGGTTATTTAAGTAGTGCCTAGGGTCTTGGAGTCCATGAAATGTCCTCATTCATACTTTATTGTTTCTAGCCTGTAAGAACACATCATGCACTGCTGCATTCATATCACCCATTTCTGAGGCCCTGGTCTGTTTCGCATCAATATTACATAACTGACCAATCAGAAAGCTGTACTGCACTGTGGACACAATGTAACACATGATGATGGTCAGCTCCAGGTTAGCCAGGGTGACACTCTGGGTCCTCCAGTAGCATTAACAACTGGTGCAACATACGTAACGTCAAATTATTTTTGTGTTTTCCTTAGCAGTTCAGAATATGTCTGTCTATGTTTTCCTGTTTGATAACTGTTAATAAAAACAAAAATCAATGTAAATGTGTCTTTTTAATGTCAAGGAAAACACAATCCTTTAAAAATAAGTTTTACTGTAACATTATTACGTCCATACACACACACACACACACACACACACACACAAAGGGATGAAAGTATCAAAAAATTAAAAAAGGTCAAAACCAGAAAAAAAGCATAATCACAGGGGGTGTAAGATGTGATTTAGAATACTGCAATAAAATTCTGTTTTCATTGTATTTTTATTGAGAAAACAAACAAGTAAACATTACAACTATACAATATACATGCATACAGATACATCCAAGTTCCAACATTGGTCTACTAGACCTTTTGCTTTTTTATTATATGTACAAATATCATTATAGCTCTAAAACTTTGCAAAAACCAGTGATCATTACGTAATTGATTATTATTAATTCAATTCAATTCAATTTATTTTTATATAGCGCCTTTTGCAACAATGAGCCTCAAAGCGCTTTACACAAGAAATTGCAGATATTGAAGAAGAAACTATAAGAATTAATAAATAATATTATTATCAGAGTAGTATAAGAGGAGGCATATTTCAGAAAAGAGAATTTAGAAACACATCAAACAGTGACTCAGATGTAGAATAAGGAATGACTGAAAAGTGAATTTATTTAACTATTAAATTTTTATATTAATTTATGTACTGCATACAAAATATATATGTGTACCTTTATTTTAAATGTCAGTTTATTATTCATCAGTTTTGCAGTTTTTCCAAGTGTGACTTTTGAACCTTTGTCCATGTAGACATTGTTTGATGCATAACTAATAATAAGATAGAGTGGTTATGTACTGTAGTATGGACATGCTTTTAAAAAGCATTTGTAAATACATGTTTAATTTGTTTAATTTATATTAGAGTCATTTGTGATTTGCATCATTAAAATCTCTGCAATTTCTTGTCATATAAAGTTAATGAAAACGATGAATTAAAGCCATAAATCTTAATTACATTCTATCACTATTTTTTCTGATGTATTTTAAGAGTGGGAATAACACAGATGTGTTTTTATGTAGCTTTCTTTCTACGTTGCAGTTTTACAACATAACCCACTTTTTTGTTCCAATTCTCTCAACCCCCTGCCCCTAATTTTTCATACAGATCTCATAAACTACCAAGGTGTAGAAGGGGAAAAGCGGAAACCTGACAAAAATACGTACACACATGTACAATCAATTCTTGCAGTACCTTGTCCCTTCACAAACACACTTCTAACAAAACCATGGCTGACTCATCAAAGGTCGTGTGAAGGAGGAGATTGTTCTGAACCAGTGGTGGGTTTGTGCTGGATCTGTGAGCTGCTACAGCCACCCAGCTGGCCATCCAGGTCCCAAGGCAGGTCCCAGAGAGTCTAGTTCGTACTCTACCTGTTCACTCTCTCTTCTTTACCTATGAAGAAATGACCTCTCCAGAGTGCCATTTGATTACTCTACCACAAACCCTTGTCAACATTCATAGCCCTCAGCTGAAGGGCGACGTGTCCCTGAGGACATAGACGCATGTCCTTTGCTAAGCCAACAGGACAGCTGTTTGTGCTCCTCTGAGCACATATGTATGGCTCCTGAATATTACCACTAAGAGCGTGTGAGAAACCTTTGCCACAAATGGCAAATTTACAATGAGAAAGCGGAGAACATTTTGTCACATTGTTAAGCAGCTGAAATTTCCATACAGTTTCAAGATTTTTGTATAAGGTTGTGGCTAAGTAGTCAAAATTTACGCTTTGAGAATGTTTCTAAAATGTTTTTCAAACAGCATTTCATTTTTTACATTTTTATTTTATCATTCATTCAAAAAATAATGAATACAGTGTTAAACCAAATACTGCATATTCCCAATACCGGGTGTATAATGCATGTCTCTTTCAGGATCAGTCCTCCAATAAGTTTTCATTAAATATTTATAACTTATATCATGGCTTTGGTAAATGCTAGATTCTTATTGGCCCAAAGATGTCACATGGTTATACATTCATTTTGTGAGTTCTGGCAGCCTAATAACAATTCAAAATTAAGTCACATTCATTTAATTCAGCACTGCAAACCATTAAAGGGACTTGCTGTTTCCAGTGAGTAGCCTGACCAGACATTCTATACAAATAGGGATGTTTTTTCAGAGCACATTTAAACATTATTAAATGCCAGTTAAAATGATCAACCTAACCTGCATGTCTTTGGACTGTGGGAGGAAACCGGAGCACCCGGACAAAACCCACCAAGCACAGGGAGAACATGCAAACTCCACGCACACAGACCCAAGGTGGGAATTGAACCCCAGGCCTGGAGGTGCGCGGTGACAGTGCTAACCACCACGCCACCGTGCCGCCGTTAGTGATTCATAATTAAGGAAATTTTATTTTACATTGGCAACAGTCTACAGCTATAGTAAAAAATGTTTATAAGGTGTACATTATAGCCATCTTTTTTCTGTCTCAATTTTTGTGCAGTTTGGCAAATGTTAATTTTCATCTTTACTGGCTACTTCACAAAAAGGTTGCCAACCCTAGCTGTAGGCAATCATTAATACATGTGTAATGGCCAGCAAAAGACTCAGGTGGGTCTATTCACGGAAGTGAAGTTTGTTGACAAAAGTGGTACAATCAAGGACATGAGGGGCAAACAAGATACAAGAGAGCTGGGATGAACCTGGCAGATAAACATGAACACCATAACTACACCGGGACATAAGCAGCTGACAGATGAACATGAACACCATAACTACACCGGGA
>JABJVR010000007.1:4774556-4800316 GCA_025773905.1 Chitala chitala | reverse complement strand
TTTGCACATTTTTTATTAATTTTTTTTTATTTGGTGCCTGGGTGTTCGTTACTTTTTAGCATTGTTTTAAAAGTCCCCCCCCCCCCCCCCCCCTTAATGAAGGTCTAACAAATGAATCAGTGTTCATACCCATAGCACAAAGCACAAGAGAATTAAAGACAGTGTTTAATTTCTGAGTTTAAACAAAGACAGTGGGGGGCTTTTCGGCATGACCTGTTTTCCACATCCCTTTGACACATCACTTTGACTCCATGATTAAAGACAGCTACAGTATCGCAGTTTGAGGAAGAAAACATTCATATGGCTTTACATGAAAGTGGGTCCACTGGTTTTCTCCTGTTGTCATGAAACATACTACAGTGTATGTGCCATTCGCGTGCAATCTGTGTTGGAACGTGTACATGAGCCGCCATCATCAAAGAGCTTTGGAACTATGGGGAACAAAATATGTGACCGTCAATTATTTTTAATGTTGCTAATTGTAGCTGGAGTTAGCTCTCAGCATTAGTGCTTTTGTCACTTACACTGTTTATATACTGTATATTTATATACATCAATGTGATGGTCCTCTGTGTGCCACCTAAACAGCTCTGACCTGCCAGAGCTCTGAAGGTCTCCTGTAGTATTTTGCACCAAGACATAAGTGAGGTGTAGCTGCTGTGGGTCAGATTTATCATTCCAGGCTATCCCACACATGCTCAGTGAGATTGAGATCTGGTGAATTTAGAAGCCAAGGTAAAACCTTGAACTCTTTGCCATGTTCCTCAAACCATTACCAACCAATTTTTGTACTGTGGCAGGGCACATTATCCTGCTGGAAAAGACCACTGGCATTGGGAAGTACCATTTCCATGAAGAGGTGTACGTGGTCTGCACCAACATATACAGTAGGTACATGGCACATGTCAAACCGATGTCCACATGAATGGCCAGACCACAGTTTTGCAGCAGAATATTGCCCAAGGTTGTCTTCTTCCCACAATGCAGCCTGGTGCCATCCCTTCCTCAGGTAAATGGGACACATACCCAGCCACCCACATTATGAAAAAGAAAAATGGGCTCTTCAGACTAGGCACCTTCTTCCATTGCTCCAAGGTCCAATTCTAATGCTCATATGCTCTTTGTAGGCACTTCCCTTGGTGTACAGGGGTCAGCATGAGCACCCTGATCAGTCTGCAGATACGCAGAGCCATACACAGCAGAGTACACTGCGCTGTGTATTCTGTCCCGTTCCTCCCATAGCCATCATTAAAGCCTTTTCTGACCAAATGGCACAGCCTTCGTTGCTGTCACGCATTGATGAGCCTTCTGCACCCAAAACCCTATCACCGGTTTCTAGCTTGCCTACCGTTGACCAACTATTGATAGGTACTCACCACTGCTGACCTGGAGCCCTCCACAAGCCTTGACATTTTGGAGATGCTCCAACTCAATCGTCAGGCCTTAATGATTTAGCCCTTGTCAGACTTGCTCAGGTCTTCACGCCTGTGCATTTCTCATGCATCCAGCACATCAACTACGAGAACAAAATGTTAACTTATTGCCTAATATGTCCCAGACCTTCACATGAGCTGTTTCTACAAGATAATCAATGTTATTGAACTCACCTATAAGTGGCCATGTTTTCGCTTATCAGTGTATATGAGATGTTTGTATTATGTATGCATTTGTATTGCATATGTATTAAATGTGTTGATGAAAAGTGATAAGAAATATTTATACATACACACCATTAAGGTGATCATTTTCACTGAATGAAACCAATATAATATAATTTAATATAATATATTCTGTCCATATGATTTCTGATTTCTTCCAGAAGAGTCCATGTGGAGGGGGGGGGGGTCTCATTTGCTTTTTTCAATCATGATCAGTGACACTGTAAAAATACGTCTAAATTTGGTGTGTTCCAAATGTTGGAAAACTGTAAAACAGTATTCTTACAATATGTTGGAACATGCTGAGGGTCAGTCCTGGACCACAGCTCTATTTAGGGGTTCTGTCCTCACCTGGACGTATGTGTCCAGCTCAGGGTAAAGTCCTGGTCTACTCCCTAAAGCTGATGGTGAACTTCCGTCTGAAAACTCTATCTTAGAAAACACAAGGAGTACATCAGCTAAGCACTTCAGCCATGTTTGGGGTATTGAGCTGTGATTTTATTCATTTAACCCTATCTGAACTATTATGTGCAGTGAGTCTGTTAATATTGTATCACGTAAGTAAAGCAATGTAACCACCTCCCTCCCCCATGTCGGCTGACATCTGTGAATAGAACTGTCTCATTTTGCTGTTCTAGATAATGTCGATCATAGTGTCTTACTTTCTTTAAAGGCTGCAGTTAAAATTGACTATTCCACTGCCATTATAACATCAATGTCCCATTTCACCTAAATGTAACAAGAAAGATTATTTGCATTCATGCCTGCATATTAATTAACTGATAATGAGATGATAAAGAATTTTTCTCTCTGCAGGTATAGACCTACTAATCAATTGTGAGTGAAATGGGGTACAAAATTAAGTCTTTTTATCAAGAATTTGAAATCACAAAGCTATTTAGCAGTACATTTTCCAACAAAGTGGTTTTCATTTATCTTGTCTCGCACATTATTCCATTTGGACATTTTGAAACACTTTTCATTTGTATAATGGTAATATTTTCCTGTGATTTCCCACTGCCAGTGTGATAGGTAATTGTGATATGGCTTTGTGGGATAGCTAGTTCCCTCAAGCTATATTCATTTGGTGGTAATGAACTTAAAATATATACTTCAGATGAGATGTTTTCAATAAATGGAAGAGCTTTATTGAACTCGCAGAGGCAGCACGCTTCTGCCCCCTGTTGGTGGTCGGTAATAAAGTCAGGAGACGCTTCACATTAATACTGATACATTTTCTTGTACAACAGCTGTAATTTTAAGTAAGTACTTTATCACACAAACCAATAATCACCATTTGACACAGGTTAGAAGCGTTTCACTGCTTCCAGTGTATCATATCGTCAAACTTTCCTCGTATTTCCTGCTATCTTTAAATATGTTCTCGATGGTAAAAATCCGAATGGATTTCGTTAAGTAGGTATGCACTATTTAATTCATTTCATAACGATTTTAAACGTAGGGGTCAAAGTAACGTATTAATTATGTCGCTCTTTAGAGATGCAATTTGTACATGAACGAAAAAAAAATACAAATTAAAAACAAACACGACAAATATATATGAGATTGTATATTATATCGTGTTATTGAATCGAAGGTTGAAATATTTGAATGAAGGCATGAATATTTGAAGGCATGAAACCAATGTTTCACGATTGGTAAATGTATGAAATATTGCGTCATTTACTTTATGAAAATCCACACAATTATAAAGCTATATGTAAAATATCACCGTAATTCATAGTTTATACGTAGATGTGTTGTATATTTGCAAAGAAGCCCTTTTTTATTTTTGTTAAATATGTGTTAACAGATTATTGCACTGGATATTTTGCAATATATCAAGAAGCGTGTGTTGACGGGAGGTTGATACTGTAATTTGTAATGCAGAATCGTGGTAAGTGCATTAATATTTAGCACTGTATATAAAAATACAGGCAGGCATAAGACTTATTTCTTACCATTCAGACCGTTTCTTTCGACATTGCAACAGGAGCGCCACCTGGTGAGCAGTTAGAGCACCTGCTCATTTTTAAACCTCCCTAGATCTGTAGAATTAAAACCAGAGAACTCCGTTGGGATTCACGGCCACGCATGATCATAACTATAAAAACTTTATAGTTTCATTTAACATTAATTTAATTTGACTGTTTGTGAAATTTGTTGTCTTCAAATTATATATTCAGAACAGTTGAAGGTGCATTCCACTTTACAACCGCCTACACATTTATTTCAAATTGGCCCAATAAATCCTAATTAAAATACTAACATTTTATACATAAGTACATAAAATGTATACATATTTAAATACAGACAGTCTTTAAATATTTCGAAATATAGTTACAAATATATTGTGTTTAAAAGCAAGTGAGTCGTGGTCTTGCATTACATCATGTGCTGATAACTTGGCACCTTAACTGTAAACATTTTGTCTTTGTTTATCCACAAACAAGTTCTTAACATTTAGGAAACCAATCAGCACGTGAAAATTGTTGAAAACGTAACTTGTTTATTGGTTGAATAAGTGATGGATGGAATTTGCTCCAAGGTGACGTGTCTGCATGTTAGGTGAATAAGGCAAAATATTTGGACATGATAAAAGAAAGCTGGAAGAAATCAAAGGGAAAAGGCACTTACAGAACCCAGGACACGTCCATCTTATTTACACGTATGTACACTTCAGCTGGGAATTTGCAGGGTTTTTCTCTAACAAATGATAAATGTGCAGAGTAGTGGGAAGCACTGCAGAGACAGATACTAACATTTACATCTCCAGCGCCAAAGGAGAAAGTGAGTCACAGCACAGCGATGGATACAGAGTGTGAAGCACAGAGAAATGTGAGCTCCTATTGCATTTAGTGGGAAGTCTATATTCAAGTGATGGCGGGATGGTAATGGTTACTGATATCTACACAGTTATACGTAGAAAAAATAGGATATGGTATGAAATTGTATATAAATCAGTCAAATGCTTAAAAGGCAAGCATCTAAAATCTGTCCAACTAAAATATCCTTTTTTTCTAAAAAAAAAAGCTTTGACCTTAAAGCACACACTTGGATCTTTTGTCATCTTTAACGTAAACGATGTTCAGTATTTAAAAATAGGAGAGCCCACGCTGGGAGCCAGGTGTAAACTGAAACTGTACCAGTCCATGCTTTCTTGGCCTTGCCGTGGTCTCCAGTGCACCCCACCAGCTCCCAAAGCTTTAGCATCTCTGCCTCTGTAGCACTACACCCTGCCCACACTTCCCAGTCACCTGTGGGGTTGTCCAGGACTGGTGCACTACCCTACATGCCTACAGCACACCATTCTACCATTCTACCATTCCTCTTTGTGAGGCCTGCCACAGGGCTGCTGTGCTGGGCCTCAGAGGCAAAGATATAAAGGGCTCTTAGACTGTGGCTCAGGCAGACTGACAATGTGTGCGGTGAACAGTGAGTGGTGGGGGGTGGAGCCTTAAAGGAGGGGGGCAGAGCCTCAGTGGGCGCCTCGGTCATTGGCTACATCCTGCAGCCTGCGCAGCAGTGCCGTTTGGCTCTCCTGGCATAGCCGCTTGGCAGGTGAGAGGCCCCCGCTCTCCTCTAGGCTCATGCCACGCTTCTTGGTGGGTGTCTCTCCAGTCTTGATCATGCTGTTGATCTCACGCAGGCGCTGGGGGTTGGAGGGGGACAGATATTAACTTCCTTACCTAATAGATCTCTAGGCACTGATTTGTTTGTCTGCACTGCTAAATGTCTCCTTGCCCTCCTGTGCACCAGGCAGTTTCCCAGCCTAGTATTGTGTGTGTTTGTGTGTTACTCTGAACTCACACTCTTCAATAATAAACCTTGCCTGAGGTATACTTGGGCTGATACACATACAATATTGTTTTTATCTAAATTGAGTGAAACAGTTTGTTGCTGCATTTGAACCGATATAACTAATTTATATATTTTATGTTGTTTGTTCTGACAGTTTATACAAGTAACAAGTTAATTAGTCTTGTTAATTAATTATATTTATTCATTATGAATAATACTTATAATTAATGTATTAAAACTAACCAATGCAAATTAAATCTTGTGATACAATTATTTTTAAACTAGATCTTTAGACAGTAATGTTTAGCCTTTATGATTAAAAGGTTATATTGCTAAATATTTTTATTATTTTTAAGAGGCTCATATGGAGCAAACCCGGCTAAGAGTTTATGTACCATATTCTTTACAGAGTGTTTAAATTCATCGTGTGTCAGCCAAGCCTGACCAGCTGTGAGATGACCAGGACAGACATGTACAGGTGTTTGCTCAGGGCCAAAACAAAGAAACCCTAATGTAAAGCACTTCTGTAGCTCTTCCTGTCCAAAAGCATGCTACCTCAACCTAGCCCATAGCAGGCCTGAGGCATGGATTTTCTTCTTCCAGTGTTTATCCCACCTTAATAAACTATGTCATTTCAATATCTGCTGAAGGTGTTAAAATAAGTTAACGTTGTACAATGCATTCACATACGTGTGTTGCTTTTATTATTTCACTACAATGCATCACTGTCCATAGTTCAATGGTTGAAGTATTTTCCTGAGAACTGGACTAACTAAGCCAGTGGAGTGACAGGAACTGACGGTTGAATCATACTGCTGCTAACAGACAATGGCAGGAGATGGGGGGGGGGGGGGCTGTTACCTTAGGGGGGGTGGTGCTGATGTAGTAGAAGATCTTGTCACGGGGGGACAGGGGGCTGCCATTCTTGTGAGGGGAGATGTAGATAGAGTGGTTGTGAGACAGGAGCACTCGACGGGGGGAGCCCATTCTCAGAGACGGATACGGTGAGAGGGGGGGCACCTCCGCCTGCCAGTGAAGGTGAAGTAGGAACAGTGTGAGCAGCATTTTGGAGCTTGTGCTGCACTTCACTTAGCCTGGCTCCTAACTGATTCATAAAAGTTATACCTTAATGGGCAATCACATCTGCATGAATTGTGAAAGACCTAGGACTGTGGTGTGGGGTGTACAGTCCTGCTGTGTAGCTTACCCCAGGTAAACAAGGTGTGCATGAGGGTACAGGCCCGCTGTGTCACTCACCCCGGGTACACGCAGTATGCATGAGAGTACAGGCCTGCTGTGCGACTCACCCCAGGTACACACAGTGTGCATGAGAGTACAGGCCTGCTGTGCGACTCACCCCAGGTACACACAGCGTGCATGAGGGAACACACCTACTGTGTGACTCACCTCAGGTACACGCACTGTGTATCAGGGTACACACCTACTGTGTGACTCACCTCAGGTACACGCACTGTGTATAAGGATACACACCTGCTGTGTAACTCACCCCCGGTATACACCTGCTGTGTGACTCACCCCAGGTACATGCAGTGTGCACGAGGATACACACCTGCTGTGTGACTCACCCCAGGTACATGCAGTGTGCACGAGGATACACACCTGCTGTGTGACTCACCCCAGGTACATGCAGTGTGCACGAGGGTACACACCTGCTGTGTGACTCACCCCAGGTACATGCAGTGTGCACGGGGGTACACACCTGCTGTGTGACTCACCCCTTGCGTCGCCCATGAGCTGCTGTAACGTAGTGCAAAATTGCGCATCTGTTTGATGTAAACTTTGTTATAGAAGCCAATGAGGTCCCCTCGCTCCTCTTCCTCCCCCTGCTGCGGATCCTGCAGGGCACCAGTGAATCGCGTGGGTGTGGCGGGGGCACTGCCAGGTCGGGGGATGGGCAGGGTGCTGCTGGAGCGCATGGGAACGGGACTGCTGTCTGCAGGTTACAAATGCAGATGTCAGTAACACACACATTTCAGACAGGTTAGAGTCCTGCGCTACTGTGATACACAAGTCCAACCCAACCATTTAAACATGGTACACACAATATGTGAAAAAAGTGAATGTGCATAACATGCTTCTGTAGACAGGAGTGGGGCAACGCAGTCAGAGCGTGAGCGGCAGGGAGGTTAATGCAGCAGCAGGTAGGACTGCGACGGAATCGAACAGACAGACAAGAGGTCCCACACACACCTCTAATGCAGACGTCAGACAGAAAGACGGTAAAGCAGACAGACAGGGAGATGGTAATGCAGAGAGGCAGATGGATATTTCAGATATGCAAGACTTGACTTACTGTGCTCCTGTGCATTTTGGCTTGGAGAGGCCTGGCGCCTGTTGTGCTCACTGCCCCCAGAGCGATTCCTCTTCCTACATGAGATGAGGACACTTCTGTACACCTGGGGGAGGGATGTGAGAGGCTGTCACTCATACTCTTCTCTGCAGCACAGGGTATAATAGCACACCTGTGAAAAGCACACTTGGCCATCCAGCAGCTGCCAACCCTGCCACACCTGCATGTATTACAGCACCAGTACATAACTAAAAGACACATGGGTAACAGCCAGGCATCTGTGCCGTAACGCCACCTTGTATACGTTACCATTGTTAGCACAGACACAACACCAGCGTGGATCGTACTTACACTACTGCTGGACTGAGGCTGGCTCCTGTAGCACTTCATTATATTTTGAAATGACTTGTCCTCTTTGGTTACCTGCAGTTCAACCACAGGAAAACTGGTTTAAACCACTTAGTAATCACAGCTATAAGGCGTAAAATGAGTGAACAGTCTACTACAGGGATGTGTTTAACCTGGATCCTCACAGGCGTCAGAGTGCCACCACACTTAGCCTAGCCACCTTCTGCAGGTGTAGGGAACACTTTAAAATGTGTTCCCTACACCTGCAGAAACATCTCCCCAACGATCAGGACACACCTGCCACTGAAGAAAGATCCTATACTGAAATTCTTTAATTGGGAATACCTACGGTATCTTTGTAAAACAATACATAACACTAACTACAATGATTAACACGTTTACCATCACATATATGAACAAAGGATTGAACAGCAACTTACACATAAACACTCAGGCAAAGAAAATTCCTAGTAACAACTAATTGGTAACATTTATTTCAAATTATAATAAAATGCATGAATTCCAGATCAGCAGTGCAAATGTTCTTGATATAGTCTGATCAGCATCAAGTGAAAAATATAATTACTCTAAGTGGGGAAAACACATATTCCTATTTAATACAAAAATTTTTGGACTGAATTAAAACTCACAAGAGTGGGACCAGAAATGGGGACTCCCCCAGCATACACAACACAGGACAGCGCGGTTTAGAATATGGATGTGTAAGGAGTGTTCTGGGCCTGTAGGATGGACCTGGAGCACAGGGGTCGGGACCAGCTCTCACCTTGGCCATGACATAGACGGCGCACATGAGCAGCTGGTCCAGGTGCCGATCCAACATCAGGTCGGTACAGTGAACCAGCGAGTACTCAAAGCACGTCCAGATCTTCCGACGCAAGTCGACCGAGATGTCCAGTTTGGCACAAAGGTCTCGCAGGCGCACGCTGGCCAGGTGGTACACCTGAGGAGGAAGGAGGCGGGACTCAGCTCTGTCAGTCTTTACCAGTGCCCCGTAACCAGAGTAACAGCTTAGGCAGATGTACAAAACAGGTCACATGTTCAAAGCTGGCTGAGGTCAAATACTTGGGTGGTTCGACTTCAAGAATTCTAACTGCAAACCTTGAGATCTGGCTGAACGTCTCAGCAACCATAACCAAACAGCCACTATGTCAGCTCCTGTACCAGACCTCCTTACTGTACATGTACTGAACGATTAACATCATCGCTACTGTGATCTAAGCTGGTGGTAGAGCACAAAGCCCTACCTTGCGAAAAAAGAGTGAGAGGGAGCCGGTTTTGGGAGGCTTGCTGGTGACTGGGCTCTGGGGCTCCACGGTGTTGGCGGGGCTGGAATGGGCGGTGCCCTGTGAGGCAGCTCCAGCCAGCTGCTGTGCGTTCAGGCCGCCTGCCAGGGCCTGAGCCGTGAGGGGCTGCAAGCTGCCGCCACCCTGGCCAGTCACGCTCACCTGCACTGGGATAAATGTGATGCCTCCATTCTCATTGGCTATCCCTGCATAAGGAGAACAGGAGGGTGAAACCATGGTTACGTTATTTATGAAGTTACCCCTAACATTTCATCAGTCTTAGAAACAATTTGCATGAGTGGATTTGTTTAAAACCACAATGAATGAAATCTTATAGTACAGTGGGGCATTGATATAATGCAAATTCTCTCCATTACTAATGCAGGTCTGGTGTTCTGTTTTCCCTGTTATAGCAAAGCTACACTTCGCTGTACGTTACACGTTCATTATCACCTTGTACTGGTATGGTGACTGTCTGGCCATTGTTGGCTGTTACAGTAGCTGTTGCCATGGTGACAACAGTTTGGCCTGCCGCAATGGTGCTGATAAGGGGAGACTGGGGCACCCTGACCGGTGTGGTGGCGTCTGGGGCTGTATCACTGTCCACAAACAGGCGACGGCGTGCAGAGCCCGTGGGTGGCGAGCTGTAGCGCCCATGCAGGGTGGCGGGTGAGCCTGTTAACCCTGAGCAGGTTGGGAAAGCAGAGGACCTGTGTTAACTGTATATCGATCATGTAATTCCTTCATTGATAATACACAGCTGGGCTTGTAGATAACAAACTGATTGTTTAATGATAACTAGTTTAGGCAGTTGGTTAAAATGTACAGGAAAAACATAACTCAAGGTAGCATGTTTAATTTTAAAGTCCCAGAATTGTACAAATACCACACTTAAAAGATCCATATCTCAGCAAAACAGCAGCAACGATCGCTTCTTAAAATCTCATTAAACTTCATTAATGAAGAGGTGGATGCAACTAGAAACCAATATGTACAAAGCCTTAGAGCGACCAGTACACAGGAAGTGACATGTGCAATAACCCCAAAGGCTGTGACAAGCCCTGCAACACACACTACAGCTCCAGCACAGCTGTCAGGAGCCCTGCAACACACACTACAGCTCCAACACAGCCGCGAGGAGCTGACGAAGAGATACGCCACATCTCCTGAGCACTGAAGCTGCCTGTCTCTCAGAGCACAACCCTGGCTCTCTTGCAGTTTTAAGTGCATTTGTCAGAGGGATATGGCTGTTATCTCAGCAGAAGCAGTGGTGTGGGAAAGGTCATACCCTACTTGTCTAATTCTGCTGGGCTGGAACCTTCCCTCTGAATGTGAGGGCTTGGATGAAGTACCATTATTACAGTAGTCACTCAGCACATTCTTTTCCAATTCAGCTTCAGCTTTTTTTTCCTAACTCCCTTCAAAGGTATAAAAGCATCAGTAAAGCTGGGTCTCCAGAACAACACTTTCTCATGACCATGTGAGAGTACCGTAAGCACAACCTAAATCCCTGCAGATCTCAGTGGTGCTGCTCTGGTTCTCACCCCTGGTCTGGCCCGCGCTGTTAGCCCGGTTCTCACTCAGCGGGTTTGGGGTGAGGGGACTGCCGCCTGTTCCCGAGCCACCGTCTGCACCCTCAAAGTGCTGGGGGGGCATGACCTGGAGAACACCACATCACAACATACACAGCTTTGCAGTCTCTGTAATTAATTATCACAACAAATCACACTTAATATTAATTAACTAAAGTAAGGTACAGCACAGTGTCTCAGAAACCTCAGATCCAGATGATATGTTCCCTCATAGATGTATGGGTTTACTGGGGGGGCTCTGCTTTCCCCCCACAGTTTGCCAACATGCAGTTCAGTAAGACTGGTCACTGAACAGCACATGCATGCGTACAGCCTTGCACAGGACTGGCATCCCATCTATAACATATTTACTTAGATCCCAGTGGTGCCTAGGAGATCACCAGGCCCCTCATAATATTAACCCAAGTAAGCATTGTTTTTAATTCTGAATGAGTAAACTAATTATCAAATTACATAATCCCACTTTTTTTCATCGAAAAATAAATGGCATGCAGTTTGGACCACTGTGGGACCCTTCTCAGAAAGTGCATCATATTACCTTCTTTCCAAATTACAAATTTGGATCATCAGTTCATTAAATTAACAAAATAACACCCTAGGCAAGCTCTGTTAACAGCAGTGGGTGGTGTACGGCAGCATGCCTCCTACACAGGACTTCTCAGCAGTGTCCAGCTGGACCTTCTCCAGCAGCCAGCCACGTGGCACACTCACCTCCTGGCAGGTGGGTACATGGTTCTTGGTCTCTCGAACACTGTCCCAGAGCGGTGACCCACTCTTCCAGGCCAGGCTCTCCAACACCTGCTCTTCCACACGGTTAAGGTGCTTCACCACCTCCCTGAACAGGCCCTCTTCTGCCCTCACCAGTACCTCAATCACCTAGGGGACACCACCGTTAACATTACATGTCCTAACAGGGAAACAAAATGCACTTTCATGAATGTCTCTTCCCATTACTGCCTAATAAATGCCTTGAAAGCAAAAACTGAAGTGTTCTAAAAACAACATTGGCAACTCTTTGTGCAGTCAGAAGGCTGCAGCGTTTCATATGAAGTTCTGTACATGAGGCTCTCTGCTCTGCTCGGTCATTTTGAACCTGTTCAGCTCCACTGCGCAGCCTGTAATGTGCAAATGAATTATGCCCGTAGGATACCTTGTAAAAGTGATACGGTGGTAGGTCAAACATTTCAATGACTTGAGGAAACTCTCCAGGTGGGCGATAGGAGAAGATGACAATTTCCAGACAGCAGGCCATCAAAGAGCGATGGAATATATCCTGCTCCAAAATCCCCTATGAATAAAACAAAGAGTTTTCTCCACTTTCCATCCAATTGCCTGTGGCTGATATACAATATAACTCGACAGGGGTCATTACACTCACGGAGAGGTCGCTGTCACCCAGCCTCCTTTTCTCCTGGACAATGATGGCCTCCAGGACTTTGTAGTACAGAGCCTCAGCCAGGCGGAAGTACTTCACTCTGATTTCTACACAAACACAGCATCATTCAGTGTCTTTAAGTGACCTTTACATGACTCAATGGGATGGGTATGACAAGAGGAACTGAAAACACGAAGGCTCCAGATCCCCTGGTGCACGTTGAGTTCGGGACATACCTTGGGCCAGGACAGCGCTGTCCTCAGTGCTGCCTCGGTAGTGCTGGCAGAACTGCTCGAACATGTCCTTCAACCTGGCAGCGATAGCCTCGCTTGGGTCTCTGGCACAGGCCCTGAGACCATCACACAGCCAATCAGGGCAAACGGGAGTTAGCACAACAGTCAGTCTGCAATACCTGGCCAAGCTGTCTGTTTTCTTGGCTAAATCAAATAGCGGGTCTCACACTAGGGAAACCGAGTGTAAAAACATGTGAAACTCCTCCACAGAATGAGGCATCCAAAACAGAATAAAGACCTTTGGCAAAACAAAAGACCACAAGAATAGCTATGGGAGAGACCATAAGACCCCTTCCATCTGCTGCAAAATTTATTTACATGTGCTCATTTTGTGAATGATTTAGAGCATAAAGGAACATTTTAGCATTATTTGTATTTCCACCATGTGGGGCATCAGAAGAAATTTAAAAACCAGAAATTTTGCAACACAAATGTATAACCACCTGCAGCAGGCAAAAGTGAAGTTCTCTGGTCTGCATAGCTAAAACATGTGACCACCGCTTTAGCAAAGTTATAACAATAAGGAGTAATTGTACCAAATGTTGCAGAAACCAACCGGCTCAACACTGAAAGGTAACTCAAAAACCAATGGACCGTTCAGCCCTTAAGATCTGGAACGCAGCACAACTGGCGTACAGACATTATGAGTGCAGCAAATCAGAGCAGATGGGAGGCGTGACCCTGTGACACAGACCCGTCGTGAGGTGACAGCATGTTAACAGCAGAGGGCAGCCAGCCCGCTAACCTGAGCATGCCCACCAGCCTGTCGCTGGGGCCCTGCCGCAGTCCCGACAGCAGCCCATGCAGGCGGCCCACACTCTGCGTCGCCGTGGAAACTGGCGTGACTCCACCACTGTCGAGTGTGCCCCTGTGGCCTGACAGGTAAGTGGCCACGTGAAGCCCTGGTCCCTGTGGCAATGAGTGGCATATGTTAATTTATGTTGTATCCTCAGAAAACAGACATAAAAACATCTGTCACACGAGTGTGCCTGGCCCGTTTCTGTGTATGTGTGTCTGTGCACATGTTAAAAATGCCACAATCTGGCTCCACTGGGTTTATGTGTAGGTCTTTCTAAATGAAAAACAATGTCCCTTTAACTCTTAAAGCCATAACAGCTAAAACCTTTTTCAATGCTCATTTATTTTTATTTTTAGTTATAGTATGAGTCTCTGATTGTGCCATAATGAGTGTCAATGCGAAGGGCCCACAAAGACAGAAGTGCACCGGTGGATGTGTATAGCACACTGATCAGCCATAACATTATGACCATGCAACTAATATTGAAGAGGCCCCCCTTTTGCCTCCAAAACAGCCCTGACCCTTTAAGGCATGGACTCCACTAGACATCTGAAGGTATGTTATAATATCTGGCATCAAGCTGTCAGTAGCACATCCTTTAAGTCCTGTAAGTTGAGAGGTGGGGGATCTGTGGATAGGACTTTTTTTCTAGCACATCCCATAGACATTTGATTGGATTGAGATGTGGAGAATCTGGAGGTCAAGCCAACACCTCAAACTCCTCATGTTCCTCAAATCATTACTCAACTGTTTTTGCAGTGTGGCAGGGTGCATTACCCTGCTGAAATAGGCCACTGCCATCAGGGAATACCGTTTCCATGAAGGGGTGTACTTGGTCAGTACAGCGATGTTTAGGTAGGTGATATGTGTCCAAGTAACATTCACATTAATGGCAGGACCCAAGGTTTCCCAGCAGAACATTGCCCAAAACACTGCCTCTGCCTGCTTGCCTTCTTCCTGTAGAGCATCCTGATGGCATCTCTTACCCAGGTAAGTGACGCACACGCACCTGGCCATCCACGATATAAAATAAAATATGATTCACCAGGCCACCTTCTTCTTCAGCTCCGTGGTCCAGTTCTGATGCTCGGGTGCCCATTGTAGTCACTTCTGGTGGTGAACACAGGTCAGCATGGGCACCCTGACCAGTCTGTGGGTAGTCAGCCCCATACACAACAAACTGTGAGGCACTTTGTGTTCCGACACCTTACTATCGGAACCAGCATTAACGTTTTCAGAAATCTGAGCTACAGTAGCTCTTCTGTTGGGATGGACTACATGGGCCAGCCTTCGCTCCCCACATGTATTAGTGAGACTTGGCTGCCCATGACCCTGTTACTGGTTCACGGGTTTTCCTTCCTTGGACCACTTTTGGTAGGTCCTGACCATTGCACACTGGGAACTTCCCACAAGAGCTGTAGTTTTGGAGTTGCTCTGATCCAGTCATCTAACCATCATAGTTTGGCGTAGTTTGACCAAAATCTCTCAAATCCTCACGCTTGCTCATTTTTTTGCTTCCAACATCAACCTCAGGGACAAAATGTTCACTTGCTGCCTAATATATCCCACCCACTTCTATGTGCCATCGTAATAAGATAACCAATGTTATTCACTTCATGTGTCATGGTCATAATGTTACAGCTGATTGGTGTATACTGTATGTGTGTACGCATGTGTGTATGAGTCTCACAGTGTCCTGCTGCTTCTGTGCAGTCTTCTCTATGTTCTCCATGCTCCCTGAACACAGACACGGTCCTGGCGTGCCAATGTTCTCCCTGGCAGCTTCGCCCAAGAAGATCCTCTCATCCAAGCTACCAGTGGACAGTACGTGCTCCTCGTATACTCGGCCTAAAGAGGTGCTGCTCATACGCACAGAAAATGTAATAGAGGCTCAGACGGAGAGGGAGGGGGCAATGTAGAGCCAGCAATGGCCAGCAGGGGGAGGCAAAGTTCAGGAAAGCAGTTACAAATCCTGCATTTTTTGATACAGAAAATCACTGAACTCAAAGACTCCTTGGTGTTATATACAATAGACCTGCTGAGATGAAATGAGTATGACTAGAGGTCAAGTTACTCCTTCATGGTCTGACTATAGTCTGCTGTATAGAACACCTGCTGTAACTAAATGCTGTCTTTCAAGGAACACCTCACACTTACCACATTAACCGCATACATAATCAGATTGTCAAAGCCTCACTTAAGCATGGACATCGACACATTAAACCTGAAACTTACAAGCTGTCTCCAAAATTCACTGGATCCAAGAAGCCAGTCAGACTTTCATCTTTCCCCTTGAGAACCTGTTGTAAAATTGAGGGTTTGGAGTAGGGGGCAGAGAAAAGGTCCACATTAGATGCGTAACAGAGTCACGGCTGGAGATCTGAAAGAGGTCCTGGATCCATCTTGGCACGAATGCAGACACATGGCACAACACCAAGCCGCTACATTGCAGAGAGGGGCCCAAACACAGGTCCAGCTACTACACACAGCATTATGAGCAATTCTTTACATTCACATGTGGAAAAAATGTATCCCTGTAATAATGTATTTCGACAATAAATAATGAATACTTGTTTTTTGTTAGATATGAAACAGTGGTGAAGACCATGGACCCTGAGCTCAAAGTTAACCAACTCACCTCAGAAGAGCATGGCTATACTATATTAAGTGAAATAATATACATAACAGTTTCCCATCATTGCAGCAATACTGTAATAAAGGAAACACAGGTTTGCACTATAGTGGTGCGATCAATAAATATGGGATTTGTCAGCATCTGTAAGCGACAGGACATAAATAGCTGACTTCACCAACTTTTGTAAAATTGACCATATGAAACAGCATAAACAATATCAAGGTGACAGACAGACATAGTAAACATTGATATGTAACTTCTTATTGGTTTTCTGTGAGGATCACTTGTATTCAGGCAGGGTATTCTGTTCCCATGTCATTTCATGATTTTACTAGTCAAACAGTTACTTTTTTATGTATGATTTTCTTAATTTTTATCAGAAGCAGACACAGTAAAAGCCTGTGATAATGCAAATTTGCATACAATTGAACATACAATGGTTTCTATTTTTTATAGTTTATTGTTTTCATTTTGTTTCCTTTCCTTCTCTAAACATTTTAAATAAAAAAACGATTGCCATTTCTGTGTCATTTGTATTTTCTTGCACTAATTACATGACTGCGATTTTTTCCTGACTTCTAAAATCTGTTTTCTCACGATGCATAATAAACAACAAACTCATGCACTCAATCAAAGATATAAGTAACATGAAAGCCGATCTGACAGCCTTTGTTAGTGAGACGAAAACTGTCTTCAGTTGCATAACAGTTTTGTTTTTGTATACAAAATCAAAGGGACATTTAGACCAACTATTGTTTGTTGTTTCAGTGCGATTTTACATGTAGCTAAATTTTGTTGTTTGCTTAGTGTTCGGTTTGTAAAACTCTTTGCAAATACATTTTTGCGTATTTTGCAGCTCTTCCCTAATTGTTCTGTGCGTTTTAAATGCCTTCAGGTATGGTTTCCTGTTGTGAGTTTATATGCATTAAAAAAGTGAGTTCAACTCATGTGCACTTATCTCATGAGTAGGGACATTTGGCCAGTAGTAAAAATATTTTTTTTCCAGTTTTCTGCCAAAAATGAGTAAACTACACACAGAAAATATTTATTTTCATTGAGCTAGAAAAAATGCGGCCCCACGTTTTGCACAATCAAATTTTTGTTTTGTTTGCTTTTGTGTGTGTATGTGCACTGTTTTGTACACTCTTATTGAACAGAACCAAACGCATAACTGTAGAACAACCCAGTAAGTATGAAACATTAAGCCATTCCTCCAAACAAACAGTTTACACAGCTGTATGGTAATCCTCTCGGTTCTCAAGTTGATCTTTCCCAGAGAGGGAGAAATGCATTTTTGTAGCATCCTCTCCTTTTAAAACCGGCCCCATGTGAGCGCTCACCCACCTTCTTCTCAAAGAGCTTCTTGATGAAGGGCTTCCAGAAGTGCTCTTTCACGCCCTTGGCTTCCAGCACCAGGCCATCGTGAAGCTCACACAGCTGCTCGATGAAGCACAGCGGCCCTGGGCCTGGTCTGAACTCCCTGCTACCAAAGTCTTGAGGGAGGCCTGTGCACACATACAGAGCCATAGATTTAACCTTGCACGCCACACAAGCGTATCACAATATATACGGGAATTTTTTTAACAGTCAAAAAGTGCCCTTCAAGGTCATTATTTCTTCAATGCGATTAGCCAAACTCAAACGACAGGATGGAGAAACCACTGTCCACAGAGAGGTAGCTCATTTGGTGTGTCTGAGTGTTTACATCCCCGGTGACACTTTGTCTGGGATAGATCGTTCAATCAGACTCCAAACATTAATTCACTCCCTTTCTTTCTTTGTAACTATCGAATTTCATTTTAGGCGGCACGGTGGCGTGGTGGTTAGCACTGTCGCTGCGCACCTCCAGGCCTGGGGTTCAATTCCCACCTTGGGTCTGTATGTGTGGAGTTTGCATGTTCTCCCTGTGCTTGGTGGGTTTTCTCTGGTTGCTCCTGTTTCCTCCCACAGTCCAAAGACATGCAAGTTAGGTTGATTGGTGTCTACAAAATTGTGTGTGTGTGTGTGTGTGTGTGCGCCCTGTGGTGGGTTGGTGTCCCTTGCCCTGTGCTCTGGGATGGGCTCCAGGCTCCCCTGTGACCCTCACCAGGAATAAGCAGTTAAGATAATGGATGGATAATTTCATTTTAAAGGAACACCCACTTTTCCACATTCAATGAAATAAATTTTACTTTAGAAATGTCTAATGATATTCCCTTTTCATTACCGAAGACGAAATAAAAAAAAATTTGTGTTTTTCTTTGTGAAGCAAAAAAAGGCCAATTGGAAATGACAGGAAGGTGCACGTTTTCAACAGCACTTCAGTTTTTGTAGACAAGTGTTTCCCCTACTTGTAAGATAAGACTTGTGTAGACTTACATTTTGTAGGACAGTGTACTTTGAAACCCAGAGGTGAAACACGTCTTTCACACAGATTCATATATTGCTGAAGGGTTTGCATGTGATTTAAAAAAATAATAAAATTTAAAAAAAAGAAAGTCACAATGAACAAGTTTGAATTGTTGCTGTGAATAACTGTCAACAATGTTTCTGGATTTAAATTTTAATGTGACTACCCAAAAACCCAAAAGTTTTTTCAACAGTAATTGAAGCAGATACCTTTGTAGGCACTATTCAAGCTGAGATGAACCGGGACATGCCATGCTTTCATATCAAGCCTTCAAGTAGATGTGCTGTGGTCAGCCAAATCTGCAACACGCTCTTACAATACGCAACATAGAGGAAATATCAGACGGCCCTGAAACATAACTGTATTTTGCTTAGTGTGTCAGTTACTACAACTTGTAACTCATATAACATGCTTGTTATTATTCAATCAGTCAGTCATCTTCTAAACCGCTTCTCCTGTTAAGGGTCATAGGGAAGACTGGAGCCCATCCCAGAACACATAGGACAGAGGGTAGAGTACACCCAAGGCGGGAATTGAGCCCCAGGCCTGGAGGTGCAAGGCGACAGTGCTAACCACCACACCACCACGCCACTATTATTTATTCATTCATTCCTAACTGTTATTTCAGTGGCTTTTGTGTGTTTTCAACATTAATACTACATCATGATCATTACTTTCTTGAATTTTTTTTTTCTTGATTGTTTAGACCTGCGGTGGGTTGGCGCCTCACCCTGGGTGTTCCCTGCCCTGCGCCCTATGTGTTCTGGGATGGGCTCCAAGCTTCCCCGCGACCTTCACCAGGACTAAGCAGTATAGAAGATGACTGACTGACTGACTGACTTGTTTTGAAATGACACGTTATTTCCATTTTGTGCATGTTTGTAAAACACATTTAGTTTGCATTGCCTTTGCAGCAGCAACGAGATTCAATCTTATAAGGGTTGGCACCGTTGTGTAAAGGCAAACACAGTCATCTGTACGGGCTAGACCCAGGGGGCTGATGGGTATACAACACGCTCACTAATGCCCTCCTACATGCTGTCATCCCTGACAGAACAGAGATTCTTCTAAATTATCAAGAAGAGACTTCACACTCAGGCATGATTCATTACATTCCTGTAAACAGTACGGCCTGAGTTTGCTGAAAGAAGCATAAACAGCACATTATAGTGCGTCGTGCGTGTTTTTCAGGGACGTGTCTGACTGTGTACACACACTCTCTCAGTTCCCAAATGAAAGTGCTTAGCATGACTCTGCTGACTCAGTGGAAACCCCATAGCTGTGCTAATGACTCGCACATGCCCTCCTTATCGGGCAGACTGCTGTCAGCCCTGGGCTGAGCTGGCAGGAGCTAGAAGTGCAGGGACACTGATCTGAGAACAGCTGTGCTGAACGCAGATCACTCTGCCTCTGAAATGGGAAAAGACCAGCAGGAATACAAGGCAGGAAAACCACTTAAGGAAAAAGAGGATAAAAGGTTTTCATAAGCAGCAGATGGTCTCGGAAATCGGAGCAGTGATTAAAAAATTTGACACGACAACTCCGAGATGACAACTCAGTAAAATCAGAGAGAGAATTAACTGTAGTGAATATCCAAACTGGGAAAAGTGGAATTCGCACACCTCTGGTCGTGTTCGGAAGTCCCTTACTTTCATCGATGAGGTGCTGCACATGTACGTCCACAGACGTAATTAAGCGTCTACACATCGGCAAATTAATTTTGACCTCACATTCGCACGAAACACCGCAAAAAATTGTGTCTAGATTTTACAAATGTTTGCAACATTCTTGGCCCTTTCACTTGCAGTGTGAAACCCTGGCTGTGGTTAGAAGCTCTAAGGTACATTTTGTAGACCCTGTCTGTGTGGATCAGCGTACATGAATGCTACCTGTGTGCTTCTCGGACATTGTACCTTTAAAGGTAGGGTTCAGCAGCTCTTTACGGTTGGAGCACAGCAGAGCGTTGCAGAAGACGAGGTCCAGGGCACACAGAAGCAGATGGTAGGAATTCACGAGGTCATCGCTGATCATGGGAAAGTTTCCTGCATAGATAAGGATACGGGGGTTAATAATTTTCTTGTCTTGTCTGTTGCAGGACTGTCTCTTCCTGCATAAACCCCACCAAAGTCCACAACGTCCAAACATGTACTATTCCAAAATTCCTGTGTTCAGAAGGAACCTGTACGCGGTGTTCCAGGAGCGCGTGCAGATAGTGTTACTAATTATATGCCGTGAATAGAGAAACCCGGAGCACTTCCACCATCCCCCACTACTCAAGCTCTGGCAGCACCACGGTTTGAAGCCCGAGCTGGCTGGACTCCATGAGCTCATTGTAAAACACTTTTTTAAGTGTCCTCATTGGGCAGGGATCAGACCGGCCTGGCAAAGGATGTTCTGGAAAAGCAGGAGAATTCTAGGTACACCTCTACTCACATACACATCTGCTCAGGGCTCTTTGTACACAAATATAAATTCATACTGCTGGGCATTAATTCCTCCTGCATTCACACCCATGGTTACAGTGTGTTACAGCCGCTACACGCCGGACACATTTAATAAAAGCATATAAAACAGCAAAGAGATTCATGTTATATTGTGCTGCCATCTTACGTCGCAATTAATGTTTACTTTTACCTTTTACAGTGTTCTTTACTTGTGTTTTTTCTGCCAGGCTAGTGTCATGTCAGGTCATTTCCTCCTGTTAACCTCAAAGGAAAGAGGTATGTGCACACACACAGTCTGCTCACATATGCATTTCTGCAGAAAGTGCATTGACTAGGGGGCCCTAAGAGCCTTGTGGGAGGGCAGGCAGACCACTTCCTGTCACACTTATGGAGAATTCCTGTCGGCCTGTCTTATCATGATCTAGCAGAGCTAGGGCGCGGAGGATGTTGCACTCATTCTGTCTCTGAGTGAAGCCTGGCCCGCTGGTTACATAAACACACACACACACACGTGCACAGCACTGTGGCTCATGTTACTCAGAACACTGCTCTTAGCCTGCTGAGACCTACAAAAACCACAGCAAGAACTACAGCTCCTCATAGACTCCTCAAACTGCACTCTGAGCAGTATATCTGCTTCAAGCAATAAAACTTACATGTTTCTGCATTTTTACAACAAAAACAAAGCTGCTAAAATATAGTATTTACATAAAGTGAATTAAATTGTAAATTAAGATCCATACTCAAATAGCACAAAGACCAATAAAATACCAGTCACTTCTGTATAAATAAACACAAAGAAAACTATGCACAACAAAAACTAAAAAAAAAAAAAAAAAAAAAAAATCGGATAAGATTCACATAGCTGTATATACATTAAACAGACATTCAAGCTATTCCAGAAATGTTCACAACATATGGTCATCAACAATATCCAAAATTTTCTAATGGAATATCTGATTACATTATGAAATTGCAAGCACAATACATACAGCACAGATCCTGGTTGTACCTACCTACACAACATCTTTCTTGCAATTTTCATCTTAAATTGCAGAGACATAAGAGAGAACACACAGTTGCACTGGGAGCATAGTGAGGGCTCTCCAGGTTGAGCTGAGCAGATAAAGAAGGAGCCGAGGCTGCTAGAGTGGGGAGAACGCTAAGCCTATTGGCCAGCCTCAATCCAGGCTGCCTCTCAGGCAAGTCCCAACTTGTCATCTGCAAGCTGTTGCTATGACAAGGGAGGCCTACAGACGGCTGTACAACAAGCTGGAGAGCACATATACACGCTGAATCACATGACACCTAGGGATGAATTTGACTTAAATTTGCCTATGTGCGTCCTCTGCCAGTCAGTACTTCAAAATCTAATTTTAAATGTTAAATCTATTACACATATATACACTATCTTGCCAAAACTATTGGGACGCCTGCCTTTACACGCACATGAACTTTAATGGCATCGCAGTCTTATTCTGTAGGGATCAATATTGAGTTGGCCCACCCTTTGCAGCTATAACAGCTTCAACTCTTCTGGAAAGGCTGTCCACAAGGTTTAGGAGTGTGTCTATGGGAATGTTTGACCATTCTTCCAGAAGCACATTTGCGAGGTCAGGTACTGATGTTGGATGAGAAGGCCTGGCTCGCAGTCTCCACTCTGATTCATACCAAAGGTGTTCTATTGGGTTGAGGTCAGGATTGTGCAGGCTAGTCAAATTCCTCCATTCCAAACTTGCTCATCCATGTCTTTATGGACCTTGTTTTGTGCACTGGTGCACAGTCATGTTGGAACAGAAAGAGGCTATCACCAAACTGTTCCCACAAAGTTGGGAGCATGAAATTGTCCAAAATGTCTGGTATGCTGACACCTTAAGAGTTCCCTTCACTGGAACTAAGGGGCCAAGTCCAACCCCTGAAAAACAGCCCCACACCATAATCCCCCCTCCACCAAACTTTACACTTGGCACAATGCAGTTAGGCAAGTACCGCTCTCATGTCAACTGCCAAACCCAGAAACGTCCATTGGACTGCAAGATAGAGAAGCGTGATTCGTCACTCCAGAGAACACGTCTTCACTGCTCTAGAGTCCAGTGGCGGTGCTTTACACCACTGCATCCATCTCTTTGCATTGCAGTTGGTGATGTAAGACATGCATGCAGCTGCTTGGCCATGGAAACCCATGCCATGAAGCTCTCTATGCACTGATGTTGTGCTAGTCTAAAGGCCACATGAAGTTTGGAGGTCTGTAACTATTGACTCTGCAGACAGTTGGCAACTTCTGCACACTGTGTGCTTCAGCATGTGCTGACTCTGCTCATTTTATGTGGCCTACCACTCTGTGGCTCAGTTGCTGTTGTTCCCAGTTGCTTCCACTTTGTTATAATACCACTAACAGTTGACCGTGGAATATTTAGTAGCGAGGAAATTTCACAGATGGACCTATTGCACAGGTACCTATCACAGTACCATGTTTGAATTCACTGAGCTCTTGAGAGTGACCCAAATGATTCACAAACGTTTGTAGAAGCAGTCTGCATACCTAGGTGCTTGATTTTATACACCTGTGGCCATGGAAGTGATGGGAACACCTAAATCCAATGATTTGGAGGGGTGTCCCAATACTTTTGGAAATATAGTGTGTATACACACACACACACACACACACACACACACACACACACACATATATCAATCAGCCATAACATCATGACCACTCAAATAATATTAAGTCGTTCCCCCTTTGCTGATAAAACAGCCCTGACCCGTTGAGGCATGGACTCCACTAGACCTCTGAAGGTATGCTGTGCTATCTGGAACCAAGCTCTCAGTGGCAGATCCTTTAAGTCCTGCAAGTTGCAAGGTGGGGCCTCCATGGATCAGACTTGTTTTTCCATCACATCCCACAGATGCTAAATTGGAATTAGATCTGGAGAATTCAGAGTCAAACTCGTTGTTGTGTTCCTCAAACCATTCATGAACTGTTTTTGCTGTGTGGCAGGGTGCCATGACACTGCCTCTGCCCGATTGCTTTCTTCCCATAGTGCATCCTGGTGCCATCTCTTCCCCAGGTAAGTAACACACACACACCCAGCCATCCACATTATGTAAAAGAAAATGTGATTCAATAGACCAGGCCAACTTCTTCCATTGCTCCATTGTCCAGTTTTCATGCTCACATGCCTATTTTACATGCTTCTACAGGTGGACACGGGTCACCATGGGCACCCTGACCAGTCTGCAGCTACGCAGCTCCATACGCAACAAACTGAGATGCACTGTGTGTTCTGACACTTTTCTATCAGAACCAACATTAACTTTTTCAGCAATCTGAGCTACAGTAGCTCTTCTACTTGGCTGCCCAGGAACATGCCACAAGAGATGCAGTTTTGGAGTTGCTCCAAACCGGTCATCTCACCATCACAGTTTGGCCCTTTTTTAAAGTCACTAAAATTTTTTCTACTTCCAACACATCACCTTTAGGGACACAATGTTCATTTGTCTGATATATCCCAACCACTTCCAGGTGCCATTGTAACAAGATAACCAATGTTATTCACTTCATAATCCCAATTAATCCCAAAGATGGTAATAATACTGATCCTGGAAATAAAGACTAACACACTTTGATTATTTGAACATATAATATACCTGTGAGAACTGATCTTACATACATTACTTTTTATATATGTTGTCTTTAACATCTAAACCAGTCATGATTATGACATTCAAACGTAGACATGCACAATTTGAAAACAGCCAAAAGCACAGTAAGAAAACCCAGTAATTGCGCTCTCTCAATGACAACTATATTTCACTGAAGGCCTCAACACTTAGCAGGTGTGGAGACACATGATTGCTCTACTCTATAAGCCTGTGTACTCATCCAGGTCTCTGTGCAACTTTGAAGATGACATCGAAAGTCCATGTGTTGTTTTTCTCTGGCCGACAGTGTACCCTGGCTGATGGCACAAGACCCAGAATGCAGCCAGCTGACAGGTGTTCCCTCGCAATGGCAGGTGGTGTGGCAGTTACAGAACTGATCAACAAATAGCCAGTGTACCCCAGAGAAATGTTTTCAACCTAAGCCATCAACAAAAATATGTAATTCTAATGGTTAAATTGCACACAACTGCTAAGGTACTGTGGGTAGAAGTGCTTGGTGATTATATAATTGAGCAATCTGGTTTGGGGAAGACAGCCTCCACCGTTGCTGCACACTCCCTCTGGCCAAGCATCCCTCTGGTTCCACATCCCGTGAAAACTCACTGCTCAGAGCTGCTCCTAAAAGCCTTTGGTGTATTCCCTGTCTTTTGCTGGTGACAGGCCTTCTCATTAGCCCAGCCTCCAATGAGGTCCAAATAGAATCTAAGGAATGTACAACACTACATGACCTAATAAAAAACCATCAGTATTGTTCAAGGCTATTCTCAGGCTTGTGTATAAGGAGGTACTCTGAAATGTACCGAGAACAGACTTGAAAAGTACCGTAAACTGTTATAATATTGTTTAATTTCATGTAGACATTGAGAGACACCAGGATGTGGCTCCAATGTGATTTTTTTCTGAAAATGCCCTTCTAAGTACCATAAGCTCTTCAGAAACTACAATGAGAATGTTTTTTTTTTCCCAATTCAATTCAATTTATTTCTATATAGCACCTTTCCAGCACGGTGGCGTGGTGGTTAGCACTATCGCCGCGCACCTCCAGGCCTGGGGTTCAATTCCCGCCTAGGGTCTGTGTGCGTGGAGTTTGCATGTTCTCCCTGTGCTTGGTGGGTTTTCTCCGGATGCTCCGGTTTCCTCCCACA
>JABJVR010000007.1:4720067-4773689 GCA_025773905.1 Chitala chitala | reverse complement strand
TTTGTGGGCTATAGTCTGAGGGCAGAGCTGCCCCCGCACTATGGCTCCTTGGCTTTGCTGAGCTGTGTCATGTCACATATAATTTTTTAAATAAAATCTTTCATTTTCAAACTCATTATCCTAGACAGGGTGCATACAGGCTGTAGTACAGATCTGCACAGAACTGGTCCGTACTGGTCTAGCCCACACGCACACAAAACTGGCCACATTCACCCCACAACCAGTTGCTTCAGTCCTGCTCTCACCCACACTTACATTGTTTAAAATGTTTTGTAACTGAAAAGAACAAAAAAATATTATTGTTAATTCATTTGAATTCAATTACATTTATGCGCCACCTTTCACAACAAACCTCCTTAAGGTACTTTACAGGAATAAAGTACAGTTGTTACAAGGAATTAACAGTGGGTGGGTGATTGATGTTAAAGTTTAGTTAAAACTTGGTGACAGTGGTGGAGAGGAACCAAAAACTCCACGGTGTGGAAGAAAAAAAACCTCCGGGGGCCAAAGGTCAATTGGGTGCCCAGCCCCTACTCAGCATACTAACATTACAGAATACAAAATTAGTGATGTGAACTACAGTATCAATGTCAATGACAGAGTTAACCCTGTGTGTGTTCCACATGGAGAAGTAGGCTTGTAAGATCCCTTGGGGGAAGGCTTCATTTTGGGGGTTATAGTGGGTGTCAGGGACTCTAACAAAGCATCTTGTTCAGACACATGGTAGACATATGTGTATTGACATAAGGATTCAGAGAGGGCATCATAGAAACACTCACAATCACATAACAAAATACCACAGGCATATTGGCATGTACAGCAGTGCCAGCAACAATAATTACAATGCACTATGGAGATTATTATGGCAGAACTAAATGAAAGAAGTAGGTCTTCAGGTGGGATTTAAAGACCTAAACCAATTAGGCATCCCATTCGTAGCCTGGCAAACTATGGCATAGACTAGGGGCTCTGTAGCTAAAATCTCTAGTGCCAATACTTTAATGTATGCATGGAATGGTAAGAAGTCCTGCATTCTGAGATTGATGGAAACAATTTGGTGTATCTGTTTTAATGAATTCCACTAAATGTAGAAGTGCTTGACCTTTGAGTGCCTTATATGTTAACAGAAGAACATTGAAAATGGTCTTGTACTTTCTGTTTTTAGTAATAATTTTAGTTGCTGCATTTTGGATATATACTGTTTAGTGTGTGGTTTGTATTCCTAGAAGGTAAAACATTGTAGTAATCTAACCAACTGTAAACAAAAGCATGCACAGTTTTCTCAGTATCTCCTGTTGTAAGAAAACACCACAGCCTTGCATGTAAAAAGATGGCAGTAAGAAATAAGACTATCAGACTGAACACAAAAATTCAGACCTGGCTGGGGCATTGCTGAGCTTGAACACCATCACTGTAAACTGCTGTAAACCTCTGTTCTGCATGAAATGGCCACCGGAGTATATGAGGGCAGAATACCCCTTGGAAGGTTTACCTACAGTGCCCTAATTCTTACTGTCATCTTCATCTTATCATGATGACAAAATTGGCTGTTCTGGCTGCTGCATCAGTGCTGGATAGTCTGAAGGATCCAAAGCATATAAAAAACACACAAATGCATTGAAAACACTTTAATGTGGAGACAGAATGGGTGTTTAAATGAAGATATTTTCAGGTATTTAGAAAAAGTGAAAATATCTTCATTTATTAAGTGTTCATTATTGTCTTAACCACTTAGTCCTGGTGAGGGTTGCAGGGAAGCCTGGAGCTCATAGAGCACGGGACACCAACCCACCACAGGGCACACACACACAGACACAATGGGCAATTTGGACACACCAATCAACTTAACCCGCATGTCTTCGGACCGGGGGAGGAAACCGGAGCACCCGGAGTAAACCCACCAAGCACAGGGAGAACATGCAAACTCCACACACACACACACACACACACACACACACACACACAAGGCAGAAATCAAGCCCCAGGCCTGGAGGTGCAAGGCAACAGTGCTAACCACCACACCACTGTGCCACCCTATTAAGCATTCAATGAAATGTGAAATGTGAGTTTCCTAACCATTTTTGCACACTTCATCAAGATGTTCAACAAAATCTCCCTGTACTTGGCTCCATCCACCCTCCCTGCAGTCTTGACAAGTTCCCCTGTTCCTGTAGCTAAGAGATAATCCTCCTGCACGGTCAGGATGGTGTTGTTTTAGCAATAGCCTGGGTTTTTGTCCAGACATAATGCTTGACATGATGCTAAAAAGGTTTTGTTTCATCTTCACAAAACCTTCTGATAGCTTGTTTCAGGATCCTTTTAGTTTTTGTTTGTTTGTTTGTTTGTTTGTTTGTTTGGATTGGACTCCATAAGGAACGTTCTGAAAAATGGCTTCTTCTTGCAACCGTTGCATAACCCAGATGTTTGAATTATCTTTGATACTGGATTTAGAAAATGATGACTATGCATTTTAGGGGGGCTTGAGATGAAAAAATGGAGTCTAATGATTATTGGTTGTAGGCTATATGAAATATATTAACAAGCTAAAGGCAACACTTCATTCTGTATTCTGAGCATGCATTTTTCATATTCACTACCAAACCAAAAGTATATGGACACCTGACCATCAACAGGCATTAATAATTAATAACCTTTGTGGCTACAACAGCCTCCAGTCTTCTGTAAAGATTTTGGATTTTTTGTCTGTGGGAATTGGTGCACATTCTTCTGAAAGGATGTTTGAGAGGTACAGACAAGAAAACCAGGCTCACAATTGCTGTTTCAATTCATCCCACAAATGTTTGGTAGGACTGAGCTCAGGGCTGTGTGTGTGCCACTCAAGTACTTCCACATCAAAGCTGTTGAAACCATGTCTTTATGGACTTGACTTTGTGGACAGGGACACAGTGGTGCTGGAACACAAAAGGGCATTCCCCAAAGTGTTGCCAAAAAGTTGGAAATGCAGTTGTTGGCAATATCTTACTTTTCTGTCACTTTAACAGTACCCATGACTGTAACTAAGAGGCCAAGCCCAAACCCTTAAAAATAGCCCCCCTTCCACACCAGTGTCACTGGCTTCAGCATTCTACCAAAAATTTGTACACCTTTCACTGTGTCGGCATTGTGCCCATGTTCCATCTCTTCTGGGTCACAAGACAACGTATTTGTGTTACAGCTGTACTTGCCAGGTGTGTAAATCAAATCACAGACTTGCATTTTCATCATCAAGCACTGAATTCTATATTTCCCTTAAATTATACTTTATAATGCATCTTTTAATGGTTTGTAATATGTTTCAGTTGTAAAGGTAGGTTAACTGTATATGATGCATCTGTGAAATTTCTCACGATCTATCCTTCCATCCATCCATCCATTCTCTATACTGCTTATACAATGCAGGGTCGCAAGAAACCTGGAGCCCATCCCAGGAAGCACAGGGCACAGGGCAGGGGACACCCTGGGTGGGGCGCCAACCCACCACAGGGCATCTCACGATTTATCTTACAGCTAATTCCAAACATTTTATTTCAAATTCACCACAACATTAAATTGTAATGTATCCAAATGAATTTGCTACTTGCTTTTACATGCTGCTAATATTCCTGACGCATTCCTGAAGCACTGTTGTCCTTCTCAAATAAAAAACACACACATTCTTTTTTAAAAACATCATGTTCTCCAGTCCATTCTAATTTTTACACCTTTTACAAGCTGCTGCACCTAAATTAAGATTTCAAATGAACCCTAAGTTTGAAAACATTTTTGTCAGTATTTTTTCTCTTCTTGCTTATATTGGCCATTTGCTTCTGGCATGTAAGCTATGTTTTGACTTGTGTCTGTAATACAGTATTATTTAGCAAAATTAAAAACTGCTACAATTTTTTAATGGATTTTTAGTGGATGACTTTGCATATAAGCACTTAATAAGTTAGTGTCATGAATGGTTAGGCCTCCCATAATAAATGATTCACCTGGGTAAGGAATTAATTTTATGTTCCATTTTTCCTTCAGCATAGTAGGGATTACCTAGAATCCACACCAAACATACACTTTATTTTATAAGCCAGACAATCCATAAACACAATGACACATTTATAATTGTTGTTGAGGTGAAAACTGGACTGCTGCCCAAGACAGACTCTGGGCTTGCTTAACAAACACTGGGAGTCATGACTATGTCACTAAAGTGGTTTAATAGTCCGCATTTCACGCACATGGAACTATCAGACCATTATACTACTATACAAACCACTGAAAAATATTCTTCAAACAGGATCCTTGGTGTCTGTAACCATGGTTCCCTTTAAGGGTTCTGATGGACAAACGTAGTTCACAAACAGATGTGGCTTGTGTCTGCTTGCTTAAATACTGCACTGAAACTAAATGAGAAGTGTACATTCTTCTGAAGGAAAATTGCCCATCAGAGCTGCCATTTCTGCTCAGCAGCCATTGTTATGCATTTTTCAGGTCTAGGAGTGACGTGTGAACACTGTACCAATTTCTAACAGTGCCTTTATATCCCCGACATAAGGCACTGTGTTAATAAACGTTTTCTTTGAGCAGCTACAAAATGGTATAGTATCTGGGAAAAAAATGATTTGCATAATATATGTCAACATGTACCAAATTCTGTAGCTATTATCACCATTCCTGATAACTTACATAAGCAGTAAATGCATACACTGGAACATAACAACAGCAAGACGTGAAATTCACTCTCTGTACAGTATAAAGCAGCTTTCAAATCTGTCTGCAGGTTCAGCCACATTAAAGTGAAAATTGCAAGTGAAGAAATGTACATGGTTTAGCAACGTGACTAGTTTGCACAAAATACGTGCAGCCAGACCTGTTCAGCATACATATTATATCTTGGCCTAGATGATGAGGTGATGTCCTCAGCAATGTGGATCCCAGCGTTTGGGTGACGTCATTACCCAAGCCGTTTTCACTTCACCTTAGATAAAAAGCACTCTGCTATTGAAAAGTAAAAATTATATACAATAATAAAGGTCCTTAATCTAGTTTCCCTTAGAAAACATCCATTAAGATGAAAGACGTTCATTGCCAATAAGGTGGGCAAAAGTGACCCTAAAAATATAACTCTACACACACACACACGTTTTACAAGGTCACGTGCATTCTATTTTCATATTTGTGGTAAAATATTATACTTTCTAACAATCGTTAAAAACTTAATTTTACTTAAGATACAACCCTGCGTAATGTAGAGTGGATCAGTTAAAGTGAATACATCATTGTTGGTAGCTAAATATATTTATTATTCTTCAATGATTATACAAAACCAGTTCAACATTGACGTTACAGATGAATGGTGCCGACATGTCTAAGCCTAGAAAAGAGGGAACTAGATGCAGTTTTGAAAACAGTCCTTTTACAATAGTTGGAACTGAACTACTGTTGTTGAAAAATCTACACAGAAGAACCTGGATTTCTACAAACACACACAAAGTGTGTTGTAAGCATAATGATTACTGCCACAAATATTTGTGTTCCACAGTGCAGCTTAAATACAACCATTCCATTGCCAATGAATGAAATGTGATGGGAAATGTGATCTGGCATAATAATAATAATAAATAAAAACATACACCATAAACTGTAAAATAGCCCTAGTACGGCCCAAAAAGATGCCTCCAGTTTGGTAAGGACTTGCAAAGACTAGTAGGCCATTTTGCCTTGTAGATACTGCACGTCCTGTTTGCTTTGCAAGTCAAACCAAAATTGATTGGCGCAAACTCCCATAATAGCACTGCTCAACAAGAACAGCGTAGGTCCCGGGGGTCCTTTTCATAAATCGCCATTTCTTTACATTTAAAGCACTGCCTCGTTTCAGTCTCTGCAATGTACCTGTGCAGAAATTCCAAGGGCTTGCCCAGGATCATCTGACATTAACAGTAGGGTTGAAGATCTAATTTTTCTCAAGGCTGATACCCAACCCTGATCCGGAGTGGGGTGGGGGTGTTTGGGGGTTTAGGCCTCTTCAGGGAGCCGGGATTCAGCACAACTTCTCTGCACATTTCTAGTGGCAGGAAACAGGCTCAGTCCAACCAAAGAACAGAAAGCAGGCCTGGAGTATTACTTTGTTCAATGCTAAAACCGCAACTTCAGAACTAAGACAGGTACTGATGAAAGAACACAACAGCGAGAAGACGACACCAACACAGGACACACATGCAAAACGTTGTGTTGTGTAGAAGCTTTCACCTACTGTCTTTAACAGCTAGAGTACAGAACACTGGTGCCCATCCTAGAAATTGTGTACTGTACAAACCATGGGAAACACCATACATATAACAGCTGAGGTAAAGGCCGGCGAAACCAGCCAACTGGAATTCCCTTCCTTTCAACGGTTATCCAGAACACTTTATTGTACCTGAATATAAAACTTTAATCAGCAGTGTAGTAAAAAAAGAAGAGTGTTTAAAAAAAATAGCTTCCTTTCCATTGACAAGAGTGGCATTTGGCACAAGCTCTGTAGTAGCTTCATGCTCAGCCTCTTGACCTTCAGTAAGACTTCAGATTTCTCGCCACAGTAAGTACTAGTACTCTACACCTCATGCATAATGTGTTCAGCTGGGACAGTTTTGCAGCAGCAACTGAGGGAAGTGGAACTCAGTATAAAAAGACCAGCTCTTAGCTAAACACCATACTGTATGTGACATTCGCACATACCGACAGCAGTCACTTCAAAAGGCATTTCTTCTGCACAGCTTTGTGGGATTTTTTTTTTTCCTGTCATGGGTTGAGGAGTGACATGACATGGGACAGAGTGGAAAATGGGGGTCGTGAAGAGGTTCTCTTTTCTGAACGGGAGCCGTATCGTTCGTCGAGAATCTGAAGAGACAATGGTTGACGTGTAGGATCTACAGCTTCTACGACATTCATTAGCTGCCTGAGTTATTGCTGATGTTTCCAAACCTTGATCTGTAAATTATAAGTGTCAAGGAACCTGTAAAATTATTTACAACATAAATCAAAATATGTATAAAGAATTTTTCTCCCCCCGCTCCAAATATATTAAATGTACAGCTTACCTTGAGCATTAATTTATTCTTTTTTAATAAAATTAAATCCCAACATAATTATAACAATAATGCCTTTGCTTCCTTTTTGTATGTTGCAATTTTACATTGTGTAATACAAGTTCACAAATTTCAGAAATCTAATAAAGTTTGACATGCAAAATGTCTCTCAAAACAATATTGTACCTTTGAACAAACACTGAAAATTCTTTTCAGCTTCTCTAGATACAGTTTCTTTTTTGTTTTTTTCTTTATTACACAACACTTTAGTCTTGATATTTACAAAAAAAATCACAATGTAAGTGCAGGGTAATTAATATATCTGTATATTTACATTTGTAAGGGTACACAGGTCTTAATCTTCATCGCTGGAGTCAGAATCCTCAGATGAGGATGAGGAGCTGTCTGACTCAGATGAGGAAGACTCTGCTTTATCAGACCCTTCCATTCCACTGTTCTCTTCTCTCTGTCCTGCAGACTCCTCATCCTCTTCTTCCTCTTCCTCCTCCTCCTCCTCCTCCTCTCCAGACTCCTCCGCCTCAACTGGCCCTGCCTCCTGCGTCACCTCAGCAGGTGGGGTGTGATCACCGTCAGTACCATGCATCTGCCTGTCAGGCGCGCTGGGCTGAGGTGCCGTTGACACAGGAAGGTTAAGGCCTGGGTTGAGCAGCATGCCTGGATACAGCATGCTGGAGAGGAGCAAGGAGTTCAGGGCCAGTGGGGAGTTGGAGGCAGCCGCAGCGGCCGCAGTAGAAGTGCTTAGGGGAGCGGAGCTGCTGGAGGCAGAGGGGTCAGCACTCTGGCCTTCTGTCCTTTCACCTTTGGCATCCGAAGGCTGTGATGGGTTGTGGGGCAGGGCTTTAGGGGCGGAGTCATTGCTGGGACCACCGCTTCCCTTTTTCCCATCCTCTGCAGCCACCGCACCTGTCACACCCTCCTGGCCCTTACCCAACAGGCCACCCACCCCCAGCAAGTTGGGCAGTCCGGCCATACCAGAGAGCATCATGGGAAACATGGCGGCCAAGTTAGCAACATCCCCAGCCCCACCAGCCAGGCCACCCTGCAGGCCCATGAGACCGGCACTGAGCTGGAGTGACTGCAAACTCTGAAGGTTCTGCTGCAGGGCCTGTAGGCTGGGTGCGTCCATGCCCGACAGCAGCCCGTTGGCCAGCAGGGGGTTGAGCCCGAGGGCTGAGGTGCTGGCTCCACCCGCTGCCGCCCTCGCTAGCATGCTTTTTGGCCGCCGGCCTCGCCTGCTCACCTCTTCTGGAACAATGGGTCCCGTCAGGATACGATCAAACATGCTCTCTGGGAGGTAACCCTGTCACAATGAGAAGAAGGACTTTAACAAGTGGCCTCATTTGCCCTTTCTGGTGCTCAGGACAGGATATCTGGTCTGGGGCTCAGTACCCACCGACTGCTTCACTACATCTGCCCATTCGGGGGGCACGCCGTATTCTGGGTTCTCCTGTAGAAAGCGGCAAAGGTCTTTGAGAGGAGGGGCGAAAGCACCGCCGACCTAAGGATGAGAAGGCACAGAAAATGTACGTCAGTAGGCCGTGTGACGTGGACCCGGTGCCAGTGAGCTTTGGCAGGGGAGGGACAGACCTTCCTTGCATTCCTCCTGTTGATAATCTGTACGCGCTCCTCGCCTGTCAGGCTGTTCACATCTATCTTGTTGGGATTGCGGCAGCGGTGCCTCTTCTGCTTTGGCCGTCCATCAGGAAACTGCATCCTGCTCGCCCCCTGTGGAGATAAAAGGGAAGCAGAGCGAGCACTGAACACATGATTGACAGTCTCCTGCACGAATCATGGTGCAGCCAACAGTTGAAAAGTCATATTTAGGGATTTCAACCATTTTTGACAGGGTTGCAAAGGTGTGCACATTTTAAATTAACCCATCTTAATTTATAACCAGTTTGATAAATTATCTTATTTGCCCTAAAATATTATGCAACAGAAACTCACACACTCAAGACCCAGAATTTGAAGTATACAGGGAACATACACAGCAAAGCATGAAAAAGAAAGAAGAGGAGAAGCAGTGTCATGACAACTCACAGGGATGAAGGCTCCCACATCTGCTACAAAGCCTGGATGCTCCTTTAACCACTGCTCCAAGTCCTTCCTCTTGGGGGCATCATCGCCAGCCAGTCGGGTGCCATCTTTCAGGTTGATCACGGGAACCCTGCTCTCCGTGTCAGCTGTGCCCTGGGTGTGACTGTAGCCCAGTGTGGGGCCTACGGCTGGGCTGGCCTGAGCGTTGCCACACCAGCCTAAGCTCCCCTGAGGGAAGGAGATGGGGCAGAGTGAAGTAAACACATACCACCACAAGGCAAGAAGTTACTACAGCTCCAGTTTGAGGCTTCAGCATAGTACACTGGTACTTACACATGTAAACCACACACACATGTTTTTGGTCTGGTGGTATTGCTCAGTCTTGATTTTCCTTTCTCTGACCACAAAGTGATTTTTTTTCTTCCATCCCTCTATCCACCTTAGAAGCTCTCAAGAACCATCATGTTCAGAAATATAAAAACATTCATCTCTCAATGAGTCTTTTAAGATTAAGACTACTTTCAGTTAGTTTATTATCAGCATATATATTTAATCTTGCAGCACTTTATCACGACCTGACGTCATCCATGATTACTGCTAAAAGCTCCACTCAAACAATGCTGTCATTTCCTCCTCCCATTCAGCACTCTGGTTCATCCCTGAAGTTAGCAAATTAAAAACTCTTGGATTGGTGTCTGGAACAACTATCCAAGAAATCTATTTTGGATTACCTGGTTCAGGCCTAACGTGATCATCTCTAACATTAAAAATCAGCTTTATCTGACGCTATTGAGAGAGGGAATAAAACCCTCAAGCTGTCCTTTCCTTTATAATTAAACTTCTCAATCAACCTGAAAATTCCATGAATTCAATGAAAAATTCCAGCTAAATCCTTCTGCTTCTCTGCTCTGAGTTTTTTTTCAGATGAACTTTGATTAAATTATTCCTCAGTTGTTGCAGGCCATGCCCTCCTTCCTTTCACAATCATCGTATCTTTCCAGCTTTTGACTCTTTTTTTTTCCTGTCACAAAAGTTTGTCTAGAACCAGCACTGCCCACTTTAGTTGCTAAATTTCTTCCTGTTCTTTCCCTTCTTTCAATATGTCTTATCTGTACCTCTCTTGCTAGTAGCTCTCTTTTCCAGACCTCTTACAACTATACCCGTTACCCCATATTTTGGAAAAAACCTGGTCTTCACCCTCTTGACTTTACCAAATACTACCCCATTTCTTATCTATCGTTTATTCCCAAACTTCTCAAAAAGGGTTCTGTCAGTCAAATTCAGGAACATATGTCTGCAGTACAGCACATACTTTTGGTTAGGCATGTAAATTACCCACTGCAGTCTGCTGACTCAGGCTGTCTCAGTACTCTCATCCTTAATCTGTCTTCTCTCACAATTGCAGCCTGTCTGCAGTTCTTGCTGTCCTTCTCTCTTTGAGTCCATTTTATCTTTCTGACAGGCAGCAGTTTATCTCCATCCCTCAGCTACCCTTGCACACGGTGTTCCTCAGGATACTGTTCTTGGCCCCCTTCCTTTTCATTATTTGTCAGCACGGACTCTAGATTCTAGGTGCTATGCTGATGACACATTATATATGACGTCATTGCTCTTTCCAACCACCTGCTTTAGAGTCCTGTGTCTGTGCCATCAAACCCCGATCACTGAAAGTATGTCTACTCAGTGGTACGCCATCTTGATTTAAAAAAAAAAAAAAAGCACAATCGTTAACCATTCCTGGTTTTTTCACTATCTGATCCCCCCTGGTTACAGACCTCAGTGTTAGTTAGAACCTGTGCTCTCATTTAGGGCTCTCATTCACTAAATCTGCTTTTTTTCAATCACTTAAACTGTCATTCTTGACAGTTAATATTCTAATGCCTGCATTTGTTTCTACAAGCCAAAATAATAACCAGGGTCAGGCCCCTGGGATCACATCAGCCCCACCTCTGTATTATACCATTAGCTTCTGGTTAAGCTCTGTCTATCCTACAAATGCTTCTGTGAAGTCCATGTCTAAATGGCTTTGCCTCTCCTTACCTCAGTACACTTCTGTCTCCTTGCAATCTGCACTCTGTTCCTCAGATTCACCCCTTCTCATTATCCTGTCTACATTCTGCTCCATGGGTGACCTGCTTTCGGCAATACTAGCCCCAAGGTTCTAGAGCTCTCTGTAACTCTCTCTATGTAACTGTTTCTTTCTTAAATCTAAATTAAAAACACATCTGTTTTACTATCACCTTTCCTTGAAGAACTTCCCCTTATACTTTGCGTCTCTGTTTTCATCGTAATACTTCGATTTTGTAATGTATTTACTTGTGCCATCTTTTATTGCTTAGCTACATCTATTGGTTTTCTGTATTTGTCCAATTGTCAAGTGTCCTTGGGTCTTTGACACAAACAAAGAACAGGTATATACAATGATTAACACCTTCAGTGAGGTGATTAAGATTCATACAGAAAGACAAGACTGATCTCTAGACACTGGTACACAAGCTCTTACGTGGTCTGGCCCTGCTGGCGTTCTGCTCCTGTTCATGAACAGGAAGTCCATCCCCTCCACATTCTTCCGCCTGCCCCTTCGCTTCTTCAGCACGGGCTGCCCATCCACGCTGCCGTTGACCCTCATCTGGCCTGCAAGGCCTGAAGAAGGGCAGCAGAGATGACAGCGCTGGTCACATACAAGCACAACACCCAGTCCAACATAAAGAGGACAGTGTGACTGCAGCAGGCCAACAAAACTCCATACTTAGTTATTTGTTTGAACCTTTATGGGAGCTCAATGGCCTCATCTCTTTAGTGGTGTTAAGTAGGTAGTGAACACCATGCTCTCCTTGGAGATCGTCATGGTGTGTGTTGCTGGTGACATACCATGGACCGGTGCAGACTGGGGCTTGGTGAAGTCAGCCAAGCTGGCATCAGAGGCACTCTGGAGCTCCTGCAGCCGGGCCAAGTACTGCTGCTGGCCCAGAGGGCCGTCTTCGGCTTCTAGCGGTCGTTTCTGTGGCCCACCCTGCTTCTGCAAGGTCAGCTTCAGACCGCCGTCCTGCACAGGTGCACAGCTCGGGTCAAACAGGGCAGCTGAGCACGCAGGATTGAGCACACGGTGACACCCACAAATGTGTTTCAGCAAGATCCACCTATAGCAGCATAACCGGACACATCTGTACCGCGCCAACTCAGGCAGCCCATAAACTGAGCTAATCCGTGTGCTTTTCACTGAAAGCACAGATGTTCAGGCTGGCTGGACCAACATTTTAACCATAATAAAGCAAACGCAGAGATGCACGCATCACTGTCCAGCCCAGACGTGTACATGCATGTGTGATTGGCATTTTGTGCTCCACACCCAGTAATATTTTCTACTGTATGAAGTAGTAAGGTTTTAAAAGCTAGATCTGATGGCTTAACAGTGTGCTCTAAGTGGGCACTTCTTTTCTTTTAACAAACCCCTGACCGCTGAGGTTAACGCATGAGGTAATATGTGCAGCATTTGTGAGTGTATGATGTTTAGTGAAGCTATGAAAAATAAAAATTTGAAATAAAGATTGCACCGAGCCTCTTCAAAGGCTTGAGTGGATCTACGAAAAGCAGCCAATCAGAGTGCTTTACAGTCTCATGTACCCAGAGTTCCAGTGTGCTCCTCATTCTCTGTAAAAACGCTGAGTGAGGAAATAGTGATGAGACCAGGAGATTGACCAAATGGGCCAAAAACAAACTGCTGGATTAAACATGCTTATCATTTAAAACACTAGAGCCAGCAAGTTACAGATAAAATTTTGATTTAGTTCTACTACATCTTGTAGACCTTTCATTAAGATCAGCAATTTAAGATTAATCTGCACTGGACTGGCAGCAGACTGGAAGCTTGGCTGCACAGACCATTGCTTCCAATATGCATATTAATGACGTTTATTTGACATGATGAAGGAGAGCTGGGCTTTTATTCAGCACACAGAGAGTAGGTGTCAGAGAGCCTGGAAACCGACACTGTCTAATCCCTATTATGACATAACTGTTCTTCAAAATTAAATGTCCAGGTCAAATGCTGCTAAACTTAAATACTGAAATACAAAGAATGATTCTTTTTAAGCTTTGAAAATAAAAATACCAGACAATTTTTTTTCTTCATGTTATCCCAGAGAAATATGTAAACGTGCGGAGAGGGTGTGTTCACCTTTGCCCTCTGCGGAGAGGTGGAGGGATCGTCCTGGCAGCCTGCAGGACGGTCCAGCAGTTTGGTAGTGTAGAAGGAGGACACCACGTTGCCTTCATAGGCCCGCCTCGCTGCAGGCCACACCCCCTTCAGCACGGCCTGGCAGATGCTGTCCAGCCGATTGATCATGACCCGGTCCTACAAGTTCAAGCACATGAACAAAACAGGATCTTGTTAACTTCAAATTACAGACACGTTTCTTTTATTCACATTTACTGAAAGCTCTGATTCACAGCAAAACTATATATGACCAATGAGGGTTGGGCAGTCAGTCAACTTTTGACCTCCAGAGGTTTTTTCCTGCACACCAGTGAGTTTTTGGTTCCTCTCCTCTTTTGTCATCTGGCTTTAAATTTAGGTTAAATTTTAGCCTATTCTGATTGTAAAAAATAATTAATTAATCCTAACAGTAATTCTTTCATGTTAAGCACCTTCAGGAGAAGAATTCAGTAAAAAGCTATATTAAAAAAGCTATAGAAGGTTTAAAGCAGGTCAAATATTCCTGTGAATGCAGAGTTGCTGCAAACCCTTACTTTTGGCCAGTAGGAGGCGGCCAACATGTACCCCCCCTGGAAGGGGTTAGAAGTGCCAGACAGGCCGTTCTCAGTGAGGTAGCTGTCCTGTGTCTCGTCCTGCGTGGTGCTGAGGGAGGCTGCGCTGTCTTCATCAAAGCCCTTCACACTGGGAGGTGGAGGAACTGTAAAATACCAATCCACAGTCAGATCTCCAAAGACCACACCTTCACTTCCATTTCAGAACATTGCTAAATATACAGTTTCCCCCTGGAAAGTTTGTAAAGCACCACTGGAGAAGAGATACTTCCAGGTAGAGACGCAGGCCAACACTGGCACATTAAGCATCCCCCTTTAATGTGGTTGAGTCCGCTTAAGTGGATAGTTAGTTAGTTAAATATTGTCCATAGTACTGTTTCTCTCCTACTGATTTCAATAGAGTATGTGTGCAGTTAAATACATACAAGTGGATAAATAGTTTTACCAGGAGAAAAAAATTTCAACCCCATCGCACATATTATAATGCTGGTTATACTGGAAAAGTAGATACACAGACCTCATTATAAAACTGGTCTGGTTACCCACAATCTAGCATGACACTCACAGAGAAACAGAGTCTGCAGCACTTACAGTGGTCATCGCACTACTAGCTGACCATGCTGATATATGAGCTTGCCAGCCATTTCTCTACTGTTACCTTGTCTCTCAGCAGTGAGCTGTCACAGTAAATTTGTGATTTTTCACTAACAGTGTTCAGCGCATGTCTCAGCTTTAACATTTTTGATTTAGCAGCACACTGAACTTCTCAATCTTAAAATGAAATGAAACCCAGACACTGATAAAACGTATGGTATAGGGCGGGCAGTAAGTTCTCAGGTAAACATGATTAAGATGTTATTTTGAATGATGGGCACAAAAAACAGGAATCCAGACATAAAGCAGGAGATCTGGCCATGCATGCGATGTACAAAAATGTCTGTTAAGGTGGTCCAATCAAGCACTTATCAAACAGCTACCTGTTACATGTAAAAATCCAGTTAAGTGGATAATCCACAAAACTGGGTACTGCATGGCCAGTCCTAAAGCAATCCACTAAAGCAGAGTCAACTGTACATCATATTGCTTTCTTCTCACTTAACTCCATTGTGTAAATGTATATAATATCAGTTTATACAGCAATTATTCTTTGCGGATTTCACTGTTGTAACATGAGAGGTAAAATACTGAAGTCCTTGTAGTACAAATTTCGGGCTCTTGCAAAAAACCAAATGATTCACCTCTCTTTGCATTATCCTCTCCCTCACTCTCGCTATCCTCGGAAGAGGAGGAAGAAGAGGATGAAGAAGACGAGGAGCCCGAGGAGCAAGATGAGGAAGAAGAAGAGGAGCTGGAGCCAGACCGTGAACAGGAAGAAGAGGATGAGGAAGAAGACGATGAGGAACGTGAAGAGGAGCAGGATGAAGAGCCGTCTGAGTCAGAGGCATCACGCCGGCTCCTCTTGCTGGCTTTCTTCTGTTTCTTGGTCGCTGAGTTGGGTGTGAGGGGCTTCGTCCGCGCTGCCACCATGCGTCTCTCACTCTCCCCTTTGGCGACGCCTGCCTTCTCCTCCATACCAGCAGGAGTGGGAGGCCCGGTTGTGGGGCTCCAGCATTCAGGTTGAGCCTTTCCCTCGCCGCTTTCATCCTCTGATGAGGGCTCCTCCTTGGGCACAACCTCATCCCGAGATGCCTGGACATCGGGCTGTCGGGGAGGGCCAGGCAGTGGAGAACCTGCGCTTGACGGTGCCTGGGCGTGGGGCACGAGCAGTGAGGCAGGTGTGCGCCCTGTGGTGCTGGCCTGCTGGCTGTAGGCCCGCTGAGCCAAAGTGAAGCCCAGCTCGGGGTCACGCAGGATGTGGTAGTCTGTGCGGCTGACGCCATGCTTGGCTGCCCCGATAAGCAGGTCGCGGTCGTGGGGCCCCGATTCCCACCACACAGGCAGGTCAGGCCCTGGTTGGCACAGTGCTAGCCGCTCGTACAGCTGCGGGTGCCGCAGCACCTGCTCCCTCACTTTGCGCAGAAGCTCAATACGATAGAGCGTGCGGGACGCTCGCTCCTCAGTGATAGGCTGGATTGAGATGGAGGGATCCACAACATCTGTAAAGAGCACGATCAAGAGCGCAATCAACATGTGGACAGACCACGATCAATCAAACATGACAGTCCATCCATTTAACGAACACGCCCATCAATAAAGCTGGCCATTTACACTGCCTTCTTGCCAATTTTATTCCTTTCAACATATTTGTCACACTTGTTTCAGATGTTCAAGCAAAATCAAATAGAAAACAAATTACACCTGAATAAACACAAAACAGTTTTTAAATTATAATTTCAATGAAGGAAAAACAGCTATTCAACACCAAATGGTCCTGTTTGAAAAATGTAACTGCCCCCGTGAGTTACTCAATCAACCAATTGGACAAATGCAATTTGATGTGTTTGGCAGCCTGATTACTGCCAGACTTGTAGAATCTAAATATCACTTAAATAAAACTGTCAGCACTGTGAAGAAGGGTACAAGGTAGCAGAATGCTATGATTGATTGAATAAATGAATACATAAATAAATGTGTAAATAAATACAAGTTTTTGTTTGAGATTAAAAAAAAAAGATTGAAATATTTCAGTCTGGAAAGGGTTACAAAGCCCTGTCTGTGGCTGTGGGACTCCAGGAACCACACCAACAGCCATGACCCAAAAGGAGAAAACTAGAAAAAGTGGTGAGTCTTCTTCCCAGGAGTGATCAGGCTACCAAAATTCCTCCAAGACCGCACTGACAACTCATCCTGGACATCACAGAAGAACACAGACTAACATCTGAAAAACCACAGGCCTCACTCGCCACAGGAAGAGCCCAGTGTTTGTGTTTCTACCATCAAAAAATGACTGAGAAAGACTGATTTTAATAGGAGAGATGCAAGACAAAAACCACTACTACCCAAGAACATAAACCACCAAAAATCACCTTGATAACCCTCAAGCATTTTAGGATACCGATAACGTCCTGTGGATTAACTAGTCAAAAATGGAACTATTTGGCTATCATAAAGCTAGCAAAGAAATTCAGAGTAAGAACACAATGCCAACAGTCACACGTAGGGGTGGTAGTGTGATGGTTTGGGGATGCTTTGCTGCTTCAGAGTCTGGGGGACATGACTGACAGAATCATGAATCTGCTCTCTGCCAGAAAATCTTGAAGGAGACCATTTAGTCATTAGTCCATCATCTGAAGATGCATTTGGATTATGCAGCAAGACTCTGAATGGATCAAAAGAAACAGTATTAAGGTTCTGGAGTCCTGACTTGAACCCCATTAAAATTCTGTGGCAGGACCTTAAAAGGGTACTTCGTCTGCAAAAACCTTCCAAGTGGTTGAAGTACAGCAATTCTGCATAGAAGAGTGGGCCTAAATTCCTCCACAGTGATGTGCAAGACTAATCTCCACTAATCAGGGGTGCCTGGCTGCATTTGATTCTTGTAAAGGTGACACGAACAGTTACTGAGTTTAGAGGGACAATTCTTCAGTTCTGCATCTCACTCAGATTCAAATTTACACTGAGGTTATATTTTTAAAATATGCAATAAAATTCTTAATGTACAAATGGGAACACAATTTCTTTTTATAAATTTTTTTCTTTACTGAAACTATTTTTTAACTAAAATTTTCAATACGTTTTGCACTAGACGTTCTTCTGACAGAGGAAATGATTAAGCCCAGAGCCTTTGTAGGACTGTCCTAAAAGAACAGCGCTCTCACCGTTGTCCCGAGGCGGCAGGCGGCACACTCGACGGCACATGGCTGTGAAGGCCCACAGGTACTTCTGCAGGCTCTCGTCTGTCTTCTTATGTAATCGTGCCATGGCCCGGAACTTGGTCCAGTCGAATCGACCTGCTTCAGGGTCGAACACCACTCCAAATGTGGACACCACTCTGTAAAAATCTGCCTCTTCTCTCCGTGTCCATCTGGAGTGACATTAAGAGATATGGCTGAAGGTTACATACAGTTCAGTAGTGTCCGGGCCAGTTCTGGGATGCCTCAGGTTGAACTTTTCTTTACCTCTGCTGCCGTTCCATCTTGGCAGCCATCTTGGGGTTCAGGGTATCGACAAAGGCAGGGGGCAGCAGGGCACATGGTGGTGCTGGCACGGACTGCTGGGTCTGGTGGATATGCAGGATTTGCCGGCTCTTGGTGTAGCGCTGCGAGGCGGTGATGAGGCGCCGCAGGCGGGCCGTCAGGGCGGACGGAGGGGGCCAGTAGGCTGAATCCCCTTCTGTCACAGCACCTCCTTCTGGGACAGGAGAGAGCAGTCTCCAAACACGCCCTTCTTCCATTCGCAACTAATCTAATCAAGCTTAGCAGGCAAGTCGATTTGTTTCTGCAGTGATCAATCCTGGATTTACCTCCGCCAGCATCGGTGATGACCAAGTCCCCAGAGGAAGAGGCATCATCCTGTGAGGGCAGATCAACTGCGTCACAAGTGTGTCCACCAGCAGAGCCATACGCAAACTTGTGCCACAAAGCCCCGCTCTCACCTCAATATCATCCTTAAGCAATGCTGGAGCAGGCTTATATTCCGGGTCGTCCACATCCCTGTGCAACAAGACAACAGCAGTGAGGACTGACAATGCGATACGAACCACAGGGCTGTCTGATTAACACAGCCTGATCCTTCAGATTTAGCCAGGACAAGCTTCTGAGTTAAGGGGAAGAATAAACACTAGATTGAGCTGCCTTTGATCTAGCAAACACACAAACAACACAGATCAGTTAAATCTGCCCATTAACATCAAAATGTCCTATTTGCAAATCCATTAATCACGAACAAGTAAATGATAATTTTACTCTGCAACCTTGTTTTGGTCGAAAGGCTTTCATCAAGACATCATTGACAACAAAAAAAAAATAAATAAAGCACAATTATGTAAAAGCAAATAAACGATCATTAGAATGCAGAGCTCAGGAAGATGAATGCATACATTTTTACAAATCTCTTTGCATAATGACTCAATTTACTTGATTGTTTTACATAATTGGGTTTTTTTCCAAACAGATGTGGATTGAATCTAAATATTAAGCTATTTCTGTCATGCATTGAAGGAGTGGCACAGCAAAAAATAGTAAGGTTTTATTTTTGCCATAAACAGCTAGGCACCAGGATACAACCGTGCTCCCAGTAAAATACGGCATGTGCCACGTGATGTCCTTTAGTATCCGATTGGTCCGGACATGCTGCCGTACCACATACCCGTCCATGAAGTCATTTGCCCGCTGCTCTGCGGCGATGGCCTTCTCGTCGGGCCGGCCCACCCGCTCCAGGAAGCAGAGGGCGGGGTCTGCTCGGATCGTGTTGTACTTCTCGTATCCTGGGGGGGTGAAAAGAGCCACACACCGCAGCATTGCAATTAGCTCACTTTACCAAGTGACAAGGGAAGGCTCTTCCACGTCTGTTAAGTAAATAAACATGATGAAATGTGAAGGAAATAACCCACGGCAGGGTGGTGGTACGCAGTCCCAACACAAAGTCAACTGCAGTTTTCAATCCTTTGGGTTTCCTGCAAGCTTTGGAGCTAATTGTGTTTATTTTTAAATGGCAAAAAACCAAACCCAAGTGAAAAAAATACATAATTTATACCAACACAGTGGTGGCTATTAGTCAAAGCAAACCCGGATTAGTATTTTATTTTATTAATGACAATTTTGGTGTGCCACTCAGCAGTAATGTTCTCAGACGTCAAAAACCAGACGTTTCAAGTCCAGAAACCAGCCTTAGCATACAAAGTTCTCAGATACTTTCCTGTATGCCAAACTTGACCAGTAATGACAGCTGACATTTAGCATAAAAATGGATGTTGGCAGGTGGCTGTTACAAATGCAGAAGAAATACAGATGAGACCAAGTGTGCTCCTCCTACCTGCAGTTTGCCTTTCAGCCAGTATACTCAGAGAAGGAAAAGCTTGGAGAACGCTTTGAAACTGAAGGATATACAGAAGAGCAGACAGTACCACAGTCACCCCTTAAGGGAGACCGCAAATGTATCTCCACCAATGTTTCACCACCGTGTATGTCACTGTTCTTTGTACAGAAGAAATTTCATCCCAAAACCCACCACAGACCAAAAAACTGTTGGTCCTTTAAGCAAGATGCTGCAAGTCATTGAACATACACTTAGCTGTGTAAATATATGAAACCAATCCAACAGAGCACAAGTCATTTGAAAAAGAGCAGAACTCACCGTGCTTGAAGACCCCCAGAAGGAGACATTTGTCTGCCTCTGTGTCCCACCACAGAGCGGGAAGCTCAGAATGACCCAGCTCCGGAACCCAGATCTCAATCTCGCTGTGGGCACAAGAGGGAGCGGTGTGGACACAAACGAGAACAGCTTGTGTGCTTCTGAGCCAGTCCAGCGTTACAAAGAGGCTACAGTGTCAAATACTCCAAAACGTTTCCCGTGACAGGCAACTGTTCCACTGATAAGCCGCAAGTCTAACAAACTACCGCCTGCCCCGACGTCGCCTGCTATCCGAGCACAGACCTTCGCTGTCTGACAGCCAGATACTCGTGCGTCTGGCAGAGAACAGCTGTCCGTTAACTGCTTCATTTCAACTTCATCATCCAAGCATTTGATGGGATGATGCTACTGAACATCTCCAAGTCTTTGTCTCACGCAACAATTTCCTCTAACCTACAGCAGTCCAAAATCTTGCCTTTTGAAATTCTAAGCAAAAGAAATCTTTAACAATGGTCATTATCTAAAAATCTGCTTACATTTGTCATAGCCAACCAAGCCAAATAACACAAGAAAGTAAGGACTGTGAAAGACGGTTACCTTTATCTGGTAATTACGGTTCATCTTTGGAATAAAGTAACGCAATTTAACATCAATTTGAACACAGTGTTGTGACAATTATGGTTCTTGAAAGCATTTTAAAAATAGCTAACTCTTTTCTCATTGCCTCGCTTTATTGCTAGTGAAGGTTTGTCATTTTGCATCCATGTAACACAGAGTCTGTATTGTACTCAGCCTTGGCATGCAAAACAGTACTGTAAACTATGACTGTAGCAAACAGTCACAGACGAACTTCAAACATGTTAATGAGCTCCACACTAACTTTTGAAATCCCCACTAAAAAAATTTATGCTGATGGTTTAAGTTTCTCACCTGGAGTCCGCCCCACCAAGGACTTTCTGGGACTGGTCACCAATCACCTCCTGTTTCAGGTAGTAGAGCATTCGAACCCTGAGCAGCACCCTGCGTGGACGCACAGGAAGATGTCACCCACAGAGACAGTGAGCAGAGCGAATGCTACTAACATTCAGCTGTCTCAGCATGGGATAGATCCGTGACAAGCACAAGTGTTTGACTACAGAGGAACACACTGGCCCTTGTGATGAGTGAGCTCACTAAGTTGATACCGCACGCACGCACGCACGCGCACCTGCACCCGCACCCGCACGGTTGACAGAGAGGTCTGTGTGATGGAATGTAGATACGTCCCACTGATGTAGTGCCCATGTCTCAGCCAAATCTGACACCCCTTCCCAAGCCCCAAGGATAGAACAGAAGTCCATAGTGAGTGTCAGCAGCTTGTGTTTCCTCTAGCTATCACGATGAACATTAATCCCATTGACAGAGTAGAGAAGCATTTTGCCAGCGGTGGTGGTGGTGATGGGGGTAGGATCTGGTGTTTCACACAGAGGTACATATCAATGGCCTGAGGAGCAGCCCTTTCCCCATCCAGGAGAGACCATCAATAATGTATTTTGGAAGTTCACCTGTATTATGTCTGATTTATATACGTTTCCTAATCAGCAAAACATGCATAAAGAATCTCAGTGGAAGGTACATTTAGTTTTTATTTTTGTGTAGCTTAACAGTTAACCACACTCAGACTTACTTCTAGAAACAGTCATTATTTCTGCTATACCTACAGTTCATTCACCACATTACTGAACACCAAGAATTCTCAACAACCAAAATCCAGAATGCCTTGCAAAGCATTCTGAATAACCCACATCTAGAAGAACATTAAAAATATCCCAGTTAGTGAAGAGTTAACCGTGTGTGTATGCCATCCCAGTTTCAGCGACTGCACGTGAAGTTCTGCTATAAGGTCAGCATCCCACAACATCTCATTAGCTTTATGATAGAACAGAACATCTCAAAGTAGCACTGATTAAATTGAATCTGCGCCTACATAATAAGCTCATTCAAGGCATCATGTAACAGCCTGATCTGACGCTCTTCAGTCTCAAAATATCTACTGTACCAAGATGCAGAAGGTCTCCAATTTAGTTCTCATCATGGGGTGCAGATTCTTACTTGTTACAGTGATGCCTGAGATGCTTCTTGTAACCGTCATCCTGTAGGAGGTGCTCCGGGTTGTGCTTTCGGATCCACTCGGCCTTCTGAATGTCAAAGGAGCTGGCCTGGGTCTTCATCTTCTTCCCCTTTCTGCCCCGTGGAACTGGGGTCGACAGGCCTATAGAAGGAGAGGAACAGCTTGAGTCCTACGCTTTCACTGGTGCCACTTACAAGGTCTCCACATCATGGACTAAATGACACATTTCTATACAATACAACATTTGTTTTTGCTGTAGAGAAGCAACACTCTCCCAGCACTGTGTTCCTGCACTTTAGCCAAACTGAGCCCACAAAGATGTGCTTTCATAAGACTATGTGCGCTGCTGGCTGGCTTGCTCAATTCACCCAGGTGGTTCTGTAGCTCTCTCGTCCGGCCATCCTCGGAGGGGGCGATTAAGTCCCACATGAAGCTCTTGATCTTGTCGTCGCCACGATAATGGACCAGGCAGTAGGCCAGCAATGCCCGGCAGATGGCCTCTACGTCCCGCTCGCTGAGCTGCCTCTTGAAGCGGCCGTGCAGAATGTCTCTCCAGCGCCCCCACCTGGCAAAGAACACAAACGTCAGGAGGTGGATGACCGCAGACAACCAGACAAGTCGAGCGCTTGACAAATACGCATGAGCGAGAGTTATATTTAAATTGCAGGTTTCCGTAGAAGGACGAAGCAATATACGTCTAATAGGAAAAATTAATTAAATGAATCTGATAAAATATACAGGTTGCTTTCAACCTACAACTTCCATTTCTAAATGCAGTGCTGTAGTATAGCACAGTACAGTAGTTTGGTTGTGCTGGCTAACTAGGACCACTCCAACTGTTTTACAATTGTTTGCATTTTGTATGCAATTACTGTGAAAGTAGTTTTCATTTGTATGGTCTCTAGTTCATTAGTCAGTCGTGGCTGAAATGTTTCTTTAATGGATTTTCTGACAAAAGTTCTGAGTGTTGCAGAGAGTAAAGAAGGCAAAACAGGCACTGTGAATGTGAGTTTGACGTAAACATGCTATAACGTTCACGCACACGTTTTTATAGCTGAATAAATGTTTCAAGACATTTTGTATCAGTTTTTGTCATGTTCAAAATGATGGATTTTTGAATATAAATAGAAATTATAAAAAAAAAGATTATCTTTTTATGCACGTTAGTTTAAGTCCCAATATAAATGGAAAACATGATATGGACGCTCCTGTTACACATGGCCCATAAAGCATAGTAGGGAGGAGATTTCCAACATGGTAAAATCAGGATATGTTGGGGCACGGTGCCATCTGTGATTTGATGGACAATCAGCACAGAGCCAAGAAGCTCTGGATAATAAGCAAGCTGAGATCACCACTGTAACTGTGGTCAATAGCATTAGTTAATGTCTGTATATCTGTCTGTCCTCCTTCTCTGTCTGGTCCTCTCCATGCCCTGCCTGCTCACCCGTATACCAGCAAGTTCTTCTCCACACGGAAGCACTCAGTGCGGCCGTAGCCGTTGAGGCGGTCGTACGGCCGTCGCAATTTGGGCTTGTCGTCTCCTTCGCTTTCGCCTTCGGAAAGCTCGGCAAGCTCGTCCTTGGTGGCGCTGAAGGGGCGCGTCTGCTTTCGAATCCGCGGCGTGTCGATCACCAGGCTGTTCTGTTGCCAAAACATCACAAGAAGCGGGAAGGCGGTTGGGTGGAGAGGCACAGGAAAGGCAGCTGTTTAAAACAGTCGTGGTAAAACCGGAAGGGAGACCGAAAGGCAAGCGACATGAATGGTAGCGCTGAACTCACTCTGCCGTTAACCGTGTCCATGTTGATCTCTGCCTTCTTCGCCCACTTGTCCCAAAAGTTGGGGTCGTCCAGGGAGATGTCTGTCCTGTTACCAGATGCCACAAAGCTGGCCTAAAAACAAACACAACACCCCTTAACGCAAAACGCTCTGGTCTACTAAAAAATACAGGAACTACAGCCAGTCACAACCAAAGGGTTTGTCATCTTTCTACATTGACAGATAAAACTAGCTAGAATTCAGGTAATTTTGTTGAGTTCATGATTTTCTGTCTGATTACCAAGTGGTTACCAAGTGGTTACCAAGGTCTAAAAAACAGCACGGTCATGCGAGTGTTAAACAAAAAGCAAGTGGACGCTGGGTCATTTGGATGGAGAAGTAGCTTACTTTGGCAAAGGTGGAGCCGCGGCCCTCAGACTCTATCGTGATGGTCTTGGTCCTGCGCTGGAGGATCTGGTCGATGTCCTCTTCGCAGAACTTGGAGCCCTCGTCCTCCTCGTCCATCAGGGCCCCGTAAGCCCCCCGCCGCAGTAGGTCTTCTATCTCTTTCTTGGAGAGCTGCTGCTGGATCTGCTGGAGGTGCGAGATCCATGTGGGGGGGGGGAAGGGGGGGTCAGCCATAGCAAAATGACAGGCAGGTCCAGGCACACGTTATTTGCAAACTGCAAGCACCGAGACACTCTTTCACAATTACTGTCATGAAGACAGTGTGTGCGTGACATTGCCTTTACCCATCACTTTTACATTACTACAGGGACAGCCATACAAGTGCATCTGTGAAGTACATGCAGTTTGTTCACACCAGGAAATAGGACTGGTGATCCATATTACAGGGGTCAGTGTGCATGACTTGACACAGGCAGGCACGGATGGTTCTGTACACTATGAAGCATGGGTTCTCAATGAAGGCCCAGCCTGCGCACGCTTCTCTTTCAACTAATTCATTTATTTTAATTTGACCACTATCTTAATTAAATATCAATTACATAATTTCGCCTCTGCATTTTCCTGATCATTTTTCATCTGTCTGCACTTAGTTGTCTTCATTTACTGAGAGATAAGAGTTACAAAGAAGAAATTTAAAAGTAAGGCCTGTGCTTTACGATCTGTAATAAAAATATAAACCACACATTATAATGTGCCTCTACCTGCAGAATGAAAGCAAGAAATGTCCCAATAATTAGACAGTGTTTAGTTCAATCTAGCAATCATCAATTCTATTCAAATCATCATTAATAGAAGTATCAATGACAAAAATGTGTAATAAAAGGGATTTAAGGGATTGTTAATAAGGAATGGATTAAAAGATCAAAAGCATACCAACAATTAAAAATGTTGAAGAAGCAACATCAGTAAGTCTTTGTTAAACACTTATTAAAAAATAATAAAGCTTGTTGAGAATTTCTGGATTGACAGTGAAGGAGTGATGTAAAGTGCAATTAAAAGCAGAAATTGGCTGAAAGAAAATCCTGCTCACACTGGGGTCCTCCAGGTCTGTGACCAAGAACCCCTGGGATAAAGGGTCGGGGGAGAGTGGCGGTTAGTCTTACCCCACCCACACTGTTCTCCCGCCCACTCATGCTCTGCAGCACGGCCTTGTCAAGGCCCAGCTTCAGGCTGGCCCGGTCAAACATCTCCCGCTCGTACGAGTTACGGGTGATCAGCCGGTACACTTTCACCGCCTTGTTCTGGCCAATTCGGTGGCAGCGAGCCTGGGCCTGCAGGGGAAGAGTGTCCAGATGGACACACGGAAATCAGTACACATAATTACATTCTCACTCCGTGAAGGTCACCTTTCAGAAAAGAGAGCCCACAGCTGCCTCGGGGAAATGACACCGGCTGGGCGGTCGACGGTGAAGCATCCCTCACATTAGTATATGTTTGAAGGAAAGACATTTGAAAAATGCAGAAAAAAAAAAAAATAACACGACTAATATTAAGACAAAGTAAAGTCAAATAGTTGCACATTTTTTATTAACTGAAAGAAGCTAACTTTTTATTTACATTGGAAAAACTGTGCATAAAATATAAAAAAAGTGGATATATTTACTTGTGCTTTTTTCAGCCTTCTCGAAAACATAACACGGACATGAATTTACTTTTAAAATCGATTCACAATTCACCAGTAGAATTTAGCATTACTGTCCATATCCTGTACAGCAGTTCAACCGACATGTTAACATGATGCCTATACATCAGAGCAAACTCACACGGCTCACAGCATCTACACCATAATGCCTCTCTGGAAGAAAGATGTTCACAGTGTCGTACCTGCAGGTCATTCTGGGGGTTCCAGTCAGAGTCAAAGATGATGCAGGTATCAGCAGCTGTCAGGTTGATGCCCAGTCCACCAGCACGCGTGCACAGCAGGAAGACGAAACGGTCCGAGTCGGGCTTGCTGAAGCGGTCAATGGCAGCCTGCCGCAAGTTGCCTCGCACGCGACCATCGATCCTCTCGTACAGGTATCTGTTGGACGTTTCGTGGAGGGGGGGGGGGGCAAAATCGGTCAGCCTTCACATCTGTTAGATCCCTTGGATGTTTCTGAGCCACAAACGACAGTTCCAAGCCAGTACTCACGGACAGAAAGTAGCTCTCTCTCACACACACACACACACATACACACACACACACACACACACACACACACACACACACACACACACACAAGCATCTGAAAGAACAGTCAACAGCACTATGCTCACAGGACAAAAACTCAAACAAACAACCTCCTGGGGCATATCAGGATAAAGACACCAGACACCGGCATGGTCACAGTGAATATGAAACAGACCCACATGTGGGAAAAAAAATGTTCTATTAGGGCTATATTTAACAATTTTCTGTTATTATTATTATTATTATAAGATCATCCTCACCATCATCATCATCATCTTTCATTTTATATAAACTGGTATTGTCTGTGATAATTTTTAACTGCAAGTTGAATGACAACGCAGCTGTTAGAACTTCAATGGGACAGCTCAAATGTCCCAATGAATAAATTCCCTTATTTATTTATTTTTTTGGAGCAAGAAAATTAATAATGATGAATTAGAGGAGAGACTCTGCTCTGCTGAGATTTAAACACCTGGCTGCATGTGTCCGTCAAACTGACAGGCTGCACCTCTCTCCGGCAGGCTGTAGGGGAACCTGGCTCCTATTGTCTCGCTGTTCTCTCCAGAAGCGTCACGCACGTAACTTTCCCCCCTCCCTCCCCACCCATCACAGACTGGCCCACTTCCAGCCAGCCCAGATTCTCTCAGGAGAGCTCTAACCTCCCGCTGAACCTCTGCTAGTGTCTGTTTCACTCTGCCTACGTGAACTCGATCCTCCTCTCCATATCAGGGTCAGGGAGAGGGGGGAGAAGGGTGTCCCAAAGGGCAGCAGATCCACAAATGAGAGGACCCCAGAGGGCTCCGAAATCATACCTGTCCCAGCCGTGAAAAGGCCATCCTCATAAACACTACCTTAATTACACCACACACACACACACACACACACACACACACACACACACACACACACACACACACACAAAACAGAATACCCATAACTCACAACGAGTACTGAACAAAGCAAAAGTGAAATAATCTCTGCTGGCGCCATCTCTACCTGCAGTCTACAGTTTTTCTTTGCAGGAAAGACTGACATTTCCAGCCGACTAAAGTAGCCAATTAGAAAAGAGAAACTTACATGTAGAAAAATATTCCAGATGCTCACATTTAAAGTTAAACATAACTTGCACTTTTTACTCTTTTCCAGTTATAAACATATGGTTTATTTTGGAAGGTATAAATATCCTGGACATTAATTTTCTTTCCAGTATAATGATGTAATCTGTCCTATAAAAGTTAATCTTGAAAATCACTCACGGAAAAACAGCATCATTGCTTTCACCATTATACAAACATCCTCTTCCTTATGGATGTGCTTGCATGTTCTTTTGCAGAGTGTCTTTCTGCTTTTAAAATCTTGAATACAGTGATTCAGGATGCCTGTCTTCACTGCATAAACTAGACTTCTTTTACTGCTAATGGAATATCTCTGCCTTTATGCTGCTCGCTACAAAGACAAGAAAAAAAAATGCAACAAAAAAGCTCCATCTGCGGTTACACTTTGTAGTTCGAGCTGATTGTTTTGTTACTGGTATTAAATTACATTTTTGGAAAACGACAGTCCTCCGACTGGACACCAGATGGGGTAGTGGCTATAACATGGGACATGTGGCCAACATTTTAGAGGTTAGAGTTAAAAGAAGCTGTACTTGTACAGTCTGCGATAACATGCCTGACTTGCATCTGCAGGGTGTCTTTCACAAATCACTTAATACAAGATCACAGGGGCCTAAACCTTACTCCAGACAACATAGGCACTGTACATGTTTGATGGGGCAGCGATCCAGCACATGGCACCCAAACACCCATGCAGATCTGAGCAAGCTAACACTATGGGCAAGCTAAAACTGCCAAGTGGCTTGAACACCATGTCTTTGGACACGCCAAGAGGAAACCCATGCAGGTAAGGAGAAGAACCTGCCAATTCCACACACACACACACACACACACACACACACACACACACACACACACACACACACACACACACACACACACACACGTTTCAAAGTACAGAACTGAACACACAACCCTGCAAACAGAGGTCTGAAGCAAAAGTGCACCAATAATTATTTATTTCTACCTCTCATTTGTGATGCCGTTCTGTTCCAATGTCCTCATTATAGATCAATTTCATCACAATGTTCTTAAGATATACTAATCGATAAGTTTGGGTCCTGCTGGAACTGTTGTTATTGGGACCAAAAGGGGGTGGTTACCCTGAAGTCTGTGTGGGTCCTACTGTCCCAGTTCAGTGACGGAGACATTGCACTGTAAAAAGCAGCACTGTCCTTCAAATGAGACACAAAACCGCAGTCCTGACTCTCCAGGGTCATTAAATGTCCCAGGGTGTTCTTTGTAAAGACTAGGAGTGCTCCCCGGTGTCCTGACTAAATTTCTCAATGGGCTTTATCAATCATGGCCTCCCAGTAATCCCCATGTCCACCTATAGCTGGTGTGTGTGAGCTTTCTGGTGCACTATGCCTGCTGCGCCAACATCCAGGTGGATGCTGCACACTAGTGATGGGGGAGGAGAGCCCCTGTCCTGTAGTGCATTTCAAGACACCCAAGTGCTTTGGGTGTCTTGAAATGCACTACAAAAGTATAATGCATTTATTGTGCTAGACATTATGATCATAATTTCACTACCCAAACACAATACGTGTAACAAGGCTGTTAGAACTGCCACTATAAGTCAAAGCAGGCATGAGTTACATATGTTCAGGAGAAACAGTATGAACATCATCAGCAATATCTTCATCATCATTTATGATGATTATTAATACAGGCTCACAGATAATGAAGCATGATAAATAATAATTAGTCTTCCTGAGAATGAATTAGCTGATATAGGTAATTAGACACGTCTCCAAACAAAGAATATCTGATGATTGCCCGGAGTATCTGATGGTAGGAGTGTGGGAGCAACACGGCTGTTTAGTGACACGCTACCTTCTCTGGATGAGGTAGTCCTCCAGGATGTCGAGGCAGCGCACCATCTGCGAGAAGATGAGCACCTTGTGGCCTCCCGCCTTCATCTTGGGCAGCAGCTTGTCGATGAGAACCAGCTTTCCGGCAGACTGCACCATAGCCTGCAGGTGAAAGTCTACAGCAGCGGGGCTGTAGACCTCCCGGAAGTCCTCCAGGATCTTCTCCTCAGCCCCTGAGATGGCAGCACAGCACTGGGTTACTGCAGGCACTTCACGACAACTGAGATGAAGGCAAGCTGGGCAGGAATCCACATTTAAAAGCTTCACAATATCAACTGAGCTGCTCCAGTTTTACTGAACGCCTAAAGAGCCAGTCAGTCTCTATAGTATAGACAACGTCAGTCACGTCGACGATATGTGCCAGATATGCTCAAAATAGTCAAACGTCATTATGCCATACAATTCAGCGAAACACAGTATTTATTGGCAGAAAAAAGCTCAAGGCTACTAGGAATCACATCCAGTGGAATATGTCAGAGAGTACTGGACTTAAGGAACAACCGCTGTGGGCGCGTCTGTGAGTTCTGAAACTACAACAAAAAGCCCTTGCTGGAATGGGACTCCTGGCTCTCTGCCAGCCCAGCCTACCGTACAGGAGACTGCCGCTACGGTAGGCTGAATGTGAACTTTTTTGAACCCTTCTGTCTGTTTTGCCCAAGGCTACAGAAGACCTGTAAGGAGGCTGATAAATAACTTCAGGGGGTTGTCCCACAAGAATTCAGCAACAGACTTCGTGATTAAAAGTTAAAAGTTGAGCTGTCATTTACTGTCCTGTCCACATTATATCCTAGGATTTCTGACATTCCATATGGCAGTGCAGGTCTCAAAAGAAGACTTTGTCACCTCAGGATGTACTGACAGACACAGCACCTATTTTTAACTTTCCCTGTCATGTAGTGATTTGTATGATGTCAAGGACTACACGTTCATTCCTGTCTACAGGAGTAAACTACGGTTCTATCTTTTGCAATCAATGAAATTGCGCCTTGCTAAGAGTGTTCTGTTTTTCCCATCAATGTTAACAAGAAATAGAGGCAGCAACAACCACGGAAGCATTTTCACTTGTGTGTTCACTGACCTATGAAAAACGCAGCTGGAGCAACGTTTCTCCGTACCATAAAAACACTACATCCATAACAAGTTTTCGGGAATTGTTGGCCACTGTTGAGCGGTAGTGAAATCTCAACAGCAGTGGTGAGGTATATTTGTTGAGGTGTTAATCTTATAACACAGTTCAGCTGTAAAATGTAGAGTACCTGTGATGAGGTAGGGGTGGTTACAGCACTTGCGCAACTCCATCATGGTGTTGACCAGGTTGGGAACATTAGCCTGGCCTGCGCCCTTGGCCAAGAATGAGAAGTTCTTCTCCAGGATTGCGCGGTAGTACTTCTTCTGGATGTTAGTAAGCTCCACCTCAATGATGGTCTCCTCCTTGGGCGCCAGCTTCTTCTCTACATCTTCCTTCAGTCTCCTCAGCATCATCGGCTTCAGGATGGCCTGCAGCTTTTGAACCTGTGAGCGGAGTCAGTTACTCATCACAAACAAACACCTGCTGCATGACAACAACCTGGTTATGCTGCCACCTGCTGGACTGCAGAAAATGGACCGTAACTTAGGCAACCATTTTATTAAGGCTGCAGATTCTTTGAAAGATCAACATTCACAAGCGCTTCATAACACAGTGTCCCACAAACATCAAAATGAACATTGCTGTAATATACCCTGTCTCAAACAATGAGAAAGGGCTGGCTTGTGTCGCCTTTCAAAAAGTACATACTTTGATTATTCCTACACTGTGAAGGGAAACTCAAAGTCCTGCAGATCTTTAGCACCTCATAAAGACAAGACCATGCTCCCACCTGCTCCTCCGTCTTTAGGTCTCCAAACTCCTGCATGAAGGTGCTCTCTGATGGGAAGCGAGTGGGCTCTAGGAAGTGCAGCAGGCTGAAAAGCTCTTCCACCGTGTTCTGGAGAGGTGTTCCCGTCAACAGCACCTTGTGCTCCTGCAGTGGGTTCAGGCAGATAAGCTTGAGCACTCATAAAAGAAAGAAAGCAGCACCTTCCATCAACAGCTGTGAGCTGGGGGCCTCGCTGATCGCATGCTAGGTTAAGGAATGCTCGCTGCCAGTGAAAAAAAAAAGGGGGGGCAGCGCTGGCAGCGGTAAGAATTAGAAAAACGCACATCGTCTGTGTGCTTCCACGCTGACACGAAGCTGTCGTGAGTGGCTTAGCAAAGACACATATCTGAAACTGAAAGTAGGCGGGAGTACGCTGAGCTGTCAATCACCAACTGGTTCAGCCCACTTCTCATTTGATTGACAGCACGAAGCTAATCGGCGAGGCAACAGGAAGTTTAATTTCACCCATCACTACAGATATTAAATTAAGAGCCATGTTGTAAATACGGTCAGAAAAGTAAAAACAGCTTGGTTTTTTTTTTTTTTTTTTTTTTTCCTGTCGGCTCCACTCAGTGCTTCAAAATACACACCAGATTCATGAGTTTGAAACCCTCAAGCAGCTTGCAGTTCTTGTTCTTTAGCCGGTGGGCCTCATCGATAATGACACAACGCCACTCAATAGCGTTGAGCTCAGGGCAGCCTCCAAGGATCATCTCAAAGGTGGTGATGATGGCCTGAAACCTGTAGGCCCCACGAATCACACGCCCCTGAAGGAAAAAAAAAAAACCAAAAGAAAAGAAATTCACTATAGCTCCATGAAGAAACCTCAACTGATAAAAATGTAAAATGTTTCACACAAAACAATAGATCCTTGTTAGTCAACAACACTATTCCACATCATCCAGTTTGTCTGATGCCAGGTTATCCATTCAGTCATGCTTGACTCTTGGCGACTCCATGGGCCAGCCTTCTCCACTGAGAGCTTTTCCATAAAATTTTCTTGGGTAACTTTTCACAGGGTAGGTTGCCAGGAGCTTTTCCAACCCTTTCCATTAACTCGGACTTGGGACAAGAGTGTAAAGTTCACATGGCTATGTTCTAATCCATTTACTTAATATGACTTATTAGGTAACTGCACAGAACCATCTACTACCTAAAGTACTTTTAAAAATGTTCAATGAGCTCATATCTGTGCACGGAGGATGCTGGTACTAGATTTAGAAATCCAATATGGGATTAGGTAATAAGTAAAAGCAATGACCTATCCACACCCATGACATAACATGAACACAAAACACAATGGTGATCAGTGATATTCAGTGATTCATCTTTCAGCTCTTTAAGTCCACTGACAGACAGCCCATTCAGCGCTGCATCACCTGTTTTCTATTTTTAAGTATCAAGTCCTTCCGTCTTTGCCTTTTCTAACGGCTCTTCTTTGTTTCATTTCACCATCTAATGAACACCATTTTCTCTCCAAATAAGAATCTCCCGAATTTCAGTCAGTCATACCCATCTCTGTACATGACAGACCAACAAAATAATCACCACAGAGAGTAAATAACATCCACCCAGGTGTCAAAGGTAATAATTGTGAAAAAAAAAAAGTGAACATAAAATGGCCCGATAACATGTAATCACCCTACATAATTACATTCCTGGAATTATCTCTTTCATTTGCGCCATACAATAACATCAATGACTGACCCCGCTATCACGATAATTTTAGTGTCTGCTTTGGTGACGATCTCCGTGGTTAAGTCAGCTCTCCTGATCTTTGTCGACTGTTTGCTCAGCCTTAGAAACAATGTGAGCTGTTCAGCGTGCCTTTGTTGCACTGTCAGGAGCTCAGTCTGCCTTTGTTACGGCGCGAGCTGATGGATCTGTTTCCGTAACGCCATCAGGTGCTGAGTCTGCTTTCATAACACTGTCAGCAGCTGATTTCATAACACTTTCAGTAGCTGCCTACGGTGCTGTAACAGTTTTCAGCTACTCACTGTGGTGAGGATGAAGTCTATGGCTGAATTTGCATTCCCAGCAACACCCCTCAAATCACTGAATGTTTTTTGTGATATCTATGGTTATGCTGGCTTTAGGAATGAGAAGTCAGGCAAGTGCCACAAGCTGACCTGCGAGTCCCTGAAGTACATCTCATACTGCTGCAGCATCTGCCGGCTGACCATGCTGCCATGGTAGACGATGACGTTGAGGTGTGTCCACGTGCGGAACTCGCGCTCCCAGTTGGCGATGGTGGAGAGTGGGGCAATGATGAGGAAGGGCCCCCGGATGCCGGTGCGGTGGATCTCCTCGAGGAACGTGATAGACTGGATGGTCTTGCCCAGGCCCATCTCATCAGCCAGGATGCAGTTTCGCCTGGAGACGGAGAAGATGAAGGTAACATCACAGATGTTTATGTACATAGCATCAATCCATGGGGGAGGATTCATTTTACAGAGGTGTTCATGTCTATACACACAATAATTGCTATTACTTTGAGTGGCACTGTGTGCGTGTGTGCGCACACATGTGCACATACACACAAACAACACTCCCCTAGTTTTATATACTGACAGTACACACTGCCCCTGGCCAACCATCAGCTGAAACCAGACACCACCAATCCCTGGCACAGAAGAGAATCCAGGGAACAGAACCTATAATAAGGACGTCTGGCATGAGCCAGACTCCGCGCTCCATGGAAACGGTGGGCCAGATTGGCGCCCTTCTACTTGTCTCTGCTGCATTGGCACCTGCCTGTCCCGTGTTGCCTGCTGCTTTGTTTTTTGCGTCACTTAACTCCACTCCCCCCACCCTACCCCCTACCCTTCTACGTCTACCTGACTCACCTGTTGTACCAGTTGAAGAGGAGCCAGTTGACGCCCTCCAGCTGGTAGTCCCTGAGGCGGTTGCCGTTGCGGTACTCGCGTGACTGCTCCCGCTTCTTCCAGTGGCTGGCAGGTGGCCGCTCCTGCAAGCGGAAGGGGCCAAACAACCGCAACACTCGGAACTGTCTCCTAACATTTGCTTGATGATGATCAATGCGTTCGGTCCGCTAACTGCTTTGGAAATACTGCGAGCAGAAAATCTTTTTTTTTTTTCCTCTGATCTGCATTTTTGACATTACACTCGGAGGCAGCCGAGAAAGGAAGTCACAACAAAGCGTGTCTCTTGTGTTTCAGAGCAAAACTTAAATCAGCTAATTATGGTACAATGCTTAACCGGTCATTAGTCTTTGGATAAAAAAAATTTAAACCAAGGGTAAACCACAGACCACTCAGGAGATCTTTTATCCAAGGGTGTGACTTGGGGAGTGCCATGTAGGCTGAATCTCATGATGTAACCATCTTTAGCACGGGACTAGAGGTAAGCGGGCCAAGGCTTTCTCACCACCCTGCGGGGGTCCGGCCGAGCCGCTTGCAGCTGCTCAAACTCCTCGATCTTGCTCTGGTCCACATCCTCCTTGAGCTCCCATGTGCTGTCCTCATAGGGCAAGGAGCACCACTTGACCAGGTAGTACACCACCGGCTGTGGGACGAGAGAGTGAGCAGGTTCAAGCAGCCTTCTGATGCTCCTCACTGGTTTCAGAGGAATCGCTTAACGCTGAGGCCCACACGGCCGGGAGTCTTTAAGGTGACAAACTCAATGCCAAGCGCCATTTTTCTGAGTGAAAGACTGGGGTAGCTACCTCCCCGGTGTCCTTGTCCTCACAGTATGACACCTCCAACACTCTGTCAACCTCCACATAGTCAGGGTTGAAGGGATCCTCATCCATCTGAAAATCAGGAAAACAGCACCGCTATTTTAATCTTGTTCAGGCCCTCAGAATTTCCAGTAAAAACACAGCAGTAGAGTGATGTGTGTGTGTGTGTGTGTGTGTCTTCTACGTTGCATACAAAAGCAAAACCTAAGTAGCAAATTATGCAATGTTGTACAAAGGTTTATGCAAAACAGGGAAACCAGACACATGTGCGCACACATGCACACGATCTATATATGTCTTTTTAGAAACTCCTTCAACTGGTTTCAGTGAAACTGGAAAAACTCCTGCTAAACCAACCAAATAATAAACACATTTGGTTTGAAGGATGTACAGAGATACTCACAATGCTAGTTTTTCAGGCATTACCTTTCTTGGTGCGAGTGGGGATATGTGTGTGTGTGTGTGTGTGTGTGTGTGCGCGCGTGTGCGTGCAGTCATTTCAATAAAATCTCCACAAAAACGGTGAAAGGGTTTGCTCATGTTTACAAGTACTACAGACGACACACGCATTTGTGGAGAAACAGTAGGCAGAACACAACAGCAGAGAGGGGGACGTGTGCGCCCTTACATCAGCAAAGAAGTGGGCCCGCTGAGCCTGCTTTATCTTGAAGCGCTTGATCTTCTGCTGGATCCTCTTGTCCTTCCCCAGCTGCTCCTCCGTGGCCCATTCACAATGCAGATATGAGCTGCCACACACACACACACACACACACACACACACACACACACAAAAGCAGGGTTAAGGACACAAGGCCTTCCACTTATATGATATATTCACCTTAGCTCTAGCTGTCTGTATACAAATCCTTTACGGTAAACTTTTTTTTTTTTGGAAACACAGTCACTTACTGTTTAACTTTAAAAAGTACAAAAGTACTTCTGAAGTGGCAACACAGCTGCTTGAGGTCATATATTAAAAGTACTTCCACATCATACAGAAAATTTTGAAGAACTCACCATGAATAGCGTGAGGAGAGACATTTAATTAGTTTAACAGAAGGAATTTTAACAGATGCATACTGTCAAAGCAGACACAGCTGAACTCCCCTGATCTTTTTATTTGAGCTATGTGGCTTTTTGCCAGGAACTTTATTATCGTCACATCACAAGACAACTTACTAGTTTTTGTACTTTACAAAGAACTCCTCAATCTCAACCACAACTCCAGGGGACACCTAAATGAGAAAGTGTCACATGTCAAAACAAGAACAAGTGCTGAAATAAAAAACAACTGGGAGAAAATTCCTTTATGAGAAAACAAACAGGGCCCTTTGACCAATGAAGCAGGTGAGAGGGTGCATTACCTCCCGCTTCCCCACCCGAGAGGACATTATTTTGTCAACAACAGCACCGTCCTCTTCACTTGGGTTTTCCTGTTGAACAACAGATAGAAACAGAAAAGCAGACACCGAGGAGGAGACACAAAGAGAGAGAGAGAGACAGAAATAGAGGTAAGCAAAGATTTAGTCTACTCAAAAAAAGTACATATTTTTTTAGGGTCTGGGCTTTAAAAGACAAAGGATCAGCAACAAAGACATTTGTGCTGCACAGATAACTGTTAAAAAAATGTTATCAATAAGCAAGCAATTTATATTACCTAGGTTTAAAAATACCCGACTGGATTATAGATAATTGAAATGATGAAGAACAGTGCAAAATTTTAATGGAAAACATATGCACCTCAAAACTACCCCACACACAATATCAGATTTATCTGAGCTGTTGGTACTTCTTGCTAGTTGTAATAAACCCAGGTAACCCAGGCAGTGTATTACATCAATAGCACACCAAAGACACATACTCTACTTGTTAACAGTTTTCCACAGCTTGCTAAGAAAGCTCCAGCACAAAACGTAATGGTGATCAGCTGTAAAACACAGTACACATGGCCGAGTTATCTGTATAACTGCAACACTGATGCTGTGACATCACATGACATCACGTGACTTCCAGCGGCTGTGCAACGTCAGTGCTCACCACAAAGAGCTGCAGGGCAGGCTCCTTCGGTGCCGGCGCCGGGCTCTTCTTGGCCTTGACGATCACCTTCACCTCCTCGTCCGACAGCTTGGACTCGCCGTCCTCTGCGTATTTCTTCCTCTTTACCTGCCGGTTGGACCTCCTCTTCTGAAAGAACCAGGTGCCTTTGTTAGTCATTACAGCAGCTCACTGGAGGACAGCCCAGTTTCCAAGTGTTGTATCTCGTCAGGCGAAGCATCTAAGCAGTCCACGTTCCTCACTTCAAATTAAACGCACAAACTGGGTGTAAGTGATCACTGGTCCAAAAGACATCTGCATCTAGCCCATCAAATTGTCCTCAGGCAAACTGTGACATAACAGGACATAAAAATTACACAGTGCACTTATCTGTAGGCCCACACAAACGCTATTTAGTGTGCCACTCGCAGTCAGACCACACAGTTATTCAAATACTTCTACTGCATCATGGTCGCTTACTAAAACTTCTATAAAACCTTCAGAAATGGACAATCTGTCAGTCCTGGTTACATCTCCAACCTGCCTCCTTAGGAAATGTATTCTTAGAAATTGAACAAAAATGAATCATTGGGGCCGTTAATTAAGCTAGGGATGCGATTTAACTGGGACAATACTATCTGTGGAGACAGACGGCCAAGTGCGTAAGCAGGCGTGGAGCGGACATCCAACTTAATCAGCACAGGTGAGCACAAAACCTGCTCCTGAGTCACGTTACTCTCACGCTGCCTCTCCAGAACTCTTCTCATCTGCTGTCTCAAGGGCACCGTCTGCACAATACACACACACGCACGCACACACACACACACACACACACACACACACACACACACACACGAGAGCAAAATCAGCGTCTCACCGAATCGTCTTCCTTGGAGGAATGTCGCTGTGGAGGCTCGTCCTCAGACAGCTCCTCTGAAGACTCGTTCTTCCGCTTCTTCTTCTTCCCAAATTTGATCACTATTTTCCTGGATTGGAGATCGAGGAGACGCCATTAGGCTTGCAGCAGAAAGCAAAGGAAGAACACAGTATGCAGGCGACTACGAATGAATGAACACAGTCCGTGATGTTCGTGCCCCGCGATGGAAACTGAACAGCATCTCAGAAAGAAGCAGCAACAGACAACACAGTTGAAATCCTCAAGCAAAACAGACAAAAATAGACAGCTTCGTTAGATTAAAACTTGTTTCCATGAGGGGGAAAAAAAAAAACAGATGTACCACAGTTTGAAAACCGTGAAGGATGCCTATTCCAGCATATAAAATAATCTGAACAACAGGAGTATTGAACAACTCTGTAGTAACTAACAAACTGGGCAAACTGAGGAAGGCGGGCTCTGATCTGGGGTCTTTTCTGGAAACTCTGAAGCTGGCTGTAGAGAGCAGGATGCTGCACAAACTGTTGAACATAAGGGAGAACACGTCACGTCCTCTCTACGACCTGCTGGTCTGACAACGGACCACTTTTAGTCAGAGACGATTTCAGATCCACTGTGACAAAAGATGTCACAGGAAGTCTTTCCTGCCAATAGCAGCTGCACTGTACAACGACCGGGTGTCTCTGACCCAGGAGAGGGACCTCCCACTCTGACTGACAGTCATACCACGTCCACTGCACACTTAACGGTTTTTCACACTTGCACACATTGCACAACTGTTTCTATTTTCATTTGACTTCTAATTTCTTATTATACATTTTTAGAAACTTCCTTATTTGTTCTTAACTTTGGTTGTAACCCATCTGTACACTGTCTTGGTTACTGCAACAAGGGCATTTTCCCTGGGGGATAAATACAGTATCTATATACCCGTCTATCACTATCTAATTTATTGTGTCAGCGTCTCTCAGTAACGATGTGACTGAACACGATGTTAGCAGGTCGGCCAAACCAACACCAAACGCAAAAGCTTAATTGTTTGGAAACAAACTCAAATTAGAAAGAAAAATCAAAATTTCACGCTACCCGTCAATACTCAGTGAGGCTTGTGAAAGTAAAATAAGGCTCCCCTGTGTCAAAGCTCATGCCATCGCAGTGTTTTTTTTTTTTTTTTTATAAACACTTCATAATAACTTACAAAAAATAAAAAAAAGATGGAATGGTATACTGTTACAAAAATAGGGTCCACAAAAACAAGAAACTACACAGGAACACTCTTACATATGAAAATAAAATTGTTTATTAACAGGGTTCTGGTTAAAATAACCACTAGACAAATGGAGGACTGAGTTTAAGGACCATGCTCTTCAGAACGGTATGAAGTCTAATAAGGAAGCTTTTTCAAACATCCACTCTGGGTGCTGATATGAAGAGGTGACAAGCGTGTGGCAGGGTCTTCACAGATGCAACGGTCTTCATCAGCCTCACAAAGAGGGCTGTCTCAAGTAGTCATAATAAGAAAGGCACAGTGAGGATAAATGCAGACCACCCATGAGCCAAGACCTTGGTCAGCTGTCCCTGGAGCCTCTCCTGACCTTGAATGCCTATCTACATTAAGTTCTCCACGTTGAACTAACACACATTCCTATTTTCAACCAACACTTCCTGTCTCTTCCCAGATGTTTCCAAAACCACCTGGACAGGAGTGCTTGCTCAGAGGTACCAAGATTCAAGATTTAAAGAAGTTTATTAATCCCAGGGGAAAATTGCTTTGCCTAGACACAACTGCTTTCTACACAACAAGAAATAAAAAAGTCACACCAATACAATAAAAACCAAAATACAATAATAATACCTTATAATAATAATAATAATAATAATAATATCAATTAATAGTACCTAATTATATTGTTGTTTTACTGTGGTTCCAATTTTGCAGTTCTGTCTTCATTGCAGCTACTGCAGCTGACAGTTTTGTGTTTCACTCCACAGCCTTCAGCCTTGTTACATAAGGCAACAGTGTTCATTTACCTTTCGTTTAAGTACCTTCACTGGTCACCTAAACGAAAGCTAGAGACACGGTAAGGCCTCCCTCCCATTAACCACCGAACTGACGTGGACCAGCACACGTGTTCACGGCACACAGCGAAGCAACGCCTGGAAGCGTACCGACAGACGGGCACGCCAGCGAAACGGCCCTCGATAAGCTGCCGAGGCCTGTGGCACCACGTCGGCAGAGCACGAGGTCAACAAGAACTCAGAGACGCTGTAAGTGACTCTGGCGCTATGCTAATCCGCAAGCCGTTCCCTCCTGTTAGTTAAAACTCACGGGGGCGGAAACTGCTGTTTCGTGCTCTTCTGCAGACGGTGCTTCAAATCCTCTGTGTACCGGCGGTCTGGTGATTAGAAGACCCACCGCAGACTGGTAAATACCAAGAGCATGTGTTTGGCACCCTCTCCTCTGCTTCCATCCACAAAGCCCCAAGCTCCCTCGTGAGGCCTCGCTGGCTTACAGCGCCACCATTTAGCGAGCACGTTCCCGTACAACGTCGAAGGAAGATCGCGGAGAAGAACCTGCACGGCTCTGTTACTGCTGAGCGTTTGTGAAGGACACGTTCTTTGTTCATATTCTCCATTTGTGCTAGCACTTTACTACCTGCTGTGGGGGGATGGACCATCTGGTATCAGTGAAGGTTATGACTTTTCCACTGATAAAAATTTAGTTCTGTCAAAAATAAATACATTAAATACAATATATACTGCCTGAGAATTGTTATGATATTAAATACAAGTAAATCACATTTTATTCTGAGGATAGGCTCTCAGACAATGTACTGAAAACTATTTGATGTAAACTAAATTTTTCTATATAACTTTAAAAGATTGAGATATACTAACAAGCTATGAAACTATGGAAGCACTGAGTCATATTTGTGTGGTTATTCATAAACTGATGTTTATTTTTCAGGTACTTAAAACTGAATTTATTTATAGCCTTGGCTAAAAGACAGTAACAATAAAAACATATAAATTTGTCACAACTGTTTTATTTTGTATTGAGGTAAAATTTGATATAAATAATATACATACACAACATTATATATGTTAATTGTTCATGTAATAAAAAATAATCAGTACCAAGAGTTATAGACAGTTTTATTTTGAAGATCCTAAATGAAGATCATATGCAGTTTTCAACAAAATACAAAAACTTGTTTCTGTTTTCTCCTCTCAGTAAAACTTCATCAGGACACAGCAAACTGCTGCCTGTGTTAAGGTCACTTTTCAAAAACTAACTCAAATCACATACTGCCATCATGCAGCTGTCCACAAAAGGCCACTTCCAGATAGAAATGTTCTTAATCAATTCTACTGTCACAGATACGACATGCAATTAATGTCTGTTTTATTTAACTTTTCAAATTTTTTCAAACTCCACATCTACTAACAAAGCCCTAAAACCGAAGGGCACGTACGAGACGATTTGTAACTGACTGCGAGTGACTGAAGGAGGATGAATACCAGCGTGTGACCCCGTACACTGAACATACTCAGCTACCGTGCCACCCATGGGGATATCTGATTGCCCGACATTCACACAGTAAATAACGAGTAGGAAATAAAAATTAAACAGCTTTCTTGAAGTTAATTTATTTAAATTATCAAACAAACCGAATCAAAGTAAAACGACCTGGTGTCAGATATAACCTGCTTGTACCCTCTTACGGCAACATCAAGTTCCTGAGATTTTAATGCATGTAATGTTCATGAGGACTGCTTATCTTCATGCGAGACATCTGCCGCACGCGCGCACGCACACAAGCACGCACGCACACACGCCCATAGTGACAGGGTCCCCCCGAGGCACATCTTCCTTCTCCCTACCCACAGCACGCTATCAGAGCTGCATCCTTCCCAGTGACTGACACCAGAGAGCTGGTGACAGGACATGCACGCTGCCTCCAGCTATCACAGCATCTCCCCACATCTTCCCACAGAAACTGCTGAGTACTCGCTGTCACAAAGCACCGCTGAAGATTGCTGCATGACAGCTGACACTGACTGAACCGTGGGGGATGCCAGTGTTCGGTTGTCGGAACATTTTCCAAAGGCCAAAGCACAAGGATCCAACACCCCCCCCCACCCAACCATCCAAGTATTGCATAATGAAATGTATCTTCCAGGTGTCGTGCTCATAACCTGAACTACTAACCTGTTTATTCTGATTTACTCTTGTGAAATAAATCTTTAGCACATTAATCCTTTGAGAGTGTGGCTCCATGTTAGTGATCAGCAGTCACGATTCCTGGCATGACGCTTGAGCATGCACCCGCACACACGCACACGCTCTCACACGCAAGCAGGCCTGTAAGCACACGTGGTCACCTAAATGAATTCTGCATGAGATGTATAATGTCCATGACTCAGACAGAACACTACAGTGAGGCTGACCATGTGTCAGGCCAGTTGCAAGAAGATATCAGAGGTATTATTAAATTGCAAAGACTTTGTTTCTTATTAGACACCTCTAACTGTTATCTCTTACAAGGCTTTCACCTTCACAGTTCATACACTAATATTGTCCAATTTAAAAATGATTTTAGTTTGAAACAGGCCTTTCTCAAGGGTTCAACAGCAGACTGTTTCAAATGGAGGGTTATGCTTCCACTAGGAAAACCTATTGCAACCCACACATGCCTGCATGCATGAAGCCAGCACGAACAAGCTACACGTCCTCTTCAAACGCAGTCGTTACATTCTCTTACATGTTTTTACTACACAAAAAGCAAGCCTTTAGTTGTTGACCTCCTTAATTTTCTAATATTTACTGTTCTGTGACATGTGAGGGAAAAAACACACTCTGGACATTGACATCCTCTACAACAGCAAAAAAAAAAAACCCAGGAGGGAGAGATGGAGAGAAAGAGCGAGAGAGAGAAATGCTGTCTGTGACTAGCTGAACACACACATTCCTGCTCAGATGTGCAGGATCTATCACTGTACACCAGAGGCAGGCTGCCCCTGCTCTCACAGTGCCAGAAAAACTGGCACCAGTTCAGTTAAATAGCAAAATACACAAGTATTATCACAACACGGCATATTTAATTAAAGTTTAATTTTACAAATTAAAATGTAATCTGGACAGCAGGAATTGTCGCCGATAAAGACACACACTGAACCTGAAGGTGACTGGTTCGCGTTCTAAAACAGCCATGTTGTACCAACCTAGATTAAACCGCTTGAGTAAAATCGCTGTATTAAAGTCACCAGCCATTAAAACAAATGTAAAACACGGTTACCCTAAGCAGTTTATGAACTAAATAAAGGATTGTGTCAAATGCGTTATCGCATTTGCTTGTCAAGTGCCAAAACACACATGAAAATTGTTTTGGCCATATTGAAAAATACAATCCATATTCCTGTTCATATCCTCTGCACCAGTATACAAATGGCTGACCTCAAAAATGTGTGCCTACAGCATTTGCACTACTAGCAATGTTCAGCCAATGCGTGAGACAGTGAGCACAGCACGAGCCTACCTGCTCCTCCCAGAGGACCCACCTGCACATAACAGGACTCACTTCTACCGTTTGTACAGCCAGTCCCTCCTGCCACATGGGACACACGCACACACACTTGCTTTTTAAACGTGCTGCTTGCTGGCGGATTTCACCCCAAACATAGTAAAACAAACAACAGCAAAATTTCTTGGCAAAGAAACACTGTAAAATGGAGGTTCCTGTCTTTGTATCTCTAAAGAGTCCTTCTACCCTAATTTCTATAACCCTGTCATGTCAGCACCACCTACGCCTGGGGTTCCTCAGTAACTAGCTTTCCACAGACCAATGACAGGGATCTCACCGAAGAACTTCAAAGGAACATGCTCCTTCCAAGCCAGAGGAGGAGCAGTCCTGCCTGTTGTTTGAAATTCCCTCTCCCAGTGCTGCCTTTTTGCAGTTAAGTGACAAGCCTATTCTAAAATCCCATGTTCCGCTCAGGCCAGGGATGACGTCTGGGATCACCTCCATGGCCTCCCCACGGGCTTGTTTACAGCAGAGACAGCCTTCCAGTGGGCCGTGTGGCCTTAGACCTTGCATACCCTCCATGGATTACATGACTTTATTCCTGAATCACCTTCACAGAACACTGCCCAGGTCTACTTGGCTGGTGGCCTGGAGTTCAAGCTAGGCCGAAGAGTGCCCCAGCTAAAGCACAGCACACTCCACCTCAAAAGTGATACACCCTCAGCGGGTTCACTTCCCATTATATTTCTTCCCAAACTGGGAACACAAAAACCAATTTACTAACCAAATGAGTTCCCATAATGCCCTTCACTAATCCTGTACTTTAGGACAATAAAACCAACACAGCAAAAACACTACAAAAAAAATCTGCTTGTGTGGTTAAAAAAAAAAAAAAAAAAAAGAAAAACAACTGGGGTGCTGGATCTCTTCAACACGCCGCTCACAATAACAAGACATGTGCATGGGAACTCACGGGGTGGGCCCAGTAAAAACGCAGCTGCACCCGGTCAACTTCATGCTGATTTTCCTCAACTGGCGGCCAACACACCATTATACTTAAAAATTCCACTCTTATTAGAAGCACATCTCCTACTTCCAGGATTGTCTTTCACTAAGGAATTGATTCACACCTGAAATGTGAATGAGCACAAACCCAGAGAGCATGCCCCCCCCAGCACAGCTGTTACACCTCTGTTCATTACCCACCACTATCTGTCAACTACTGTAGCTCTTACCATGGATATGCTGTGTGCCATTCTGAACTGGGTTTAAAAAATAAATAAAAGAAATAAAATAAAAGAGTTATTATAGCCATCTTTTTAAAAACAAGTGGATGAAATCCTGATAATTAAAATTAACATCTATTCATTCTGAACCGGCAATTTGACCCACCATTTGACAGTGAATTTATCTTTGGTCCAGAGACCAGCTGTGCTGAGCTAAAACACAAAAAGTACAATTCTGCCAGTGCAATTCTGTCACACAATACTTAAGCCACACAGAGCTGGGAAGGCTTTCCCAGTCTGATTTCATCTTAATGTTGTAAGATGGTAAACTGAGCAGACAACGTCTGAGGTGCTTGGGTTAACGGAGATGAACAGAAAATGCTATTCGCCTGACTCTTGGTACTGGCCGGATGTTTTGGTAAGCATGGTTCTAAACCGCATGGGATCACAGTTTCTTCACTTATTTAGCCATGTCTATCCCAACTGTATGTGGTCCAATCTTCAAAATCACTGCGAAGCGATGCAAATCCACCCACTGCCTCCTGTAAGGTGGCAGGAGAGCTGCAGTAACAGGCCCGTGCGTTGACATTTCACCAAGACAACCTTGTTAACCTGCCGTCCTCCTGAGGTGAAGAACAGAAACACGGGAGGACATGCCTGTTCTTTGTGAACGGAGCAACTCCAACCCCTGCTGCGCTCACTCCCAAAACGCTGAATCATGCAGAAGCCAGGTCCTATTTCAGCTCAGGGCTCAGCCGCTCACACGGTCCTCGCCGCAGCGAGCAGCACAATCCTCACCACTCACCACCCTGGGGTGTGTGTGTGTTGGGGGGGGGGGGGGGGTTGTGCCAGCATCTGAAGCCCCTTGCACAGTATTTCAAGTTTCTTATCAGACGGGCACTTCAACCCATCAATTACCATGAGTTTTAAAACCACAGAGAGCTCCGAAACCTTCAGTTCTACATGTGCTTCTTTAAAAGACATTCATACACTCAGTTCCTTCACTACAGCATTACCTGGAGCTGACATGAGGCTGTACTTAAAACACAGTCCCAGAAGGTCTGTGGGCAAATTTAACAATCTATTATAAGAGAGTTACAAAAGTAACATGACTCATCAGTGATCGCAAATTAGAGGTTTATAACCTAATCCATTATATCCGTCTCATCTGTTAGAATTTTCTGGAAAAAATCCAAGTATAATCTATGAACTGATCGACAACAGCTCAATCATTTGTGTCACGGTCATCTAGAGAAATCCTCATAGATCTTTGAGGTTCTTTTGTCGCCTTTATCCAAAAGCAATGCGAGTGCAGCATGTCAAACTCTGATATGTGCCAGAACACCAATCATTCCAGTTTACCGCCCACACCGCAATTAAACGGCTTCCATTTATTCTGGTTTACATAAAGGCGACACAGCTAACATGGTGAGATGTTTTACATGAGGCTCCATCCCAGAAGAACGACACCAAAATGCCAGGTCCACGCAGACTGCTACCTTACAACGTTTTGTGTAAAAATAAATTAATTCAGCACATACTGTTCTTCTCTCTTCCAGGTATCAGGGTACAGGTTATTTAATTTCCCCCATTTACCCCACGTCAGAAGAAAAGTTATAAAAACACAAGCTGGTTTTCATGACTTAAATACAAAACATCAAAACACAAAACAGTCAACGCTGAGCAATGTTAAACACGTGTGAAGAAAATCAAAAGATACTGAATTAAAACATACACAAAGTAAATGTATGAGAGATCAGTATCACAGCCAACTAAGGCATGTTTTAATTGACTGGTACTGACTGTGTTAGGCCAGTCTAACACACTCAAGTTTGCCTTAGCTGTCTTATAAGTGATGTAAATGGACATTAATGGACATTAATTTCTTATATTGTTAGGCACGTTTGAAAACATTTAACTGAGGAAGACAATCTGATGCAATGCCTGTATTGTGGAAGTAGTTTACATTAGAAAATTCTTTTCAACTCTTCTAGAACAAGGCACTCTATAGAAATACGCTTAAGGTAATTAGGTCAGTGCTGAAAGGCAGCACATTGTATGTTCTTGTCCTGCCTAGTGGTAGTGCTATATGTTCCAACTCCGACCCAACAGTAGCAATCTTGGTCCCAACCCACTGCCCATTTCAAACAACACTACACATCACAAAATGTCGCATTATAAATGTACAGGTTGTTGTAATGCGACACACGCATGCATACATGCATACACACATTTATACATACGCACGCACACAGTTAGTCCCCTACATATCAACGAGCTCTATTCGAGAGTGGGTTCGCAAGTCCAATTTTTGTAACTTCAACAAAGTTAGCCTAGTTACGCATCTAACACAATCAGCACAACAAAGTAATAGGTTTATAACACATTTCACACAAATAATACATAAATCATATTTTATGTCAGAATAATTAAAATTAGGATTTGTTGATCCTTCTTAGCACTACCAGGCACATCACCACTGCTTTTACGCTTAATTCCAGACATCTTGGGCTTGAAATAAAGTGCATTAACTCAACGTAAACAGAGACAGAAACAGAAGCAGAAGAACTTGTAGAAGTCGCACGCACGTGACTGAGAATGCAAACAAAATAGCGTACATTTTGTGTTCCGCCTGGCGGCAGAAATGCAAACTGATCTATGTGTGGTCGCAAAATTTGAAGTTACACTACAATTTCAATTGTTTCACTTATTTAAATAATTTTCTATTTATTGGACATGCATGTTCGTGTCTTTGAAAGTCAGCAACTTGCAGGTTCGTATGTAAGGGGCTTGCTGTATATACATTAGCTCACAGATGTCAGAAAGTGATCACAGAGTACCAGTTTAAAATGGGTAAATTCTACAGTTACTATAGTAATAATTACCATGTCAGCGTGTAAAGGCGAGTTCATAAAGACATACTGCTCACTTTGGACTGACAGGATGTTTTACAAGATAAAAATTGGTTCAACAGTTCAACATAAAAGGACTTTCACTTAATGGCAATGAAGTACAGCAAAGCCCAGCATTAACTCATTAAATGGAGTAGAAAAATTCTGACTGCATAAAATGCAAGGCCAATATCAGTGTATGAACTGCGGTGTCAATGAAAAGCAACACTTATTAGTGTAAACTCAAAACAGAGAAAAATGTAGGGTATTCTCCTCACTGGCTAAATAAGATTGTGGATTAGGCATAGAAGAGATGATCTTGAGGTCTTTATTAACAATACATTCATATTAAGAAAACACTTCACTTTAGGTTATAAGCTACGTTTATTACTGCTTAATTCACAGAACAAGAGTACGCAAACGCAAAATCGCTGTGGAGTGAACAGAGTTTTGATCTGAATATAAAAGCCCGTAGAATTAGGTTTCATTGTGTTTATTTCATCGGCTGATTGTATTAGCCGTTCATAATAGAAAAAAATCTGAAATACATAATTCAACACAGCCTCACTGGGGAAGGGGGGGTAAAACATGCAGTCATGTTTATTGAAAGCAAATAGCTGCATGAAGCAGTGGAATGGAACAAGAGGCTAAAAAGATGGGAATGTAGCACGTCCACATTTACATCACTGTGGGAATCATTGTGGGATCTTTTTGCAACTACCTGTTAGTCAAACTAAATGAAAAAAGGAAACATGATGAAATGACACACCGTGCTGATACACACAACGCACACGACAGCAGATGTGCTCCGTGGAAACGGACGACCACATCATGCTTGCTATGTGACATTTTCATATAAAGAACATTTCAAGCACAAAGTATTACAAAAGATGACATTAATGTACAGAAATTAAGTATTAACTCGCTCTCTGTGTCAAAGTAGCTTGGAAGGTTTAATAGCCTCGTTTGCAATAGAGGTTTTGGGACAGCAGCGTCCACAACTGCTTTCAAATGGACATTTTGTTTTTAGGGACACCTCGGTTCTCGTACTTTGTCAGCCGTTTTTCAGTGGCACCAGAAAGAAATAAAATAATTAATAAATAGCTAATGTAGTTCGTGTCTTCATTTATTCCTAATGCTGTCCAGCAAAGATCTATGGTGTGATTTAGCCGGGCTGCGTGCAGACAACTGTTGACATACGGTAAAATAAAATTGATAAGTCCTTATCATTGTTAATAATTTTTTCTATGGTCTATTACATTTCTATTTAGGAAAAATGCAATTTGCTAATTATTTTTAATGTGAAACTGACACTTTTATGAAAAAAAATGCCTTTCTCAATTTACAGACTCACTACTTGCAGGACTATCCCAGCCTGATTGCGGCCCCGTGTTAGTTGGCCCACTCCCCTGTCTGCTGACCACAGTTTGGGAAGCAACGGCTTACACTACTGCTAAAGCTAGCATGATACTGCAGCATTTACAGTGTCACCATAACGAAAAGGTCCGGCCACTGCCTGTGAAGAAGAAACATACTTTGGCATTGTTTTTACCTCGGAAAAACAAAAAGTCTGTTTTTCATTCAAATTTTGTTTTGGACAATGAGAAAATCAAATTGTGAACCCAGTCACATGAAACAAACCATATCATGAGCTGAGAGTATCATTACATCCCTATCAAATTAAAATTAAACCAACCAGAATAAACTAACTAACATTTTAAAAATTCTAAATAACCACATGATTATCTGTTTTTAGCAGCAGTTAAAGTAAGGCATCTGCATTTCATTTTATAAATAACACCTATATAGTCTACAGTATAATTTAACTGGAAAAAATAACAAGGGTAACATTTTCCCATGAGACACTACACTACATGACTGATTGAATGGGACTAATAATGTCATGTTAAAATATAAAAAAAAAAAAAGGTATCGGCTGATTCTATTGTCATGGGACTGATGGCCAATATCAGTCCAAAAATGTATGATTGGAACAGCCCTGCTTTAAACACCTACAGTTTGAGACCAACAACTTGTTTCTTCACGTGATCAGGACGAGCATTTCATTACAGTCGCTTAGCTACTCTAACAACAAGATGGAGCTGTAAAACTTACACCTGACCCCTGACGGGAAAGTGCTATACATCTGTGATACTGAAAAATTGATTTACATGTACAAAAGCAATTTCAAAGTAAAAAATTTAAAATTGATCCATTGGTGTATGATGTCAATGAACTGTAACTAATTTGATGGAGAACAGTAGGCCAATGTTTGATGCTAACATCATCATTTAGGTTAATTTGTCTGTTTTTTTTTTTTTACAGATATTTGGCCATGTTTAAGAAACGTTTCACTGGTTGAAGCACATTACACAAGGTAATTGTTTTCAAATTCAACATTATTACCCTAGTTTTGTGTTGCTTGGTTTGACCATTTTAGAAACCATTGTGTCAGTTTATCAGTCAATTGCTGAACATCCTGCATTGATACAAATGGTTTATTACATTACAGGTCAATTAATTATTACTGGATGTAGTACTGCCATGAGTTAAGCAGCTCTTTACTGCTAATTACTAACTGTCGCACACTAATTTGGAGAATTAAGAGACAGGAATGAGAGAAATGAACTTAACAAGGTACCCATTCTGTAGTTAATGGGTTTTCTTATCGATTTTGTGACTTACAGCTGTTGGTATAATATCTAAATCTGTAGAAAAACCTTATGGTTCTTAAAACACGCATTTCCTAAATCTACTGCTTAGGCTTAATTGACTCCTAAATAATAGCGATCAACAAGTGGTATTATTAAGTATTCCAGCATAATTACAAATCTTGAAAAACTATTATGCGTTTTAAAAAAATCAGAATTGCAGAATTTATGTTTAACTTAATCTGACTGATCTGTGCCTCGAAATGACAATTAAAAACAGTACACAACATAACTTAGATATCTAAAGACAATATTTCTTTCAGGGTAACTAAGTAGACTAATGACTAACATTAAATCTAATTAGTTATAATTCCGAAACATACATAAAAAACTAACGATTTTCAATGGCAACTACTCTCAGAAATCTTCATATTCGAATAGAGTATAACTAACATGAAAAATATACATCTGCATCTGGAGTGCAAGGTCCAATGGAGAGATCCGTTGTTCTCCATTGGCCATATGCAGGCAATTAGGAAGTCAGCTGGAGGTAAGACACGCAATGCAGACAGAGAGGCTAGGGGTGGGATTTGCACATCTGTCCAGCTCCGTGGCCCTAAGAGGAGCCACACCGCGACGCTGCAGGCATCTTGTTTACCCAGGCTGTGTTTACATTCAGTACAACCCGGCCTCAGCACTGCAGCAGCACCACTGTGCTCTGTCTTGCTGAGCACAAGTCATTAACAGCCTCTCCCTGGATGCAGGGCTCAAGGAACCATTAATCACGAGACAGACCGACGGGGCCGCGAAACCACTGCTGTGCGTCTGGTTCTCCAGCCAGGCCTCTGCAGCTGCGCAACCCACTGCCCTACTTCACGAAGGTCTGCCGCTGTCCTAGGGGCCACGTCCCAGGCCCATCAAACCATCAAACTCCTCAAGGTCAAGACCCCAAACTTAACCGTAAATGTGAATTGACACGATGAATAAAGACATCACACGATCTGCACTGTCCCCTCAAAATCAATCCCTCCTCAGTCCAGCCAACCAGGCATTGTCCAACTCGGCACTCTCCAGCCAAGTGATCTGGTACAGGAGACTCGAAACAGCCACAATGCACCGTGGATTTACAGAGACAACAAGGCTGCAATATTAAGTCCAGCACCCCGACTGCAGGCTGATAAACAGCTTGTTCTTGGCACAAAATGTAGCTCAGTATTTACAGGCAGCCCGACTGGCAGATACACAATGCACTGTTCAATACTCACCTCAATTCACTACGCCGCTCGGCAAAGTGGCTGACCAGCGAAGGAAACGGCTCAATTAAAAAATAAAACAATCCTACAGCGGCCCACCTTACACTGTTAGCGTGAGAGCAGATTAGCAGAGCACACAGAGACACAGGGACACACGGGTCTTCCTTTACTCACCCGATCCTTGCCTTCTGTTTGGGCTTGGAGGAGGCTACTATCCTGGCCGACTTTAAAACCTTCTCCTTGGGTCGGGTCTTGCTGGTGCGGTGGGCCTTGTGACCCGAGGAGCAGGGGAAGCTCTCTGGGCTCATGACCCGCGGGATGTTCTTCTCACCCCGCTCACGGGCTTTGGCGATGGCCTCCGAGATTATCCTGTTGGCCTTCTCCTGCTTGTCCTCCAGCGTCGAATCCATCAGTGCCGACTTCTTCGGGACCCTCTTCTCCGAAGAGGAACAGGAGGAGGACGACGATGACGAAGATGAAGAGGATGAGGAGGAACTGCTCTTCATCTGAGTGCTGAGGACTCGTGAGTGGTTGCTGGAACCATTAGTGTTTTTAGGGGGCTGAAAGAGAACAAAAACGAAAAATTAAATAACATCTTAGTGTAAACACTAATACATTCCATAATACGACATGTCTGCACACAGAGCACAGGGAAAACTATCAAAAATTCTACATTTATCTATTCACTGAATTCCTAACAGAACATGAACAAACAGTCATTACACAATCTCCTTTTTTATTAACAAACTTTCTTCAAGGTGACTTTGCACTTTCACCCAAACATGCCTCACAAAGCAGACTGCCTCTGACAGACCTATGGGAGCACCTTTCACTAAGCCAAAACAACAGCAGCTCACTGGCAATCCCAGCCCTTGGCCCTCTCAGATTAATAGCCTGAGGTGCATGGCAAAGTGCCTATAATTACCGCTCTAATTTCCTTAACTGGTAACAATAAATAATAGGCTAAGTTTAAGCTCTCTTCCTCATTTTGGTCCAAGCTCATTATAGACAAAAAGGCGTTGTGCAAGTTTATGGGTCATCTGTATGAGGAACACCAATGTTTTGAAAAGAATATCATATTTTCAGTTCATATTTTGCATGTTCACTTTCACCATTTGTTGCAGCAGGGCACATGGAGAGTTCTCAGCTGCATGGACTGAGCTAGCTGTCATGCAACAGCTGCAGCACCGCATTACGTGCTGCCCAACTGCTTGAGACAACTAGCCTGCATACTTCATATAACCAAACACCATGTGCATTAAGTAAAGAACAGGGATGTAATGATGCGCTAAGATTACAATACAGTTCGATTCGTGATACTTGGTTCGTAATTCAACGCTCATACAAAATCCTAAACCACAAATGCAAAACATTTTTAATTCCTGAAGCAAAAATGAGATGTTTCTTGTTCAAAAGCAGTGGTTGGGGCTTTTCATTGTGGTGACACTGTAAATGCTGTATCATACTGGTCGTGTTACTTCCGGGTCGTGGGCTCACACACAGCAGGCCGCAAACTGGCCGGGAAATCCCTGTAAGCAGTGGGTGTACAAATTCCCACGTGCTTTTTTTTTTCTTTCATAAAAATTCCATTTTTTTTTTTACTGAATATCACAATAAGAATAATTTCCAAAATGCTCACAAATATTTTTTTCTAAATAAACATTAACAGATCATAGAAAGAAAAAAAAAAATGATCAGGACCAATACATTTTCGTATACTATACATCAAAAGTGTGATGTCACTCAAAATGCAACCCCGGGAAATCGAGCATTAGGAGAAAAGAAGAAATGAGCTACATTAGCTAGTTTTTTTTTTGACCGGTGCTGCTGAAAGATGGTTGGTGGATTACAAGAACAAAGTCACCAATAGAAAAACAGAAAACATCCATCCATCCATCCATTATCTTAACCGCTTATTCCTGGTGAGGGTCGTGGGGAAACCTGGAGCCCATCCC
>JABJVR010000007.1:4674377-4690499 GCA_025773905.1 Chitala chitala | reverse complement strand
AAATGGTTGTTTTCATTCCCCTTGCCCCCCACCACCCGCCCCCCCCCCCCCCCATTTTAATCATCCCAAATGGCAGCTTTGAAATCCCAGTGGTGCTAAAAGAATCCTAGTTGGCCAGCTGATTGTTTCTCTGTGTGGACTCAGCGCTTTAATTGCTTCTCTGAGGTCAGGGGTCCTACTGATATGCCTGGTGACTTTCTCCACACCCTGGTCACGGTCCATCTCTGGGGTGGGTTCAGGGAGTGTCGGGTGGGCCTAAGACCGCACCATGACGTCCACCCTAACAGGATCACTCTTCATCAAAGGGATACAGCTCCGAGGCTAGGGACTGGCTCCTGTTAGACGAGCCCTAATTTAAATGAGCGTGAGACAATGATTTGTGATGGCACTCATCATCTGAGGACTTTCCAACTTGGACCATGACCCACTGAGACAAAGGCAACAGCTTTGGTCCCTTTGGCCCCTGTTCACTGTTCACCAGTTGCATCTCCATGCTCTTATTCATAGTCCAAGCTTCTACTGAGCCTGTGTACCAGGGGGCCAGTGGTCCTTCAGCATCAGAGGGTGCGCTGCATTTTATTTTGCATCTCATATCTTGCTTAATTTAAACCACTATTTGAATACTGGCCCATTTACTGGTGTAAATAAGTGGCTGGTTGAACCTTTGCATTGTGCAGAACTATAACCCTCAACTTTGACCTTTCATACCCTTTTGCTGTAACTTGCATCCTAGTCCACATCTATGTGAAACTATGTCATTTGAATGAAACGTAAGTTTCCTTTAGGTGTGTCCTTCACACACTTGCCTTGCACAATCCCCAGGCCTGAATCACATGACTTGAGGTAAGCGGGCCTGCCACCGATTCAACTGTTCACACATGATGTTCTACACCCAGGTGTAAGTAATACTGCTACAGAAAAAAACCCCAGTTGTCACGACAGCAGAAGAGTTCACATAGTCCCCTATGCGCGGGTGTCTTTAACCCAGCAGGCTAATCCTCTGCTAACTTCGCATGGACCGTGACTGCATGAGTTTGAATCACAGCAAAGCTGCCCTCGTTACGCAGGCAGTTCAGCGAACACAAATAGAACACAGAAGATATGCTTCAATCCAGCTTTTGTTTTCCTTCTCTCATTGGTTTAGCTACTATTGAACAAAAATAAAATCTGGACTAAATTTGTGAAAAAAGAAAACAAGAGAAGAGTAAAAGCCGATACAGGAAAGTTTTCACCTCGGGGGCAAATGCTGCTTCATTATCTAAACAGCATCCAAGCCTTGTTGTCCCCTTATCCACGTTGTATGTAATTACAGTAATTGGGCAGGGCTGATTTGTGTTAGTAGCTTTTCCACTGGCCAAGACAGCTGGACAGACCAAAGAGAAGGAATTTGGTGAAAACACTCTACTCTTGATATGCCCTGGCCAGGTTTCCAAAAACCTTCAACTCTCATAAAGTCAACAGCTTTGAAGCCCCCTGATAAGAATCAACTTGAGTCAAACAAATGCTAAGCTGAACGGAATCCAATTCTGCATTGTGCTGCTCAAAGTTCTCCAGCAGCAGTAATTGAATATAAAATTTACTGATAACGTGATCAAAGGCTCTCTGCTTGCTTCTGCTTAGAAAACACAAATTAGTGCTTTCCCCATCGATGAGAGATCTAAACCGTCAGTGTAAGAACGAGGAATTAAGACCCGCTCCTCAGTGGAGAAAAATCAAAAAAAAAAAAAAAAAGAAAGAAATCCATGACATGGCTTTGCTTTCAGAGATTATGAGTCCATAAAGATTTTGCTGCAGAGACAGATTAGATTTGTCTTTTAATTTGGGCGAGGAAACGGTGGAGTCTGGCAGAGTGCTGCCTCATCCGCTAGCTTGACTCGCTGGAGCTGACAACGCTGGCAGCCGCCTTTGCTTTTTAGCCAGGCAGACGGCTGCTGGGTGGCACTTTCGCACTCGTCAGTTATGAATTTAATGGGCAATTATCATCGGATAAACATATTTATAAAGTGTAGAGGGAGCCGCTACGGAAACGCGAGCATGTCGCTGCTTATAATTGTTGCACTAAATAAAGATGGAGGCAAGCCGGTGGGGTCCCTGGCACGGGCTCGTTCCTCGTGCATCCACAACGAGCCTCTTTAAACTCATGCAAATGCTGAATCGAGTTAAGCACATATACGTCTGTCTCATTTTGCATTTTGATGGCCGTTTTGACTGCAAGCCTGAAGTTTGTTTTAGGATTGATTGCTCTGTAGTTTATGTGCCTGATTAAAAAAAGTCAAGGAAAAGTGCTGTGCTCAGCTATACAGTACATTCCACCTAGGATACAGCCTATTGGGGCCACCTGGGATACAGCCTATTGGGGCCACCTGGGATACAGCCTATTGGGGCCACCTGGGATACAGCCTACTGGGGCCACCTGGGATACAGCCTACTGGAGCCACCTGGGATACAGCCTACTGGGGCCACCTGGGATACAGCCTATTGGGGCCGTAATCAGATGGGAGAAAATCAGGCTCTGTTTCACTCACTCCAGGCAAGTTAGCAGTTAGGAAGTCAAAAGAACAGTAGGCCTTCTCTATTACTTGCTTTTTCATTAGAGGTTAAAGTTGTAAAAAAGCATCAATCTTTGTAATGACAGGTGTGTTACCAGAACTGTAATCACGATGCCTTTTTACTAGTTAAGTGAGACCAAGGCCAAATGTCCTTACATTTTTGAGACAATCCTGTGAGTATTCCAGATTGTTCTTGAGATGGAAGGCCAACTTTGGCCACAGTCAATCCAAACTGATTTAACCTCTGATGGCAGGTTGTGCTGTTTTATCTTAGGATACCAAAACACAGGTTTTTGTGTCTCTTTTTTGAATGAATTTTTTGTCTTTTCCAATTTATTTATTTATTTTTTTTATCCTAGGCACGAAATTCAGGTTGGTCTTACTGGTTCTGTTGGGCCATTAATAGCTGTTAGGACAACAAGCAGCAAGACCATACAAAGTCTGTCATCAGGACCCCCCCTAAACCCCCTCCAATTCCAACAAAATTCCTACCTACCTCTTGACACCTTGCATGTTTTCTTGTCAAACCAAGCCATGGGTGGCAGTCACCAGGTGTGGCCTGCCTTGAAACCCAGCAGTCATGCAGATGGATCAGGCTGCGACTTGCAGGTGACACGTGCTCGATCACAGATTCGAGTCTTCCCACTAACATCTGCTGGAACTCTCGACATGTGAGGCCTGACATCTTCCTCTGTTTTTTTCTTTTTTTGTTCTGAAGATATAGTAGTGATTTACCGCAGGCTATTCTGCCTGGGAATTATATGACAGTGATGCAGTGTGGGAGGGAGTGCATCCTATGTTATTAAGCCACAAATTTCACCATGCCGCATTACAGTACCTTACAGTGCCCCCTACTGTGTGACACTGGTATCTGTGCATGCTTAGGTGTCTGCCCGAGCTGTTACCCATTCTCAGGGGGAGTCAGGACATTATTTCCCTTGATGGATAACAATGAGACGGTGAGTTTCTAAAAGTCCCTGCTATCCCATTTTCATCTTCTTCCACACAGTAATTTGGTGGTAGGCTGCAAGGCTCGATTGCACTTCATCTCTCTTTATTAATTCATCCACATCTCGCCATTGAACACCTAATGGCTCCTACCTGTCCACCTGCTTCATCCCAGACAAAAGAACGTGCAGCCTCCGCTCCTTCTGGTTAAAGTCCAAGAACTGGGAATACAGTCGATACAACAAGAATATTTTTGTTTACAAGCCTTTGGCAAAAACCAGCAACAACAACAACAAAAATCTATTCCTGCTACGTTTCCCCCCTTCCACGACTTCTGACGCTCACGAGAAAAACGCTTATCGACGTGCTAACTTTGGCAGTGCTGTGGGAAGCCTCTTTAATTCTCGTTGTCAGCGTTATCGAAAGAGGTTATCTTTTTATGACCTCTCGTCTTCTTGACGATGGATGATGCCACTATCAGTATGAGCATGACCCAGCCTCTGCACTCCGCACTCCGTTATGTCCCGTTCCCATCCTAGTGTGTTGTGTGCCTTGTTACACTGCCTGTGATTCACACCCACGTGCTGCTGCTGCGTGTGGCTGATTGACTTTGAGATTTCATTACCGCTACCAGATAATCCAGAAAAGCCTCAAAAAACATGCCGATTGTGCCAAATAACTCAGGCTTATCTGAATGAATAATTTTTCCATCTCAGTGTCTATATTATCCTTTTTTATTACACTACATGTAGACATGAAGATACAGTCAAAGCTGATGACTCTATTAATTTCACTGTGGGCTACCCATGTGGAGGGTCTCCTTTTCATTAAAAATAATATTCTGTTCAACCTCAACACTACCTTATAGGCACCTCTAATTAGGCCCTCCTGGCAGAGGGTGGAATTTAAAGCAAGAGAGAGAAAATAAAGAAAGGGGGGGAAATCTTGATAAACACCTACTTGGATTAGTTTCTGTTATCAGATAACAGACTTTCCTTATGACATTAACAAAGACTGAGTGCGAAACACAGAACTCCCAAGAATAAACTCCAGGAAAATATTGAAGTCTGAAATGAAAAGCCAGATGGGAAAACCTCCAGGCAATATCCTCTATATTGTCTTAGTATTTTAATGCTGTATATCCCTCCAAAACATTTTCTTTTGCTACCTGTGTTCTGCTGCCTTGTGTTGTATGACTGCTGTTTATGTTTCATGCTGCTTGTGTACGTATGTGTTTTTGTGTTGGTATGTTTCAAGCCTTGTTCATCTTAGGTGCATTTGAGACTAGGTGAGTGTGAACTGGTGTTTGCATATCTGTATATTTGTGTGCAAGTCAGACCCTGCGCAACATTTAAGGTCTAAAACTAGAGATGTTACTGTTGCATGTGGGCCCTTTGTGAAGTGGCCTGGTGGTTCAGTGAGTTGGGTCTTAGTTTAGCATGTGAAAGCCTCCTGGTTCAAATCCTGGCCTAGTCCCTATCTGTGTCCCTGAGTAAGACATTTTGTGCTAGCTCCCTGGGTGCTAAAAATGGCTGCCTGTTGCTCTCCCATGGGATGGGTTAAATGCAGAGGATCAACTTCCCTGTTGTGGGGCTAATAAAGGGTTAGTGGTAAAAACGTTCAGCCTGAGAGCCAGGACATAGCAAACCCCATGATTATGTAGTTACGTGTTAGTGGGCAGGAGACAGGCCCTACATGGTGTAAGTGATCCTTTGGTGCATTCTCTTTACCTGCAAAGGATGTATGAACAAAGCACAATATTACTTGTAAACATCAGACTAGCATGTCTATGGAAAGGTTTGACCCATTAGTGTAATTATAGCAAACCTATGAAATATGATATGATTCTTTACAGCTAATATGCAGAAAGTGAAGGCATCTTCTCAGGAACTATAAGAACAAATACACTGGGAGAAGAAATGGATTTTTTCTGACATTGTAATGCATTATACATTTTAGAAGGAGCCCAGCTGCTGATAAATATGTTTCACCATTATGATCATTCTTATTGGTTGCACTGACTACAGTCAGAGTGACTAGTGGAGCCATATCTGGTTGCATTATCTTGAGCCCATCCTTTCTGATGGGGTGCTGAAAGCTGCTCCATCGATACAGGTGCATATACGTGTCTGCCTGTGTCTCATTTGTGCCCAATTACACCGATGAGTATCATACAGGTGTCAGTTCTGGTCCCTGTCACAAAGCAGGGCAGCAGGATTCACCAGCCAATAAGGTGAGATATGCTGGCCTACTTCCTGTTCGGAAGCATGACTTCTGCTTTGAGTCGATAGTGTTGTTTTGCTTTTAAGGTATCCTTTGTAGCACCGGCTATCTGTGGAAACCAAGCGGCGTACTTTATTAAGACGTACTCACTGGTTCATTGACCAGTAGTTAGTTCCTGATAATGGTTGGACCTGTTGATCATGTTCTTCCAAGTGGACCCTTCACAGTCCTCTCACACAGCCATCCAAAATAACTACACAAGTAAGAATACCGTATTGGAAAATACATGAGTACAGACACCATAATCCCAAAGCCATTAAATGTTATAACAAAAAAACTGAATAAAAAATTCAGATCAAGGGATGGCTGTGTAGTCTTTGGTAGGAAAAAATTATATGGCGATAACTATTAACAAATTATGAATCTGGAATTAAAATTCACAACTTGTTACAGTGAAATAAATGTAAATCAAGGACTGGCTGTACTGAATGTTTGTAGTGGTTATAATCAGCGAGGAGCAGCAGTATGTTTCTCTGAACCCATAAAGGAACCATTCTACAGTTCTTATAAAAATCTATAGTTTCACTTGAAATGATTTATTTCAACCCACTTTTGTGAATGCTGCTTTTTGATGAATGCCTTAGAGTGTATGCTAAAAATAACCTTCTGATATCTTAATGAAACCTTCCAACCAAAATAAAATATGAATAACAATCAATGCTGCCGACTTTCAAAAGCTGTTTGCTTTTATTGCCAGTGATCTGGTTGATTTAGGGATTTATAAGAGTACGGTGGCTCAGCAGCATGGGTGCCACACACTCGCAGGGTCGCGAGTGTGAACCTGTCTCTTGGCACACTGTAAACCTGTATGTGGAGTTCACATGTTCTCCTCATGCTTGTGGAGGTCTCCTTGGGCTCCTCCCGTTTTATCTCACAGCCCTAAGACATGCAGGTTAGGTGGGCTGGTATCACGCACTGAGGGTACAGTAAGTCAGAAAAAAGGGTCAGTAAACACAGCATATCCACAAGTGCTGTGTAGTTTGTCATATTTAATCCACAACCCAGCTACATACACAAGACATTCATGGGTGTATTATACACTATACACCTGCTGTTTCTCCAGGGGCACAAAATATTAACCAAAACCACAAAAATACCTCCACATAACACATACTATGCTTACCTACCAAAAGAAAGAAAAAAAGGAAAGATGCATTTATCCCATCTCCCTGGTTACACAAAAACAGGTGAAACAAGGTTTACAAAGAAAATGGAGTTCATCCCCTTCCACACGTGGTGGACAGATTGTATGAACATGCATCATTTACAAATATTTACAACCACTTTCCAAAGGAAAGGATGGGGAAGACACAGGCAAGCACAACACAGTATATAACAGAGGAAAGAAACACAGTCAAGCACAGCGCAGTATATAGCACAGGAAAGAAACACAGTCAAGCACAGCACAGTATATAGCACAGGAAAGAAACACAATGTTAGGTAGAGAAAGACGGGGAGAGAGAGAGAGAGAGAGAGAGACAGAGAGAGAGGGAGAGAAAGAGCCTACAGGCAGGCCTATAGCAACTGGACACTCTTAAATTTTCATGTGTGCATGTGTGCCCGCCCTGCGATGGCTCGATGCCCTGTCCGTGTACCATGCCTTGGATGCTAATTATTATTACATAAAACTTAACATCAGAGGACAGTCATGTTTTAACACAAAAGAAAGCGTTTCTCCATGTTTTCTTACTTACCAGTGTTATGTTGACAACACACATTATATCAGTGCCATAAAATGCTATAAATGTTTTGAATTAAAGGTAGTGTCGGAAGTAATGTCACATTCAGGTCCAAACATTTTTCCCATCTTAGTATAGACAGGACCCCTGCTGTTATACAGACAGACATTGACACTACTTCCACTAGTATGTTATTACATGCGCAGTCAGTATGGTTCCCTATAAGCTGCTTATGGCTGGCTAAATTAAACAGAGAAGCAAAATAATGCAAAGCATCTGCATTATAGTGATGTAATGTGACCAACATTGGCCAATTAGTTCTTGAGATGGGCCTAAGCTCTATCGAGGCTACGTGGGTAAAGCTTTAAACATAATTTCCAGACTTTAAATGAAAAAGGTGTGCTTGCAGGACATAATGATGCTTGTGACTCTATTGCCAGGAAAATGTGATTAAATACAGTCGATCAAACCAGCAAGTGGCCTTGTGCATCAATGGGTAGAGCATCAGGCTGGGATGTGCTCGTCTCCTCGTTCAAATCCTGGTCCAGCTGCCAGGTGTGTCCTTGAGCAAGATACTCAGCATGTGGCTGACCACTGCTCCCCCGAGAGGGCTGGGTTAAATAGAGAGAATGAATTTTGTTGTGACATGTATGTATAGTATGTGTATTTAAAAATGACAATAAAAGCTAAAAGAAACAGTTTATAAATGACATGCTTAGGTATTACTGACTGTAAACCTACACAGATGCCTTGACATTTACAAGGTATGTTATATGGACAGCATGTACTGATTTTTTTCTCAGATTGCAAGTATTTGAACTGCATTTCCCCATGGAGGAAAAAAATGACAAGGACCGCTTTGTCACGGTCTATTTTAAATGATTATGTCGTGCAGGCCAATATTTAAGTGTGCTAAAAAAGTTGGGCCAGTCTTTTAGGTTATTCAGTGTTTGCCTTGGGAAATGTCCTACCTTGCATATTTCATTAGCAAGCAGCAAAGGAAGCAGACAGCCAATTTGTGATTTAATGGGAACATAAAGAAGAGGCAAGAGCACACAGTCATGGCCTTGGATGCTTCTAGCATGTGACATCATCCTCAAACGGTCCAACCGCAGGCCCATACAAGCCAAACAAATGTAGCCGCACAGACACTTGAGAAGCTGTCACAATAGAAGTTATAATCACTCGAAGCTAAACTTAGGAGCTGAAGTTAGTAATTGTCAGCCTTTGCCAGAAAACACCCTTGGGCTTGGCTGTGTTTAGCAGGCCCTTCCAGTGACATATCCGATTGTGCTAACTATGCAGTGAAAGCAGGCTCGGCTAAGATGCCACCGAGTGGCAGATTGCTGGTAGGTTAAGCCATGTAGATTTGAGGGATCAGCTCAGCGTGTGGACTTGCCCACACCAGGTTTTGTGTGTGCTGGCCACAACATTGACAGCATCCGTGGAAGAGGTCGCCTCCCAGCACACCTGGGACAGCAACTTTACTAGTAGAACCACTCATGGCCCAAACACTGTCTAGCAACACTAATGTTAATACAGATTTGATCTTACCCAACATCTGTTTTTCCATATCAGAAGAAAGCAGAAGAGAGATGTACAGTCTACCAGCATGCCAGGATTGTTTCTTATGTCAGCTTAATGTTCCTCGCGCTTTAGCTTGGTGAACGATGGCCGTTTTCATCCAAATCCACTTTAGATTTAAGCGCATGCGACATATTGGGCTTGCTCTTGTCTGACTAGCATTACGGATCTTTTAAAAAGAGCACTACGTTCCCTGTCTATGTTCTTTCCATTCTCTTCCTTTTTTACTAGGCATTAAGTTATCTCATGTTTTAAAGATTCGTTTTTTTACAGGAATCAAAGTCTAAATATTTCAATAAGGCTGTTTTATTATTCAGTATGTTCACAGACATTTCAGCCGTGAGACAGAGAAATTCGTACACTTCCATTTCCAGCAATCTTTGACTTTGACTTCAGCTGGCAATATTACAAGGATTAGCGTGGAATATGAAATATTTAGTGTGTCCCCCCCCACCAAAATCTAATAAATCAAATGACTGCCAAATGTCATTAAAGGGGGGTGGTCCTCAACTGGGGGAGAAAATGGGGATTTTCATATTCAGATTTAGGGAGGGAGAAATGAAAGGAGGGAAAGGTTACCTGGTTTCACTAACAACCCCTGGTGCCTTATATACGCTTGTGGGGGAGGGGGGACAGTGATGCCATTGCCATTGTCTGCACCCTGTGAGGAGCGTAGTGAGGTGAGCCTCAAAGGCACATGCAGTAGTAACCCTCCCATCCACTGGCACACATGTGCTGGCCTCTCTGCCTGTTGTGCCCATCCGTCAGACAAACCCCAGAAGGACAAGGGTGTCAGGTAGTGCTGCCTGGACGTGTGCCTCTTGGGAATGTCCAGCTGTCTCCCCCAGATCCTCCTTCACAATCCATTGTCTTCCACCCCTCATTTGCAAATCGGCTGACAGTTGTCTGAACAGCATTCTTCCTGCCGTGTCTCGAACCGGTCAATATCCCGGCGGCCATGTGTTTCCAGCCTCCAGTACTGCATGATAAATTCATGTGCAGAATTATGCGACTCTGCCTTTTGGATGAAATCCAAACAGTGAGGATGATTTTACTGAAGAATAATTCTTGGTATGACAGAACTCAAATTAAGACATACTTCTTCAGAAAAACAATGTGCAGCAAGAACAACATGTGAAACATTTGCCATAAAAGCTACAGAATGACTGCTTTTGTTATATGGACAATAGAGATGGTGAACATTCCTGTGGACAGGTCCAGCTGATCCATTGTACCTCTCCAACCTGTCCTTTCTAGGAGGGGGAAGGACTAAAACACTCGGTGGAATGAGGCCAATTGCTCCCCGTCTACACCTATTTATTTCCTCTATTTTAACAAGGGAGGGTGGCAGGAGGTCTTTGAAGATTCATGGATGAGGAGATGGCTGTGCCCTCGTGGGAGGGACAACACTATTTATCTTGGCAGGCCCACCAGTAGTGGTATGCAGACTTACCTTTACCTGCTGCACATTCCCCTACAGGCTCGCCATGGAAAGTGTCAGCTCAGGTGGAGTGAACAAATATAAGGCTTTGCCAATCGGGGGGGGGGGGGGGTGTTGCTGGAGCAATGTGGTGTGGACAAGGCTAAGAATTTGACGTGAGAACATCATAGTCTGCCTCATGAGCCCTACGTGAGACTTCTGTGCTCCCTCAGTTCACATGTCCAGTATTTTTTAGCAAAGCCAGGCTGCATTTTTGGCCTGCAGGTCATTGCGCCCCTCCCTTCATTAGAACTATGCAGGGCTGCTGTGCACTGCGAGCCACAAGCGCTGCTGAAAGTAATGAAACCCGAGAGGCTGACAGCTTTGGATTTTGCAGCGCTGCCAACTTTATTTAGATGCTTTCGGTTAACCAGAAATAAACACGTTCATTACATGGATTTCTATTCTCAAAAATTATATACTTACCTGTTAAACTGAAAGAAAGGTGGTAGAGTTTTTTGAGGTGTGGCATCTTTGTTGCTGATTATCACACTGTCAGGTAGGGAAGATTGCATGACAGACACCACCAATCAAAGCACAATGACTGACGTGCATCGTCAACTGTGTAAGTTAACTTCTTCACAGTTTATATGCATGCCTTCGGGCCCAGCTGTAAAACAACATTGGCAGAATAAAGAAAGGCAAAAACCCAGAGTGGCGTCACTAGTAATCAGCTTAAAACATGGCAGTCAATGTGAAGGGAGGAACAGAACTGCAAAACCTTCTGTTCCTTTTGGTTTAGTGTGTGCATGTGCCTGTCAAGGTAGCGGCAGTTATGTGCCCTTTTACTATAGTGCCGTGACCAGCTGGGGTGGTACTGCAGACGTCGCTGACCCAGATGATTGGAAATGCTCCCAGAAATGTGCTGTCCTATCTCTGGGACTGAAAGACCTTTGAGGCCCACACAAGGAGAAAGCTAAGACACGTTGTAACATGGATTCTACTCAGAGCAGATATCACGAAGCATGTGACATGAACGTAAGAGAAAGAACACAAAAAATGGGAGGCACTAAAAAAGCATGAAGACAAGGCAAATGCAAATGTCCATTGTTGACGCCTGTCTCCTTTTTATCTCAAGCAACTGAACAAGGCTTTTAATCAATGTATTATACATCAAATTGATAATGTTAAGTCCAGATTATTCAAATGTATAAAATATTCATAGGGAACTGTCCAAAGTTTTACATCTACTTGACTTTCTTCTCCATTAATCATCATGCCTAGAAGGGTTTTAGCAGAAGGAGCAGCCGTCAGCTTGACTGAACCTGACAAGGCGGGATGGTGCAATTACACCACTTCCCCCTGTGCTTTGATGTCGTGGTGGAGCAAAGAGATAGGGCCACACTGTACGGCGCATTATGTTAACGACGTGATTTAATCCAAACGCTAAACTTTATGTACCCTGTTATGCGAGATGCTAACACTAATTACGACGAGTCGGAGGGGGGGAATAAGAGTCCTGCTTTGACAAAGCGAGGCCTGCACTCTCTGCGAACAAAATCGAAAAGGAAACTAAGGCTAATTAGCTCCACCGAATTACATGCCAGGCAGTGAAAAGAAAGGTGTGGCTAATGCCCACTTGCAAAACCTGTTGGATCTTGTGCTTTAACGAATGGCCCTGACAAAGAGACAAAAAGACAAAGAGGGAGACAGAGGTAGTGGGCTGTGGAGGAGGGGACAGTGCAAGAGAATCTTGATGATATCAACCAGTAATTAACATGTCACTTCAATTACGCATCTCCAAATTGGAATTGTCTTGGGTTATAGCGTGAAGCCCTGTCTGCTTCGCTAATTAGTGTGGAAATGACAAGGTCTAGTGAGTCGGCGTAGTTTTGCCACGCTGGTGCGCAAGTGCTGTCATTGGAGTAGGGGAGATCAGACAGACTCAGACTGGACGGGGAAATGGAAAAATTATGTCTCCTCAGAAAACAGGTCCACTCTTTCAACAAAGGTCAGAGGTGAATGCTTTGTTTCACAGACAAGAAACGTACTTGGAGACATCCTACTCCTGCATTAAGTACCTCAAGAAAACTAAAGCCTCGTATTCAATTTGTTGGTACATTCCTGGTACTATAGCCCAGCCTTTATGCTTTTGAGATATACACAGATAGGTAGGTATTTTTTGACTCTTTGTGGGACTTGAGCAAGTCACTGACCACTCAGACACCCTATAAGACTTGTGAAGGACATGATCCAATGCTGTTTGATTGCTTCCTTGTGCAGAGCCTGTCAAAAAGCACAATCTTAAAAACAATACAACACAGGGGGATGCAGACAGAAATGCATAAAGAAGAATAAAAATTTGAAGGGAGAAAAGATCTGCTTGTCACTGGCCCAATGACGTTTGCAGAGTTAAAACAATGGGCATTGTGTGTAAAGCAGGACTTGAGTGAGCCCAGAGCAGCCCCAAATGGCAATTCACTGAGAGCACTGGGAGAAGGGGCTCCACCTCTGTTACACATAAAACACATGATTTAGCAGCTGGAGTCAGTGGCCATCATCTAGTGCTGTGTCCTGGAAAAGGGCTCAGGTGCAAAACATATACAAGTTACCCTTACATTCCTGCATAAAATTAACTGGTTATCTTACACATTATATAAAGCTGTAGCTAATGTGTGCATTGCTGGGTTTTCTTGGAGTCAACAACCTGCTGTGTGCACAGTGGTGTGGTGGTTAGCACTCTTGCCTTGCACCTCCAGGCCTGAGGTTTGATTCTTGCCTTGTATGTGTGTGTGCCCTGTGATGGGTTGGTGCCCTGCCCTGGGTGTCTCCTACCCTGTGTTCTGGGATGAGCTCTAGGCTTCCCATGACCCTTAACAGAAAAAGTAGTATGGAAAATGAATGATTGAACATTGTCCACACAGACTTCAGAGTTAAAATTCAGATCAATTTCAAATGTTTAATAACATGATTTCAGAGGTGAGGGTGAACCTATAGAGCAGCTTTGCTGACATTCACCTTATACTCCTCTTTAAGCATTAAAAGTTTGAGATGTGCTTTCGTCCAGTATTGAAGGAGCTCTTTTTTATAATTAGTGTATAGCAGTAGGAGGGGAACTTTCACTGGACAGAGAAACCAAAGCCACACTCCTGTCCTTTAATGTCAATTATAGGTTATCTCCTGGCAACAACCTTATCTGGTTGTCATCAGTGAATATTTTAAAAACAGTAATGTTGAAAGGCTACATATGTCTAGGAAACGTACCACTATGAATGTCTGGATGTGGTAATCTCCCTTAAGAATACTCGCTGTCTCACCACCCAGCGTCATGTAACCATACATGCTGTTCCTTTATTTAAAAGAAAGTGACTCCTGATATTGAGAAAGGACAGTCAAAAGTTACACCAGCAGCTCTGAGTGATATTTACATCTGTTCGTTTAACAGATACGTCAATTGTTGTCATGTTACTACCTACACGTCTCAGACCTCTGTAGTGCTTTTTAGCAGTTGAGTTGCCATAGTAATATGAACACAGGACATGGTATCAAAATTGAATCAGATTTAAAATTTGACAGGACAGGGTCTTTATCATTCTTCTTGAAAGGCTAGAAACTACAGAGCAATGGTGTGTACCTTTGTTCTTTGTACCAACTTATGGATCATGTGTGAAGACCACCAGTTCTTTGCCAGGCCTCCTCCACACCTACCAGAGAGAAGAACGGGGATAATGTTTAAATTGTGTTGTACTTACATGTCCTCAGTGTAAAGTGCACTCTGGTAATGTTCTGCAAAAGGGCACTTGATAGCGAGTACATTATGATATTTTCCAAAGAAGTAAATCAGCGCTTTGAGGCACGCTGTTGCGAAAGGCGCTATATAAAAATAAATTGAATTGAATTGAATTGTTGCAGTCACTGCACAATATTTAGGTTGAGATTCTGGCTATGATGCTGTTCTTGAGAAAGGCACGTTTTTCACAACCTAAAATGTCTCACCTTCATGATGCAACAAAGGTATGGAAGATGCAGTGAAACAGGAAGGCAGTGGGTTTCCAAAATAGGTGACAATCCTACCATTTCTTAACAAATTGAGCAAAGAACCAGGTGTTATGTTGGCCATTTAATGTATCTTTTTGTTGTGTAAACTAATAGTAAAGCAAAGCTGGCTGCAAATTTCCAAAAAGCTCTGTAGGATCAATTCAGAAATTTGTGTACATTGGGTGATCAGTTATCTCTCACTCACAGAACAAAACATTTAGTAAAGTGTGTAAAATCACACAAAATCATTTGGCACCTACATCTACACGTCGCTAGCAGAAGAACTCTGAAATGTAGTGCAAGTGACTTTTAATGGTGACACTTGCACTGTGAATAACAGGATGACAAAGTTCAGGTTTTTTTTCCTTTCTGTCTGACTCACCCCTCCCGCCCCCCCATGCATACGGCAGCTCACCTTCCATAAATACTGTTCAGCTCTAATATAAGTACGCACAAAATAAATATACATATTTAAAATATCCACAGAAAGAAAAGGTAAAAGTAAATGTAACAGCTATGTAAAGTTGATCATAATATAATTGTAACTTATAGAGATCTTACAATAGCAAGCTAATAAAATTTGAACCTGGCATGAAAGAACACAGATCAACATGCTGCTAAAAAAGGTTGAATGGTAAACAGTGCATGCCTCATGGCACAGGATGCTGTGTGTACAATGCATGTGTGTGTATAGATTACTCCATATACTTCACCAAGGCCTTCTGTATGATATAAACATCACTATTGCTTTAAAATAGTGACCATTTAAAAGAACAAACATGGTCAATAATGCTGTGGCAGGTTGGCGCCCCGCCCTTGGTGTCCCCTGCCCTGAGTCCTGGGATGGGCTCCAGGCTTCCCCGCGCCTTCACCAGGACTGAGCGGTTAAGAAAATGAATGAATGAATGAATGGTCAATAATGATGAGCCAAGATGGTTTTTAGCAAGGCAAATGTCTTGACTGTGTTGAGTACAAACAAACATCCAAAAAGCCAAACTTTATGAGAATAGCAACCTGTGTCACAGTAGGACCCATCTGGTCTAAAGTGTCATCATTGTACATGCTTGTGTTCTCCGATTCCAACTGGCTGTTATTTGTTTGTTAGAATCATAACAAAAGTTTGGAAGCACACAATATCTGACTTTGTGTAGATTACCGAACAAAAGTTTTACAGTTTGCCCAGAAGTTTTTTCAGAGCTCTTTCTAAAAAAAATTTTTAAAACCAGACCTTACTTGTGGCCTTAACTCCAGGTACTTGAATACAAAAGCACTGGATTCCATGGAAAAGGTATACAACAATAAACTCAGTAAGACTGCAATACTGTTTGTCTTCATGAATTCAGTCCTTTTATTTTTAGTGTACAGGGCTATCTGCAGGCGGCCATTATAAAAGCTGTCTTTAAAGCATGATCAACCTTGTAAAATAACAGTTAAAAGTTAGTAAAGCATTTAAAAACTTTGTAAAACAATTCCAAACCCACATATATGTGATAAACCTTTTTTGACGAAGATGCAGTTCCCAAGATGCTATAGTGACCTCAGCATAGCTATTTCATGGCTTTAGTAAACTATGAGTTTGGCTTAAGCCAGTGAAGCTAATAAGTAAAAATTATGATATATA
>JABJVR010000007.1:4651163-4672042 GCA_025773905.1 Chitala chitala | reverse complement strand
TTTCTCTATTTTTAACTCTTTTTTTTTATATATAGAGTGTATATAATATTACAAAATTTTTATATATATATATATATATATATATATATATATATATATATAAAACAGAAAACTGAAAATGTAGATATCAGAACTTGGATAAAACATGAAGTTAAATTCAACGAAGGGAAGCTATGAACTTTGCATTTTGCAGGACTGACCAGCGCATCTTCTGACAAAAAGCTCACAGCCAAAATGAGTCAGCTGTAAATAAGTCTACAACCTCATGACCTCACAAAGAATTTTCGTCCTTTGTCCTTTAATTAGGTTTATAAACTTGATGGGTATTGTGGCCACGGGCACCATAACAGTAGAACTGCTGTGAAAATCTCTATGGTAACACAATTTCTGCAACAGAAAAACAAGAGCTAAACGAAGAGGACGGCTGAACTAAATAAAACAGCGTGCGCCAGCCTCCTCGGCCCTGGGGGGTCTCTGGACGTGCTATTGCAGATTGTTGCGAGCCTAGATTGCCAGTGTGTAATTTAAAATGGTCTTGATGTACGAAAACAAGGGGGATAACCTTGAAGACTCTCGCTCTGGTTTGAAGCGGCGGACTGTGGAGGGCATTGTTTGCCGCCCATGCTAGTTCGCTTCCCTGCTCTCGGGCCGCCGGGTGCAGAACAAAGCAATCACCGTTGGCCGAGAGTATTGATTTGCTGAGATCCACAGCAGTGCTATCCTCCCCCTTCTGGGAAAAAGCAGAAGATTGACAGTGTTAAAAACAATTACAATCACAGCATGCTCCACCGAGCCTGCAGCCCTGCAGCCCAGACCCAGGTGCGAGGGTAAGGTACGTCATTAGCCCACTGTGCCCTGGAGCTGTGCTGGAGCACACCCTAAATGACACTGTTAATAATGTATAATTGGCTGGGGCAGGCTCAGGAGTTGTTTGTTAAACTGGCCATGTTGTTGTCTGACCAATGAATAGGGTCCTCCTGTAGGTGGGTTGGGCAGCCTGCTGTTCTGCCACACATTTCAGCAGTTATGAGAAAAGTATTGTTCCTCTAAATGGAAACCCTCTGCCCCGCACCCCACCCTGTACCCCATCCCATGTGGCTCCAGGATCAAGGTTGTAGAGATCAGTTCTGAAAACTCAACTGAACCCACTGGGAGCCACACCAGGTCGATATGGGTTGGTCTTATTTTAATAAATCATTTGGGTAAGGGTGGGTCACATTCATTTTTTCATAAGACTAATAAAAAGTATCCATGACAAGCATAAATAAAAAATTAAAATGTAACACATGCATGTTTTTCAGTGTTAAGTGAAGTCATTGTGATTAAATACCATTTTTGTATGTTGCTTAGAAATGTAATATCAGCCTTAATATCACAAAAATAGACAAACACAGAAAACATTTCATGTTCATCAGACACTCCTTTTCAGAATCTAAAGTTTGAAATAGAATGTCCGATAATGACAGATTCGCTGATCGGCGCGAAGCTGGCGTGATACAAACTTGCTGAATGCGTGTTTATGTAGGCTGGGTAGACAAACCCGCTTCTCCAACGTTCTTCCTTTTTTCTGCTGTGTATCCATCCAACACTCTCTAACACCAGCTGCGGTATTGACATAGAGTGAGAGCTCCAGCGATTGGATTTGAAAGCTGGCTCCATGTACAAGGTCAGGAGGACTACAGTTTAGGTTGTTGCTGCTCTGAACCAAACACTGGAATATTGACATGGACATCCAATATTTATGGCTTTCCTGGGGTATACAATCCTGTCCATTTGCACATTAAAGCAAATACAAGTCCAAGGAAGATAAATTTTTGTTTCCCCTTGATCATAGAAGGATTCACACTCTTATGTTAGCATTTACCCCCCCCCCCCCTCCATGTTAAGGCACACAAGGATGTAACAAATCATTACAAAATTTTCAGAAGAATCAATCTCTGTGAAGGTCAAATCCACTTTCCTGCAGTGGATGAACATGAAGTCTGGAAGTTTGAAAAATGTAAAAATAGAAGGAGAGCCGGAGCATATGCCAGAACAGCCAAACCCAGTGTGGTGATGGAGATGCTGACACAGGTATTAGTACACAGACTAGGGGCAAAGTAAGGCAGCTCTGAGGCCTACCCCGATCGAGTTTCTCCAACAGCAGTGGCACTCACACTAACTGACATATCAGATTCATAAAAGCCAATGTAAATAATTTAAATTTTTTGTGGCATCCCATCCACAGAAGAAAATCTATAATGAGTGTCTGAACAAGGCTGCTAACCTGGTGTCTTTAACAGCTACTGGAACCTTTCAGAACTGAGGGACACTGGTAGCAGCTCTGAATGTCCATTGGAAGTTAATAATGTAGCACCTGCTGAGTTGGGAACATTGGCTGGCATCTGTGGGCTTCAGATATGCTGCGCCTGTTGAAATTCAAGATTCAATTCAAGATTCAAATAACTTTATTAATCCCAGGGGAAATTGCTTTACCTTCTTACAGCTGCACTATACTCAACAAGAAAAAAGAGCCACACCAATACAATAAACACAATAATTGAATAATAATAAAATAAAAAAATGTTAATATATGGTCGTATGAATAGTGATATGAAAATGATTGTCCAGGTGTAGTCCAGTTATGGGTGGTCTGTGGACCACTGCCGGCCACCTTTTTGTCCCCTGGTGGAAAAAATACGTTCAGTCATGTTACTCTGAACTGCAGTCACACAGTAGTTATCTGATTTTAACATCGCACGTGACTTTTAAATTGATTAACTCTGCTGAAACTCTGAACTAATGAATGTTTGAACCACGCAAAGTTCCAGTCATGTTGCTTAAAATGCACTTAAGTGTGAATCAGAGATTTGTTGCATGCTTCTGTGAGAATCAGAAACTATATCCATTTTGGCAGACGGCGCACGAGACCGGCTGAATGACATCAGCACTGCTCAAGTCAGACTTCAACAGACCTCGGACTGAGTGTCAGGCAAAGTGCTGTTGACATTAGAGGAAATTGTTGAATGCTTATTCAAAACCAAACGTAAGTGTATTTGAACTATGTATTAGTGGTTGGGGGCTCTGGTGTTTATCTGTTTGAGTAAAATTAGGCAAAGAAAGCAGAGTTTCCTTGAAGCTGTGGGTCTCTTGCTGGGGAAGAGTGTATGAAAACTGTGAGGCTGAACCTCAGAGCCTGTTCCCGTCAGTTGTAAACATCTGTTTGTGGCTTTAAACCAATAAGACCCATCAACATTGCTATTTACAGCGTCAAGCTCAGCCTTCAGTCTCACAGTGACCAAAACGTTTGCCAATTAAGATGACAGTTTATTGTAATTATATGCCCTGGGGACATCTGAGTGACAGGAGAGAAGACACACTGAAAACTGTTGAAACAGGAGCAGTTTGCTTCACCTACAGAATTTGTTTCCGCGTTACATGTTCCTTGTACAGAAGGAATGCTAAACAACACGCACATATAAAGCCGGTATGACAGCGAAAACATTTGATAGCTAGGAGACTTTAGGACAGTAGTGTAAAAAACAGAACGCTAGAAAATTTTAGTGGGTGACAGAAGAAAAGCATTTCGGGGAGCAGACTGTTTTTAATTTAGCAATAGGCAAATCGTTACAAATCTGCTTATCTTTCCAGATGCTTCCAGGGTTTTCACACATGACAGGCTGTATCGGAGTCCAGTCAAAGGCCAGGGAATCGCATACCATTTTTTTCTGGGGAGGGCTTTGAACCCAGTTTTATGTTCCTTCCCATTCGCCATGATGTTTGCTACATGCAAGTGTGTTCGGTAAATCAGCAGAATGGCACATGTGTTTTTATTCCCTGCATAATGATCAGGACTGGCCAACAGCAACATCATCAATATGGTACTCATTTTATGTAGTGCGGCAATATTCACCTACGCAGTGTGCCAAATTGTAAGCTCCTTACAAATAATTATTTACAGACAATTCCCCTAATTCCTCACTGTTGTCAGTCTGTCAAATTACTATAGACAAGCCTGTTTTTTGGGCGGATTGTACCACTACCCAGGGACATGCGTTTATAATAAATCAACTGGGGAGCTCCAGCAGACTCTAATCCGCAGGGGTATGGTTTAAAAAACACAATAATAAAGTCTGACAATTGCTTGGTGACATTGTTGAGGAAAATGGAAAACAAATACATCAAACCAAGTCAGGAGATTTGCGCGTGTTCTTCTGGGGGGTAAAACATCGATGGGGTGTTAGTCACTGAACTCAAAGGAGCAACTTTCCATGTGCAAGCGCTGTGTGGGAGAATGAGGTCCAAACCTCACAGAACGTATTGCTAATCCGAGAGCAACGAAAGCAGAAAACTGCAGCCGACTACAAAATAAAAGGAGAACAATTAAGGATTCTGCAGTTTGTCATTTAAATTTGTCTCGATTAGCTCGACTCTGGGGAAAACATTTGCCAGTTGCCACACTTAGGATAGAAGTGTGTTTCACTCCTCTTACATCTCAGAGTTTTCACCATTTCCTCTGGTTTGTAAGATTTCACTCTCTGTGGCGAAAAACACAGTATTATGAAGCTGTTTTCAATTTCATACAAATTATACACAACGTGCATTACAACTCGGACAAGCACTCTTTAAGCCTACTTTGGAAACAGCGAATGTTGTGCATCCATAACTTACTGGCTTTTGGAAGGTTTATAACGACAAGAATATGCAAACAACTGCTTGCCCTTAAATTTTGTCATCATGAAACAGCTTTCTGTTTTAAATTGGTTTTGCATGAATGGGCATCTGCTGCAGTGGAGATAAAGGAGAGGAAACGCTCAGGATTCACTCTTGCCTGCTGGCTTTTTGTATTCATATTCCTACAGTTCAGAGAATGTGATCATGCTAAGAGCTGCTGTGCACATAACCAGCATCACATGCAATGAACGAGTGGCGAAATTCCACTTTTTGCTCTGTACAGCAAAGCAAAAACTGCAATGGAAAAAAGTGATGGAAAAGGTTAAAGATTTGCGGTTTGTGTTTTTGTGAGAAATTTATGACATAGCAAGTAATTTTTCAAGCAGTTTACTGCATTTGGAAAAAAAAAAAATCCAATATACAAAGTAATGTATGATAATGAAGTTGTCTTGGAAGGAACACAATCCCAGGAGGGTTTTCATCTGAGTCCCACATTTGTGCAGTTCATCTAATGTCAAGAAACAGACCCGGAGCCTTCGTTCCAATAAGACAAAAGCCATCCACATTCCAGAAGAGCTAACGCACAGCAACACGCTCGTGAATCACGAAAATGTCGGACGGTGCTGCTGACATGAGAAAAGTGCTGCAAAAAACTTGTTTGTTGCTGTTACCACCATTGCAGCAGATGAGCCCTCTTAGACGACTTAGAAAATAAAACCGTTAGAATGACCTCACAGGACTCGATGTCTGGTGTCAACTGGTGTCAGTGCATCTCCTCCAGACGTTTTGCTTTGCAACACAGAGATTTAAAGGAGGGATTCCCTCCATAGTTAGTGAAATGTAATGTCTAACACAAAATGGACAGATGGTATCAGGCAGGACGATTTGACCCAGACAGGACCTAGGAGTACCACTACTTAGGAGAGAGATTAGCTTTTTAGCATTACTTCTAGAAACTCACCCTTAGGACAGAATAGAAGTTTAAACTCCATCATTTAGAAGCATTGACTTAAAGCATAGCTTTCATTTTGTCTCAAGTAGAAGTTCCCTCTTCCGTACACCGTTTGGACCAGTGCTCTCGGTTCTTATTCAGGAAAATGCAGAGGGCTGGTTCTGACCCAGAAAAAGGCCATCTCTGAGACTCAGTGTCTCACAGTCCAATGTAACAACTGCTCAGTGCCAGAGCACATGTGTGAGAGATGAATAAGGCTGGCTGCACATATCTCATTGCTATCAAAACTGAATATATATTTACAATGCAAACAGAAGAGTTACTGATATCGGTATCCTATCCTATTTCATATCAATCAAGAGTTGTCTTTGCCAGGAACACTGATTATTGTTGCATGTTATTGTACGTCGCTAATGAGAACGGTTGCATAAGGGTAAAATGTTAAGGATTTTTCAGCACTGGTTCCAGACACTAATCAAAAATGAGTTATAGCAAGCAAATTAATCATAGTTTTGTCATAATTCAGAAGGTGTCTGTCCCGTGACACCGTGGTTTTCTTTTCTGAGAGTTTTCTATGTCTTGCCAGCTGAACTCCTAACCTGTGATAGCGGAAAAATAACTATCTGTGAGAGATGGAGGAAAAGCAGTGACAAGTAATGTGGAAACACTCAAAAGCAAAGCTTTTAAACCTATTGGGAAACATGGAGGAATTTCTCTACTGGCTGATCTTTTAATCAGCCTATAAGAAACAATGAAAATATCTGAAACAGGAGCACTTCAAACGCATCTGGAAATGTGCCTGCAGTTTCAATTCTGTTTGACCTGTCTGCTCCTTAAGGAATAATCATCTTAAAAATGGTAAATTGTAAAATGAAGAAACAGTCATCCATCATATATAGTCCTTTATGTGACCTTTCACCCTGTTCACAAGACAACAGAATCCACATAATCCACAGAACTGCTGTAATAACATTAAGGACAGGAATTGCTACTGAAAAAAAAGACAAACTGTGGTGTGAAAAAAAAAAAAAATTTTTCCCCCTGTATGTTATGTGCTGTTCTAAGTTCTGTGTTGGCCTTGCCTAGTGTTCGCTAAAAGTCAATGACTGAATTACTGCAGTGTACACTCTGGCTCACTTTGAATGGGCATGTCACCTGGCCATGCAGGCCATCCTTTCTACCCATGTCCATGGTTTCATGTTCCCGATGCTGGCAGGGAGCTGCCTGATCTGTTTTTGCTCCCCCCCATACCCCACATTTATCCAGCAGGCCTTGCAGTCCTTCGGGTTACATGCGTGTTTTGTTTGTTTGTTTTCTTGCTTAATCATGGCAAGCCGCAGGACAGCTGAAACTCTAAGGCAGGAGATGGTTTCTCCCGCACGGCCAAAACCCAAGCAAAGCATACCAACCCGCCGCGCCTTAATTGCAGAGGGGTTTCAACTTGTAAAACACAGCCTGGCTGGCAGCAGAAATGATTGTTCAAAACTGAAACCTCATGAGCTAGATGCTCTGAGGCCTGCAGTGATTCGGCTAGGAGCGAGCAGGGCTTTGCTTCCCCTGGGACCCGGGCTGCAATTTCATGCCGACTCAAATAAGGCATCCTATCCTTGTGTCGCAAGAGATTTCACATGAAAAACTATAAAAATGTTTGGTGAATAAAGGAAAAAAAAGTCACAATAACTATAAAGAGGCCTATTAACAGAGACTGAGTTTTACCAGCTGGGCCTGCAAACTAAAGAAGACTCTTTTCAGAATACAAAAGTGGAAGTGTCGAACATTGGCAGCCCTCAGATGCTAGTGAGTATTAACCCAGCAAACAGGGAACATTTCTAGAACGTTCCAAGAATGTCGAGAATGTTCTGGGAACATTTCCTGTTTGCTGGGAGCATTCTAGCTACTACCTACAAAGTATTAATTGCCATGAATTTTGCATGGCTAAACAATAGTTTCCAGTCAAGAGTATGTCATATGATAACTTCTGAAACCTCTTATCAATAGGAGAAATGAAAGCTATTGGCAATCGCATTGGACATGCATTAATGTATGTTTTCAATCAATGTCTAGTTTAACTGACTAGAAACCGCTGACGTAAAAAATACAAATAGCCTAGTTCTTGTTGGTGATTTATTGTTTATGAAAATCTCACTCGGAGCCATCACCGCTTTCTTTGTGTGATTTAGTTCTGTCAAGGTCACTGGCCTTTAATTCTTCAGCACACGGATTCTATTATGTCTGTAAAAGCAGAGATTGCTGAGTAGTGACTGAACATGGGATGCTGCAACCTCAGCAATTTACCAGGCAGAAAGGAGTGTTCTGCTAAGCTGAGGTCCAAATTTCCTAGTTCACATAGCTTGTCGTTTCCTGTCTCTGACTCAGGAGCTGATGTCAGCTCTATTGCAGGTAGGATTTGACAGCTGCTATATGGAGAAGTTATCTTCAACAATATGAGCAGTAGTACAATATTTGGAGAAAAGAACTGCACTGTGCTAATAGGGCATTCCTTTGATGGCATTTGCTGTTAAGGTGAGATGATTAAGTGATTTCCATTAATGATTATCGCACTGTTCGCTTTTTTCATTGCTATACCTAAAGTGCTAAAACTGTTCCTTTCCTCGAAGGTCTGGTATGCTTCCATCTTGGTCTAGAGTTCCAATTCCAGGACGGAAAGGCTATCTGAAGAAGATTGACAGATTTTGCCCTAAGGCCCACAGGCACCACTCTATGAATGAAGTTACCATTAAAAATAATTAATGACTTCAGCTACCGTACCCATTTGAACAAAATCTTTCTGGTCTTCACTGATTATGTAAATGTCACCAGGGGTTCAGTTAAGGCTATAAAGCTCATCTCCTCCTAGGGGTAGGAAATCATTTCATTTCTCCTAAAATGGCTCCCTTCACTGCACTTTAATTTTTCTCTAATGAAACACAGTTAATAGAGAAAAAGAAATTAAAAAGGGACCAGGTACTCTTTGATGCCAGCTAATGAAATGTGCCTTTTTTATAATTTAGAATGACACAACTATATTCTCATGGTCAAACACTTGCGCATCGCGACGCATCTTTTAAACAGTGTAACGCATGATAGCCACGGGGTGGCCGCGCTTTAACAGAACACGAGTACAACAACAGCATTCTGACAAAGGGCCGGTCGGTGTTAACTTCAACAGCAGCCATATCAGAGCGATGAAGCACAGCAGAGAGTTGCTGACTCGGCTCCGATACGTTAATGACAGCCGCTTGCATTTTAATATGAATGTTTCCAGAGCTGACCCCGTCTAAACTGAAGCCACTCTAACGAGGTCAGATTTACAAGGGGAAAAAAAAATCACAATTTCTTCAAGCAGATGTTAATTACAAATGAGGAAGAATGATGTCATTGTACTTTGAACCCAAGCCATGACCACCAGATGTTACAGTTTCAACCCACGTCTTTTCATATAAACGAGAAAATCTTAACACAGGCGAGCTGGCAGCGTGTGTGCCTTGTACATGACTGACATGTTTGCTTTTGTTTTAGAGTCTTATCACATACTTTTCTAAGGAACTTTACATTGCAGTTAAGACCCAGTGTAGGTGGTGTGTCCTTGTGTAAAGGTACACAGACAGATAACCAGGACTTAAATATGCAACTTTTTGGTTATGTGAACAGAATTAAATGTAAATCTATTTACCTTATTATCAGGTCAGAACGTACTACATCACCTGCACACCAAATGTACCAACAGGATATTAATAATTTCACTCACCAATACTGTAAATGGTTCTTATTGTGTGATATTTCAAATATTTAATGAATTGCAATCTATAAGCAGTAGTGAGCATTAAGAAACTTGTGCTGTATAGTGTTTCAAAAGAACACATAAATCATATTTAATATGTATAAATCACTTCTGATTTTTTTGTCCCAGAAAAAAATCTGAATTAAGTAATCAGTAAGACCAAAAGGAGTGTTGCTGTTTACTTATAGCTGCCATTGTTGTGTGGGCTGGTTAAGGTGGCTGGGCACAATGGCGTGTAGTGAACTAAGTCTGTGTTTCCTGACAGTTCAAACTGTTTAATTTGAAAAGAGCTGCACTGACATGTTCATCGACTGCAGCCAGGCAGGGCAAGTGTGTGCGAGGGAGCGGAGTGTGTGCTCTTCCTCTCTGAGGCCTGGCATGAAGGGGGAGGCCTCCGGTTCTGCCAGAGAACAGGTAAAGTCGGTGTTGCTATTGCCTGTGAGTGGAAATGTCAAATTACGGCAGTGCAGGTGCCAGAACACATCACCATCAAAGTACACCACCTGAGGACATTGCTTTATATGTCGGAATTGCGTTGTGATCAATGGCACGCCACGGTGAGGATGATGGCCATATCATATGGAATATCGGAGCCAGTCGAAGAGGTCTTAACTCTTCAACCAGTGGAAACAGCAGACAGAGTACCAAAACCATAAAGCAGAAGAGAAAAGCAGTGAAATAAAATGTGTTTCTAGGACAATTCTCACGGTGGTGTCTGACCTACTGTCTTGTCAGATGGCTTTTGAGGCCTTTTCAAGGTCGGCCGTGTCCGCTCTGTGTGAATATGGTCTCATTCAGGCTCCCTACAGTGTTGCCTTTTTAAACAGCCCATTTAAATTATTAATGAAGAAAAGGCTCATTTTGGTTTTTGAAAAAAAAAAAAAAAACAATTCCTAAATTATATTACACAGAGGCAGACATTTATGGGCGATAATAGTTTAATGCAAACATATGGCAAGGTTAGTGGGCATTAAACTTTTTGCAAGGCTTAGGCCTTATGGTCTGTGGTAAGAGCAGGGCTGATAAAACTGTAATATTCCCTCCTTATTAAAGTGCGCATGTACGGTTAGCACGGCCATGTAAACTACTCTTGGACATCATTTGACGATTTGGAAGTAGACTTTATCTGTGACACAATAACTCTCAGTGGCTTTTCCATAACTCGGTAAGCAGATCATGGACCAAGTGGGACAAAGTATTGTGTGAATGTTTAAATATTTAGTTGCTCTGAGAAATCTTCCATTGTTATACGGTTTGGGCTTGTTTGGTTAGAGAGCTGGTGTTTCTCCTAATGGTTTCACATTGCCTTTGTGTGAAAATCCAGCTGAATGGGAGCCAGATGTCTTTGGCGGGCTGACGATGAAAAGATCAGCGACTGGCTACAAGTGATCGTGGCGGTGGTGGTGGGGGGGTGTTGTCGGGACAAGGGGGGGGGGCGAGTTGTGCAGTGATAAACCGCGGGGCTGAACACGCACACGGGCACCAGTTAATGAGCCACCAAGTCGGTTCGAAGTGAAATTTCTCCCATTTAAACCTGTCTTACACGTCACCCAACAATCTGCGTGGAAGCGTGTACCTTTCATTTGCTGCAGGGTGGCCGCCACGGACACAATAACTATGACATGTGTAAGTTATTACGAATATCAGCTTGCTTTGAATGAAACCAATATGGTTCTCTTTTGCAAGACTGTCTCAGCCTGTCTTTATGTGGATTGTGTAGCACTACAGACATGTTAAGGGTCTTTGCAATTGTCTGTAGCTAAGTATGGTGTTACTGTATAATTACTGCGGCTTCCTCCCTTCGTGTTGTTAGTAAACTAATACGGGTAGTTATTGATATGACCGTGACCTTTCAGTTACCTCAAATACAACCCAAAAGTATTTAAACTAGATTCAATAACAACACGCTGGGTTTATAATGCTAAAGTTGTATATGTATGGGCACTGGACTCAGATGATGATGTTAATGCTTTCAGATCTGGAGAAAAACAGCCAAAAAAGCCATGAGTGTCTTAAGCAGGTAGACAGGAGAAATGCCAGTTTGATGCCACTTGTGGGGGGGGGGAAGTGTGCTCTGACTGCGTGGTGCCTGCTGCAGATCGACATGGGTGGCATGGGGACCCCCAGCACCGTCCCACTCCACGGCGCACCCCTCTGGATGTTGTTGTTTGCTGTTATCGTTTGCAGCTGTAAACGTACCTCAAACCAAAATAACAGCTCTCGGAGCTGGAGCAAAGAGCAGAGCCCCTTGTGTTCAGGCTCTCAGGCTGAGTAACGAGTGTCAGATGACATTTCACAGCTGCACGCCCCACGCTCTGTCTAAGTCATTAAAGTTTACTTACAACAGAGCTAGAATGTAAATATGTCGACCAGCTGAGGGAACATAAAATGAGATATAAAACGAACAGCTTAGAAACTGAAATATGCCACTTAAAAGCAACTAAAATTGAATAATGCAATATAGTAATTCATAAATGTGTTCTGCCCTGATAAAATACTAAAAACATCAAAATAAACAAGGCTTTCATGTCTTCAATGGGGCTACTTCACTTTCAAAGCATTTATTTTGGCTAGCAGGGAACGGGGACGGAATGTGAATAAAATATATTTTCAAGTTTGTCGTGTGAATAACATCCAGGGTCCTGATTCTAGCACGAATCTCATCTGTGACGCTGACTCCTTGCTGCGGGCCTCATGGTTTTCCGCTCACTTAATGGTAACCCAGTCCGTCTTGTGATTCGTAGCTCTGAAGGTAACGGGAAAGCGGAATATAACAGATTCGTCTAAAGACGTAGCCATGGCTCCTCCTTTCACATACAGTGACAATGCAATGAGCATGACTGATAAAAACATTAAGAAGAAGATTTATGCTTAAAATAATAATTCTTTTATCCAATACAAGTATTCCTTTCTAATATACTTATTTACTTATTAATTACTTAACACGTATTGCTTATGAATGCACAGTGCTGTTTAGCATGATAACTGCCAGTGTTGTTTCTGTCGAGTCAAGAGTTTGTTGCCGTGAAAGTTGAATGTTTTCATGGCCTGGCTGGTAATGCCTAAGTAGGAATCTCAGCTAAACGGTTAAACTGAGACAGCTGGGCCCAGCCTTCTCTCTGGCTTATGCTCCATGTGTTACACACTCAAACCCTTGTTGCCTTTCATTTCTCATCATAAGCTATTCACGCAGAAGGTGTGCCCCGTCCTGAGACTGACACGGGCTCCACAAGACCCTCCTGGCGCAGTCAAATCGAGCTCGATGTTCTTTTAAGGTGGCGTGACCCGTCCCGAGTTGGACCTGGTAGCGCAACTTAACAGGCTCTCTTCCCTCCCACCGAGTTGAAAGAACAAATGTCCGGGGCTTATTCTTTCCTCCACATCTGGATGTGAACTCGAGCTATAAGCATACAGTTATTATAAAGGGCAAAGTCCCCCCCTTTCTTTCATTTTTTTTTTTTTTTAATAAATCGCATTTAGTTCTGGCCATGAATATAATTGTCCCTCTTAAGCATATGCAAGAATGCAGTAGCCTTGCCAAATTACTAACAGGCCATAACTATAAATTAAGACTTTTAATGGATTTCACTTTCATAATGTTTGCCATATATATATATATATATATATATACACTCTATATATGTTATTTATTCCTTTCTCTTTCTTTCTTAGCAATAAACATCCAAGGAAGAAAACAAGCGTTTTTTTATGGAAAAGGTGCTAACAATTTTGCTTCTTTTTTCCCTACATAAATGAGTCCCCAGACCTACGATCCTGGAGCCACTTGTGTTTTGAGAAAGAGACACAAGCCAGTTTGAAGGACCACATGTCAGTCTTGAAGTCATATACTCACAATGCCTTGTCAGCGTCTCTGCGGTTTAAAAACTTGCATGGAAAACATTATAGGAAATGTGGAGACAAACAAAAATGCTGACAGCAATAAATAATTAGCAAATCATTACAGAAGAACAGATTGGAAACTGAAATAATTCCAGACATCTTCAAAGCTGTAATATTTATAACAGATAAGGATTATTTTTACTCATGTAATACAGTTCATCATCCAATGCATTCGGGGACTGAAGTTGTCTACCATGTCGAATTTAAATCAAAAGTGTTATTTTCAGTTTTTGTTTTTACTTAGTTTATTTTCCTTGAAAATATTTCAAAGTCGTTATAATATGCAGCTTGTCCATAGTCTGTGTGCCTCAGATAAGACATTTTAGTTATTAGGTTACTGCACAGTACAACACTTGCTCTAGACCCATAGCAGTGCTTTACTGAACAGACCCAATGACATCATCAGAAGGTGACTGGCAGCTTGAGCTCCTGAGCTCTAATGGCTTCTGGGAATCCGGCACCTGTCTTCCCTTTCGAACCAGCAGCGACTCTTCAAACGCACTGTCAGGCTTCTCAACTGGGTCCGTAACTCACAGCCGAGAGACACCCCCAGGGGACTGGCTTTAATGTACAACAGGGGCCTTTTTTTTTCACCCCCCCAGCGCCCACCAACCCGCCATCCCGCCACCCGCCACTTGTCACTGCCGCCACTGGGACACGCTCGTTTAGCCGACAGGACGTGTGGCAGAGCGGGGCAGAAGTGTCAGTGTGGAAGTACATGTCTTGTGGTTTGGACCAGTGCAGCGTGTGACCAGTGCGGCACCAGCAGCCGCTCCACTCCAGTTGGTCTTGGCTGGATGTTCTGACAATCTGCTTCTGCTGGACGCCCGCGCCATTTCATTTGACAATCCAATAATAAAAAAAAGCATTTACAGAAATATAAATACACTCCAAATTGTCCTTAAGTTTTAAAAGGCCCTGGCAGAGGTGGGCAACAAAATGAAGCAGTGTATTGCATTTCAAGTTTCTGTTTTGACCATTTTGTAAAATGTAACTGAGATGCTCGACAGCTGATTATACTCAGGGGGAGCTGGGCTGTTAGAGGAAACACAGAACTGATATTTTTGGGCTCTCCTAATTTACCCCAAATTCACACTGGTATTGATATTTCTTCCAGAGAGATGGTAATAAAGGGCTCAGCCCTATGAAATGCACCCAGCTGGCTTGTTGGTTTATTCACATATCTTTTGTTTTTCTGTAGACACATCTCATGCTAAGTAAAACAGCCTTTAGATCAGAGAAAAACACCTTTCACTACTGTAAATCTGCAGTCCCCGAAGACTGTATTGTACCATAACTCTTTTCATGAGATCCACCAGATAACAGACAAATCCTCTTCGGTGTCCTTGTAACGCAGGAGCAGCTGGGGGGGGGGGTGGTAAATTGGTAGAGCCTGTTGTACTGCAAGCTTTCATACAAAACAAAGTACTGAGTGTGAGATAATCACTTTCTGCTTAATATATGTTCAAATCCTGGATGTGTTTTTGTTTTCCTTTTAGGCAAATGCAAATACAACTGGACGTGCTGGGAAATATCTAATTGTCTTTGGAAGTAATTTTTTTTTTTCGTTTAACTGCTGGATATCATGCACCATCTGTTTTTATTTTCATACGTGACCAAACACATAAGCCGTGCAACGTGAAAATAATTTAAATAGGAAACTCTCAGCAACACTTCTATAGCCGACAGCACGCCAGGGGCGGGCACAGGCACGGCATCATATACGCGTTAGGTGGACGATAATTTAAATAACATTTATGGAGTTTAAAGTGTTCTAATACACAGAAATTTTAAATGTCAGTTGCACATTTGTAATTACAGGCACTTTTTTGCACAGAAAGGCAAAAATGGTTACATGGAGAACATCAGGTAGACTCATCAGGTAAACTCATCAGGTAAACTCATCAGGTAAGCTCATTATGAATTGGCACCTTTACACAAGGCTCCCATGAGTTTGCCACCATAACTTTGTGGGCACCATTGAGGGCCTTTCCTAACCAGGGCTTTTTCAATGATGTCAAGCCAGGGGCTTGATTAAATCCATCGCTTGTGGTCTCTGGTCTTTATCACAGGTTACTAATTCTGTGTTCAGGCAGCTGCCTAGATCACAATGTAATGTGTGTGGGCACTTTTGCCGGCTGCGTGACTGGAGCACCGTGGACTAATTCTTATGAATTAGCTGGTGTCACTTACGGGACCAGTCCCTGCTTGTGGTCACACCAGTAACATCTGCACTGGATTTTATGTGCACTATCACTTGTCACCTTTACTGCAGATCAGCTCTTACTTAAGGCACATGTACAGTATACTGTTTAGTCACAAATAACGGGAGAGATCTAACAGTAACATCTATTTGCTAAGTGAACAAACACTCCAAAACACAGGCTTCTAGCTAACTTAATCACAGGTCATAAAATATCAGTCAGCCCCAGATGAAGTGGGAAGAATATATGGTTCTCTGCTATTCGTTTTTATGGATAATTTGAGGTTATTTACACATGATAAATGAGTCCTTAATGGGTCCCAGACACCCAGCACAAGACACAGAGTGCAAGACAAAGAACACCAAACATTATCTTTTCCAAGTCATTAGTGCTCACAAGTAGTGCATTTTCTGAGTTTGACTGATGGGGTCTCCCCAGTGGATAAATATGCACTTTCAGCATTGCTGCTGCTTCTCTCTGGGCCCGTGCTAAGGTGATCCAGCAGAGCCGCCTGCATGGTCAGATGGGGGGGAGGGGGGCTGCCCCTCACGCTTTACCTTCTCCATGGTAGGTCATCGCTACCGACAGTCATCAGTGTGTCACATCATCTCGTTGTCATGGTGGCGACATCACAAGAGAACAGAGATCTGACGGGGAATGCTGCTTGGTTACAGTACAGCACCGCACGCTCACTGTGTTGTTCTGTTTTCAGTATGTACCATGTGCACACAGGCGTAGCTCACTCGCATGGATGTCAGAAGCGTGTCCTGACACTCCACTCACATAACATCTATCACCGGTCGCTAGAATATGGAGTACACCTGCACATCATTTAGCAATCGGTTTAGTGTATAGTTAAGACACACTTTACTGCACAAAGAGTTGCAAGGTATTGTTTCTTTTGCAGTTTTTGAGCACTCATTTAATCTTCCACTCTGATTCTCAGATTTGTGTTTTATTTTTGACTTTCGGTTTCCCGTTATGTTTTTCTGATGAATTGCATTCTTGTGAATACTTGTCTTTTTCTTAGCTGTGACCACTATTTTGGATTTCAGATTTGGAATGTTTTTTTCCTTGCTCATGCCTGTTTTACTGACAATTATTTCTGAACTTTGGACTTTAAATTAATTTTTTATTCCAACTTTGTGCTCTGACTGAATCCTTTCTCCTTCTAAGTGACAAAATTACAAAAGTCTATATTTTTTACTTTGGTTTTGGCTCTGGTTGTACAGTTAATAATTTCATATTACACCTTAAATATAGGTGCTAAACCACTGGTATCATTAACCTCTCAGCATTTGTATTATACAGTATATTACTTTAACTGCTATTAATGTGACTACAGGTCTGTACTTTGTTTTGGAATTGTAATCCCACATTTAAAACACTGTATTGTAATTGTATATTGGTCATTACAGTGATAAACTCAAAGTGTCACACACTTAAGTAGAAAAAAAAGTAATCTTAAAAATATTAATTCATCTTCAAACAAGGACTATATTCCAGTTACAACCATGGGAGGCCTGCAGCTTTTCACTGGTGACTCAGAGCACATGACAGGTTTACCTTGAGCAGAATTTACCGCACAGACACACTCATGTCGATGTCCCAGCGTTCCCTACCTGCATATCTCTGGATTGAGTAAGGAAACAGAAACACAGCTGGGTAAATAAGAAACTATACTTTTTGATTTGGCCACTGTTTTGGCCATGTTTTTAACACACACATCCAGGCATTATGGGAATGTTCTAATTCACTCTACCAAAGCATCTTCCAGAACTGCACATTAGACCAGTCCTACTGTAGATGTTATGGTTGCTCAGTATGATGCATAAGCATCAGATATACTAGTGTCGTAACACACAGACATCTGTGTTAACTTCAAATGATGGCTTTCGTATATACCGTAATCTGTGCAGCTCCCGTTTAGCAAATTCATATAAACCACACACACTATGTAATGTACAGATCTCCACACATCCAGACTCATTACTTAAATTGTACGCAGAAGATTCTTGAACTTTATGTCTCTTCTTCTTGACCTTTCCAACCTTATTACAGATTTGTCGATACCAAAGACGTACCGTTATTACTGTAACATGATGGGGTGGAGAGTGGGGGTGCTGTGCTTAGTGCGTCTATGGCTGGTCTAATTCATTATGCCTGTAATAAAGTGATATGTACACAGGCAAAATAAATGTCATCTCCTCACCCTTCCATTCTTCCCTGGTGCTTTCTTCATATTAGAAAGCTGGCATTTGCACATGTGCTAGTGCAGTATTAGCTGAACGGAGGGGGCAGGAAGCTGGGATGTGTCACCCAAAATGTAAAGCTGCACTTTCAGGCAAGCACAAGGGCCGCTCAAGAAAGTGAACGCAAGGTGAAGCCTTTCCTTTAGGCAGAGGAATTGACATCCAGGCATGGTCTGAAAGCGCTCAAACATGGAGCCATCACCGGAGCAGAAATGACACCAGCCACTAACGACAAGGCAATGCAGCATGGCAGACGGGTTCCATGGCGACAACATAGAGTGGCGTGGATTTTCTCCAATCAAGCGGCTGTCATGAATAAGTAAAGAGTCGCCATATTCTGTGTGACTTCAGCGTCTTGTGCACTGCTCCTTCTTTGAAGATGTATCTCATGATGCATAAAGCATACCAAACACGCCTCTCACCAAGGTCAAAGAGTAATGAATGATTAAAGAAACACATGGATATGGCAACCCAACAAAAAAACCTTAAATAAAGATGTGCACGAATAGACAGATTCTTGGGGCATCACCAACCCTTCCACTAAAACATGTCTTTTCATTGTACTGAGCTTTAGAATACTAGTCATTCCCTATTTTGTTCTGGTAAAAGTCTATAGGCAACCTTTTAAACTTCTCTCAGGAAACAGATCTCCTTTTTCTATTCAATTCTCCTATAACAACTTTTCATTTAACTCAGACTCAGTCACGCCATTCCTTTATTTACTGCTTATGCCAGAGCTGCTTGTAATTAGCTTATTGCTGCTATGAGATTTAATGTCGTGAAATATGCGGAGGCAGGCTTGAGATGTCTGCTAGTGCCAGTGAGACTTCATTGGCCTCCATTCAGACCATCACCTTGGCTATTTCCCAGGTAAAGGTGGGCAGAAACCAGAGTGTGGGGCCACAGTGTCGGGCTCTCAAACCCTTGTGAGAGGGTGTCCTGTCTCTTGGGGCGAGGAGACCACCCCGAACAGGGCCCCTCGGCCTTATCGGCTGTCTCCAAACCTTATTAATCCCGGAGCCCCTTTCACATGTACGGATAATTAACTCTGGCCTGGGCCCAGTTCTCATGCTACCTGATACCTGGTGATAGCCCCGCTTTAAGGGGACACAATGATGAAAAGGTCCCTTTCTCACTGCCTCCCTTTGAACCTTGGCCACCCAATTCGTTGTAATCCCACATTTAAAACACTCAAAACAAAAACTTTTTGTGAAAGGTTTTCAAGTAGTTGAAAAATAAGAAAGTAACAGTTGCTGAGTGGTGTCCACACCATTCTCCTATGCATTCGTTGGACATCCATGTAACCTGTTGTTCGTCATACGATATTTTTAAAAATTTGGAGTTGTTGTATTGAAAGCTATGGTCTCATTAGATACTACTGGTCACACAACAGCATAAGCACATTTCTCTCTCCTCTCTCTCTCTATCTCGCACATACATACGCACACGCACACACAAGCATACACGTTCCAGACATCCTTCACACAGGTCCTCTCAAGTAAACTTTGAAAAAAATGAAGGCGTGTAGCCGCACATCAGCCAATTTAAACACATTTATGATGTCCCATTGTTTTAAGCCCCCTCCCCTCCCTGCCTTGAACTACTACAGCTTTCGTCTGATGTCAAATAAAGAAATGGTGATCTTTGACCCCCGTGATTACACTGAGAGTGAGATGGTTGAGTTTGGCTCTGGCTACATCTTAAGTCTTCAAAGAGGAGCTGGACAGGCCCACGAGAGAGAGCGCATAAAACATCAATCTCTTGGCATCGACTGTTATGTTTATGGAAGAGGTCACAGAGTCACATATGGACCACGCATTTAAATATACATTGCTCCTTACACAGCTCCTAAATATGTACTGTGGCTGTCTGTACATCTACGAATAAAATAAACTATGCACATTTCTCCAAGCATTGCTGAAGCCATAGTGGTTGAGTATTTTAAATTGTAGTCAGATTTATAAATGAAAAATATGTGTTTGAGAAATGTGAAATTATTGAGATAGACGTGTGTTATACACGGGCGCCTTGTTTAAACTGACACTGAAACAGTAGATTTGTTTTGGAAACATACATGTCATACGCAATCTTGGGTGACTGTAAGGCACTGGTGAACTGTAGAAAGGGGGTAAGGAAACTGCTTTTGTGACTGACAGACCTGACAGGGTCTCATAGCCACTTGGAATGGCAAACAGTAACGAACACTGTCTACTGAGCACTCTGGGTGCATAATTGTGTTTTGCTTTGTGAAAAGGCTAAAGAGGAAACCTTATCTCACAGAACCCACCACAAAAGCTGGACAGTGTCCAGGGATGAGCAAGAGACAGGTTGAAGCACAGGGAATGGGGAATTCAAGAACCTTGGTGCTACACGGGTCAATATACGCAGGTTAAAGTTCCATTCCAACATTCCAAGTACTGTTAATGGAATCTTTTTCAGAATGTCATTAGAACCTCACAGAAACTTCTTGGGAATATACCTCAGAAACAGTAGAAACAGGAGATATCTTCTTTTGTTTTTTTCAAACACAGTGTTTGAAGATTGACTTTAATGACAGCCAGTCACTTAACTTATATTAATAGTTACACTGTGGTTATGGATAATAGCTATTATGTCATTTTTAGGTTCCAGGATCTTCAACTGAATGTTAGTATAACTGAGACTAAGAAAATGGAATTTGAAGGCTTGGAGATACATTTAAAAGTTACCTCACATAACAGCCAGTGGTAGAGAGTGTGTAAATATCAGGTTACACTGTGGAATGACTGCCACTCGTATCTGGGTTACTTTAACGATTTTAGCATTGTTCACAATGTCAGTGGTCTGGAGATGGTCATCGTAAGGTCTTCAGACAATTGGTAAGGCAGAGGTGGAGCTGGCAGAGGGAGGAGTTCTCCTGTCATTCCAGCAGTTGTCCCTTGGTCACAGTGAATATGATACTATGGGGGGGGGGATAAACAAAACCAATAGCAATGAGAGAACATGTGGCATGTAACTATTGGAGGTTACCAGCAACTGAAAATAATAATTAAAGTGCAAAAAAAAAAAAAAAAAAAAAAAAAAAAAAAAAAAAAAAAGCTAATGATTGTTGGGGAGGAAACCCCGTTAAAAAATTGATAGGAATTAGGCAAAAAAAA